>WBMZ01005208.1:0-317694 GCA_013400975.1 Atrichornis clamosus
CTGCGTGGGGGGGTCAGGTCGGGAGATGGGAATGTCCCTGTTGGAGCCCCGCTCCCGGCGCTGGGCTGTGCGGGCGGTGCGGGGCGCGCAGCACCGCGGCCGAGCCCGCCAGAGCGCGGAGAAGGCGGGGAGGGCAGGGAAGGAGTTATAGCAGCAGCCTCTTCCTTGCTGGGTTTTTTTTTTTTTAGCCTTTCCTTTATTATTTTTTCCCTTTCCTTTTTTTTCTTTCCCCCCCACCTCCTTTCTTTCCCTTTTTTTTCCCCCACTCTCCGCCTGCACAAGCTCCTCGAAATAAACATCACCGGAGCCCGCGGGAAAAAAAGAAAAAAATACACCCAAAACCCCCCCAACAGCATCAAATCCGCACTGTATAAAAACGTAACTAAATTATTTAAAATTAATTTGCACTTTAACTTCCGAAACAATTTTTCAAATCCCATTGCCCGTGAAAATAGATGTTCAGATCCGCCGTTTAATTAAGGCAGAGTCTCTAGCAGGGAAATAAAACCCCGAACGTCCCATTTTAATCTTTGCTGCAAATGTAGCTAAGGCAGAGCCCGGCTCTGCTCCTGCCGAGGCGGCTCTCACCTCGCCCATAGCAGAGTATGGTGGATTTTATAGTGTTTTTATCTGCATATAGTTAAATCTTCTTGCTGTTCTAACTAATCTGCTGGAGAGGGTTTCTTTAGCTCTTTCCTGTCAGTCTAACTTCCCAAGTGTAACAGATGCCGCTCTCAAGCGGTCCTTTCTGCTGCTTTTCTTTATTCAGCCTCGCATATTTCTCCCCATGATCTGGGTTTCCATAGAGAGAGGAATAAAAGGGGGACCATGGCCACAAATCCCCTGCCCCATGCAGAATAAAAGAGCCTTATTCAATAGCCGACCCCGTCTGGACATGGGAGAAAAATAAGTACATGCAAAGCTACTGTTGCAAGAATTTGTAACTTATTTTTCATAGACCAAAACCCATTAAAGTTTTTTTTTTATTAAAAAAAAATTTTTAAAAAAAGTTTCTGGGTTCGGACTGTGCCCTTCAGCCCTTTGGCTCTGGGTACCCTCCAGCCCGGGAGGGACCCGCGTTTCCTCAGCAAATAACTCGCTTTAATATCTATTTTTTCTGCTAAATCTTTGGCGTGAAAAAGCTCGCACAATAGCTGGAGGCAGCCACCGTCCTGGGGCAGCGAGAAGTCGCTATAGAGAACCCCCCGCTTTGAAGTGCGGGAGCTGGAATTGTGTGGAGTCCCCCTGGCTCCGGCGGGACCGGGACGCTCTGGGGTCACCCGGCTGCGTGGCTCAGCCGTCCCCGTCCCCTCGGTGGCAGCGGCGGTGTCACCCACGCGTGGGGCAGGGCTGGCTCTCCCCGCACCAACCCCACACGTTCCCCTTTAAGAGCTCCAGTCGGGGATGTGTTTGTGTTCCCGACCGGCTCCATGGGCTGGAGGTTGGGACCTGGCAGGGAGCGAGCGCAGGAGCGGGAGGAATGCGTTTATTATCGTGACAGAGCTGTTTTTATTATATATAAGAGATTTTTTTTTTTTTTTCCCCCCCTCTCATTGTTCATCCGCGGGAGGGGAAGGAGAGAGGAAAAAAAAAAGAAAAAGGTCTAAAAGGGGTTCGTTTTGATTGTGTTTAATACAGCATGAAGCTCGGAGCGGTAAGCTGTGCCTCGGTGTCGTGACCTCTATATTGAAAACTTCACCTTCAACACAAGTTCACTTTAGAGACAGGACGAGTTAGATTGCGCTTGGTGGGAACAAGTGCAAATTTAAAAACAGAGTCAATCATAACGGGGGTGGGGGCTGGGAAAGGGCAATTTAACCATTTCTGGAGCCAGGAGTTAAGGTTTGCATTGTGTACATCCAGGCGCTGGTGCTCCTGCTGAAGCCCAGCCACCCATCAGGGCTGAGAAACCGGCTCCTGGAGCTGCGGAGAGGCTTTGGGAACACCTAACCAGCGTGGGGGAAGCTTAGGAAGTAAAAAGGAATTTACAGAGTATTAGCAGAAATTAGCCAATACCGACACAAGCTCAATTAGTTCTTTTTTTTTTTTTTTTTTTTTTTTTTTGGTCTCTGTTGGCTGCTCTTGAACGTGAGTAAATGCTGTGCAGGGAGAGAGGAGGGAGAGAGCCACACTGCCATCTCAGAGCCACAGCCAGGAGATGGACTGACAGATTGCAAATTAAACTAGTTCTAATGTAAGAATGAATGCAGCCCCCCCCAAATCTCTCCCAGCACCAGCCCGGCAGCAAAGAGCCCGGCACGGAGGGAGCGTGGCTGCGGCTGGGCTGGTCCAGGGAGGGACAATAAAGCCAGTCCCGGGCAGAAAAAATCACAAGGTAAATAGTATTTGTATTCTAACTGCTGCGGTTTCTAAAGTGTTTTGGGCGACTCCTTGCTCCTCTGCTCGAATCGCCTGTTGTTATTATTATTATTATTATTATTATTATTATTATTATTATCTTTTTTCCACGTTGATGTTTGAAAAATGTACTTGCTGCGGGAAAAAAAATGTCGTTCTTTCGTGCTCTACCCCGTCATGTTCAGGTCACTGTTACGTTTGAGCTGGGTCGGTTTTAGCAGGTCTTGCCTCTAACGTTTGGTTGATGGAGCAAAAAACCATAAATATTCCGGGAAGTCCCTCCAAAGTGCGCATTTTTGCTGGGGGAGCGGTCTCGCCGTTTATTACATCCACGAATTGAAACGTCGGGTTTTGTTGTGTTTTTAGTGGAGAGATGTGGATGGGGAGAGGCAGCGGGAGAAGGGGCTGCGGCCCCGGTCCCCGCTCCCTCCCCGGGCGGTGCGTGGCAGCTCCTGAGGTCACGGCAGGAGTTAATAGACCCGCACAACAATGCGGGTCCCTTCCCTTTTACGTAGGCACTTTCCTCACCATGCCATTCAAGCAGGCGTGATGACAAGAACGCGCTTCTTTCATCCCGGACCGAAATCCCGTGGTTTTTTGGTTGTTGGTTTGCTTGTTTTGGTTTGTTTTGGTTTTTTTCCTGCGAAGCTTCTCCCAGCAAACGGGGGGGATGTGGTCAGAGATGGGCACCCCCAGCCCCTGAGCGCCAGGGGTCTGCGCCCAGCTCCTGCCACACCAGAGGCCATCCCGCCTGTGCTTTAGAAATAATCCAAATACAATTCCCGAACGGACAGATCTCTGCTCAGACATATTTAAAGGAAAATGGGTCGGATTTGAACACGCACTAACTGGCTCGCTAGTTAACCTCTGTTGACTAATGAGACATTGAAGACAAATCGCTCTTTTCCTTGGATGACAAATGCCTGCGTTGCTGTTTGGTAGCTTACCGAGCAATTTCCATGCGGGGTTTGGGTTTATGTGTTGTGTTTTTCCTTTTATTTATTTATTTATTTAATTATTGAACTATACGTTTTTCCAGCTGTAGCGCTCAGCGCGCAAAGCATCCAGCGATGCTTCCTGATCCCGCAGAGGGATTGAAACGCCTCCTGCATTTGGAAGCGCCTCGTCATTCCTAGATTTACGTTTATAAATACGTAGATGCTGTTGCTAATTCTTGGTTTTCTCACAGACTTTCGTGTGTTTACGGCTTGGTGGAAAGTTTCCTCCCCGCTTCATTCAGATCGCGCCAACCAAAGCTGTTGTAAAAATGAACTTTCAGGCTAGGCTGCTTTGCTGAAAGGTGTTTTCTTCGTGAATCGCGCTTGGGCAGGGCAGGATGGTGATGGTGAGGCAGGTTGGGTGTTGCTTGGTCACGCGTGGCCCTCCGTGGAAACCCCCCCCAAAAAACCCCCAGCCCCTGCAAAAGCTGCGGCCGCTCCATCCCCAGCGCGTGCGGTTCCCTGGCACCTCCTGGCAGCTTTTCTCTCCCCCTCGCCCAGGAGAATCCCGGTTAAAGGCTCTGGAGGCTGCAGCATCCCTTCGCCTCCGTGCCCTCCCCGTGGCGGGGGGTCCCGGGCACGGCGGGGGCTGCGGGGGAGCGGGGGAGAAGTTCATGGGGAGGCGGGCGGGCAATAAATCACCGCGGGCCCCAGGGCACCGGGAAGCGCACTCGGGAGAGTCGCCATCAAAGCGGGAAAGACAGCCCTCGGCTGCGAGAAATAAATGGGAATAAATCAAAGTGGGGGGTGCCCGGGGCAGGGGGTGCCCGGGGCCCGCCCCGCTCCGCCCGGGAGCGCCGGAGCGGAGACGGGGAAAGGCACTCTGAAACTTTTAATGAAATCACCGGTGGTATCGATTTTTGTGTGTTTTTTTACTGTGGTTCAGACACTGGAAAGTGTCCCTCTGGGGATGGGGGAGGGGGCAGAAGGCAGCGGTGCAACGCGAGCTGTATTGGATATTGAGTTATTTCATATTTTAGAGAATCTACGGCGTCTCTGAGGGTCCTCGAGAGAGGAAAGGACTCCGGGGGGGGCTTGAGTCAACCCTCAAAGCTGGGGTTTAGCGATGCAGGTATCAGTTTGCAGGCCCTTCGTGGACCTCTGGGGTAGCGTGGCGGGCTGTTATCCCCGCGATCCCTGAGGGAGAACCCCGGCAGAGCCGCCCCTCCACCTCGGACAACGCATTTGTGAAGTGCCACATCCCAGTATTTCCTATTTGCCTCTTCTCCCAGCTGTTTAGAAATTACTAGTAGCGGATAAGTAAATTGCAAGTAAACCTAGTGAATTAGGATGATTCTCTATCAGTTTAATTTATGTTTTATAGTTAGTTTAGCCTTCTGATTTGATTGCCTTAGTAATGTGAATTGCCTACAGCTGCTGATGATACAGCTTTAATTCTGTTTTAAAGGTCATGTAAACATGTGCCTGTAGCATAAGGAATGCAAATTCAATTCCCTTTTAATGCTTCCTCACATTCACTTCACAGCCTTCACCTAGAAAATTAGCAGGATTTAATAGGGAACCGTGTGGCTGTTGTGATTCCATTAAAAGCCCTCTTCCCCCCAGGCGTGGCTCTCCCGGGCCACCCCACGCCCGTGACGCGGACACGGAGGTGCTTCCCACGCCCGTTTAGGCGGAAATCGAGGCATTTTCCGCCCCGGGATGGACTCATCACCTTGACCTGGGAGCTTTAGGTGCAGGTAACTATCCCAAGGCTGGAGAACCCGGCGGCGCCGGCGAATTCCCCCTCCAAGGAGCGAGAGCATCACACAGGTGTACACCTATGCGTAAGGCTGTAGTACAGCTGCGTGTTCCTTACGTCACGGTGCAAGACGGTGCTGGGAAAGAGAAAAATGCTTAAAAATACTTGTTTTCGGCCGAGGTGGGCTCTCCGCATCAGCAGGAGGAGAGGCTGTGCCGCGATGCCAAGGTGATAGGCGTAAACGCGAGACGCCTGCGCCTTGAAGACAGGCATTTTCGAATTAATTTTTAAGCACAGTCAGCCCTGAGTTCATCAGAGATTGCTTCACCCGAGTGCAGGGAAAAAAAAAAAAAAAAAAGAGAAAAAGGGAGAGCCAGAAAAAAATTATATCACTCTCTTCGCCCAGTTTCAAAGGGTTTTAGTGAAGTTGCTGGGAAGTTTCGCCTTTGAACGGGCGGGCTCTAACGAGCGGGGAAGAGCGTCAAAAAAAGCGACTCTGAAGTCGCTTTGAAATGGGAACGATCTGTCACGGCAGAGCGAATCAGGGCGAGAGGCGATTCCGCGGCCCCTCCGGCCGCAGGGGCCCGGCGGGCTCCGGGCGAGCGGGGCCGGCTGCGCCCGCCGGGCCGGGGAGCCCGCACCGGGACCGGGGCACCGGGGGGGAGCGGCCCCGCTCACCCTGCGGGCTCCTTCGCTGTGACAGCGGGGTCCCGGGAGGTACCCCCACATCCCCTTTTGGCAATGGGGTGTTTCCCTGCGCTCAGGGGGTGCTTCTGCGTTATCCCAAACGCTTCCCGTCCGCCCGTGGGATGCGGGCAGCATCCTCCCCCTTCCTTCCTCCCCATCACCCCTGCCTCCCCTCTGGCTTCATCCCATCACCCCTGCTTCTCCCCCGGCTTCATCCATATCACCTGTGCCTGCCAACCAGCATTCCCACTGCTGCCTTCATCGCCATCACCCCTGAGTCCCCCTGTCTTCATCCCCACCATCGCTGCCTCCCCCCCAGCATTTCTCCCCCTCCTCCATCCCCATCACCCCTGCCTTCCCACCAGATTCCCACCCCTGCTTCATCCCCATCACCCCTGCCTCTTCCTGTCTTCATCCCCATCACCCCTGCTTCTGCATCAGCATTCCCACTCCTGTGTGTGCCAGGGCCTGGTGGGTCACCCCACTCCCCGTTTGCTGTGCCCTCGGGTACCCCCCGAGGCCCAAGGAGCCGGGGTGCTGAGGGCACCTGCCCCCCTCTCCTGGCAGTGGCAGCAAGGAGCCCACCCCGTGCCCGTCTCTCTCCTTCGCAAAAATGAGCATTTTTTCCATAAAATCCGAATACTTGTAGTAACAGCTCATTGGTGATTCTGCTAATGTTGCACACCTCATTAAATAGCCCCAAACACAAGGAGGTTTAAATGACTTTATTGAATTAAAAATAGCATAGGAAATCACCTATGGTACTTTCATCAAATAATTACTGTAAACTCTATACATACAGCGAGAGATCCCTTTTAACAAATCTGTTCCTAAAGCACGGGGGGGTTCACTTAATGGCTAAAATAACTTAGAGCAGCACAACTCGCTTGAAACATCGAGCCACACTCGTGCACTTCCTAATGTGTTCCTGTATGTTTCCCTGAGTGTTTTTCTTCCTTATCTTTTTTATATCTGAAGTTCTATTCCCCTCCTCTACTCCATGTATTTGATCATTTTTTCAAGTCCCTTGGCTGAACCAATCTCTTTTCATGCAGAGGATAAAAAGAGAAAAACTTCAAAGTAGGTTCAGGTAATTAACAGCTGAGGGGAATATAATCTAAACCATAGGCCCTGCTTTGCACCCAGGTCTGCTTTCAGAGCCAGCCGGCAAGGGAGTGCCTATTCCCTATAGCATCCAAATCTGCTTCCTCTGAACAGCTTTGCCAGGCCTCCAGTTATCACATCTGCATTTCAAACACCATGTCTCTGGCATTAATTATTAATTAGCCTACAGTCACCCCAGAGGATTTAAGTTCCAGCCTGCACATACTTATTCATTGACCTCTATCTTAGTTTTTGTTGGAAAAAAACCCACTAGAATGCTTAATAATTTCCTTTCTCTCAGACCCTCTGTTCTAGTTTCATGGCAGGGAAACAGTATATTTTGAGATGGAAAATCACAGGGTTGTCTAGAAATTTGTTTAGAGCAAAACGCTATGTCAAGAGTTTGAACAAACCATTTCAAAAGATTTAGCAGGAGTTTTGTGTAAGTATTTTTACCTTTGACAAATGAATTTATGGATTTCCCAGAACTGAGAGATGGTGGCTGCAAATGCGAGGCGGTTTGGCTCTGTGTGGAACAGTGCTCCATGTGCACTTTACAAACACAAACTGGATTTAATTACTGGGTAGCACAGTTAGAGGATCAAACCAAGGCAAACGTTTATTTGAAAGCTCTGGGGTTACCCTGCTATTGACACTGGTAAGAATGAAAATAAAAATGCTGTTGCAAGGCACATTAGTGCTTGGGCATTAAATCTGTGCTCTGTCCTCAGGAATAGGGGACTGAAGAAGTCTGTTTCTGTGTCAGTCCCAAGGTGGTTTGGAAGAGGCTCTTTAGCCATTAGAGTAAGTACATATCTCACTCCTGTTCTCTTACCAGTTTCGCATCTTAAGATTAAGGTTCCAGAAGTAAAAAAAATCCGAAGAGAATCTAGATGATATGATTCCCTTTTTGGCCACGCTCCATGAAATCCAAAGTGTTTGTTAGAGTTTGGAGGAGCTGTGTGTTGGATGCTGCCTTTTGCTAATGGATTTTAACACTACAATATCCCATCCTCTTGAGGAGGCCTTTTATAATTCCTCATGCAATTATCCCTAGATAAACTTTAAAAAACATTGCCGTGGTTTCTCGTTTTTATTTGTGGTGGTACCATCTCAAACAATCCTTGAAACTTGAAGTATTCCTCCAGTTTGCTTCCTAAGGAAGTGTTTAGTCTGTAATCACGAGGTCAGACTGGTTAACTTCTGTGCCAGCCTAGAATTGATTTTTGAAAGCGTTTAATCTACGCCTAAGACTCTTTGAATTCCTATTTAGTGAAGGATATGGAAAAGAGGTCTGACCCACAAACATTCGTAGTTAAACTGCCGGCTACCTCGGGAAACAAAAATGCATTTTTCCAAAATTGCGGCTAAACCAGCCCTTTCTGAAAACCATAAGCCTGTGCTGAAATGAGCACCTGAAAATAGATGTAAGGACTGACACTGCTGACTTCCGTGAGGGATCTCTCTCCTCAACCTCCCTGAGAGGTTTGAGGAGTTGGCTTCTTACTGCTCTTTTATTATTTTCACATTTTATGAGTAGCGTTCAGCATTCAGTAATAACTGTTTTCTCCTCTGCTTCAAATATTCAGAATATTTCTTACATTCAATTTGAACAGCAAAAAGTGCCTATATTTCACAAGGAAAAGAGGAACAGGCGATACTTCAAATTTAATTTCCAGGAAGATGGTTCCCATTTATAAAACAACAGATTGTATCTTGATGCTGAGGAGGGAGGTAGATCCAGACTATTTTAATAAGACATCCAGGACCTTTTAATCACTTCTACAGTGATACTAATACCAGTAATAACAGTGATAATGGAAAAAAAACCCTGGTGTGAAACCAGGGCTGGAATCTGTTCTCGGTAAATGTCAGAATGTTTCTGAAATTAAAACCTAGTGTTAATGTAGCTCTGTTCCATATGAATATTAAAGAGGAATAAGGACTAAATTTCTTCCACAGCAGAGTGAGGTGTTGTTTCAGAAAACAACCACGTGGCAGCTCGATTTGCAGGGACGTATCTGGGGTGATTTTCAGGGGTGGCTGAGGGGAAGGCCTGGTTTGAGCCCTCTGCTGCTGTCTCCTCCTTTTGCCTCTTGTTTACGTTTATTGACATTTATCAGCCAGGTTCTTGGGTTAGAGGTTCCATGCCCCAAGACTGGAAAACTGTTCCCGGTGCTGTTAAGTTACATTTTTGTGTGGTTATGGTGCCAGGAGTGAGGAAAGCATGAATGTACAGATACAGTGGGTTTGACATGTTGTGAAATATTTGTACTGTTCGTGTTAGAAGAGATGAATTTCTATAAGGAGCCTATTTTATGCTTCATTTTATATATATTTGCATTTATAGCTCTCTGTTCAAGCTTAAATATTTTACTCTGTTGGTGAGATCTAACCCTTGGCAAGTCTGGAAGTGCTTTGACCTCCATTCTTATTATACCCTTCACTTTTTTTTCATTTAAAATAACACTTGCAATAGTTTTCCAGCAGTGCCTGACATCCACCAAGGACTGAGCTGTAACTGCATTTTGTATTTCGAATGTTTCACGCGAACATGTTTGGAATTCAGATTTGTAGGCTGCAGATCACTTTTTATGTAGAGAAGCCACATGGGTAATTCTGATTTTCAATTACTTGAAGAGTGATTATGGTAAAAGACTGTTGATTCCTTGTGCGTTTGAAGTCCATGAGTTTCTCTTGATGAAACCCTGGATGCAGTTTGAGGGAATCTTTGCCACCTGTGCACTTGTAGGTGGGGAAAAAGCTCTTGTGGAAGAAGTGGGAGAAGGTGGAGATCTCTGTACATCTGTGTCAGCAGAAATGGATTCTTATTAAGATTAAGAAGAGAACGTGGGGCTGGGCCTTGAGCTGACATCACTGGGCAGGGTGGTGCTGAAATTTGGGGAGCAAGGCTGGGTTACGTGAGCAGGAGAGGTGTGCAGTGTAACCAAAAGGCTGCACAAGCGAAATCAGAATGATTTTGTGTAATGTCTGAAATAATCTGAGCCCCTCTAAGATCCTTGTCCTCCTTGATGGCATTGCCTGGTGCTGAACCTGCCCTGGAGGCGCAGCGCGCGCAGCACTGGTGTGATGAGGGTGTGAACTGGGAGGATCAGTGAGGAGCCAGCAGATTCCAGTGCCCAGGAGGTGTCGGAGATCCTCAGCTGTGGGACAGCAGCGGTCAGTGGTCACTTTTGCATGGTGACCATCACACCCGAGGTGTTTCTGTGCTGAGCCAGAGCCCACCTTGAACTCCCTGTCTCCCTGAGTACAACCAGATCATGCCTGTCCTCCTACATTTTCCTTTCAGCCTTCTCAGCCCTAAAACCCCAAAGTGTAACATCCTCTGAGCCCTGCTGTCCCTGCCTGGCGCTGCCTGGTGAATATCCCGGGTGTGTCAGCCCTTCCCAAGGCCACAGCCACCTGTGGAGGGTTTGTGGGATGGCTCCTGCCAGGAATCCCTTGGCACAGCCGGGCACATCCTGCTCCGGACCCGCCGCCTGCACCTGGAGCAGCCGCGCTGGGCTGGCCAGGGGGCTCCTCGGCAGTGCCCCTGTGTAAAGACTTTGTAGAGTTTCCCATCCTCTCCACTTAGATATTTTCTTTTCCTTTTTTTCCAATTTCTTTTAGTTTCTCTTTCCCCCTCCACGCGCAAATCGCTGGGGCTCCGTCTGCTGCCCTTGCTGGGAGTTCTCTGTGGAATGAGTTAAAGGGGCCAGGTTTGAGGTGAATTGTCAGAGTTTGGGTCACTTCTGGACTAGCAGTCCAGCTTATTTCGTTGCAAACCATGTGCTTTCTGCAATTAAACCCTGCGTCACCAAAATCGTAGAATATTAAGATGATTTGAGTTGGAAGGAAACTTAGAGATCATCTCATTCCAACCCCCCTGCAATGGGTAGGGAAAAAAAAATATGAACAGCATTTAAAATACCATTTATGTCTGCAATCCAAAGAAGAAGGATGATATTTTGGGGTTTTTTGCCTATTATTATTATTATTGCTATAAGTCTTAATATCATAAACCAGAGTGTATGTGTGTGCCATGTCACTGCTACCATCAAATCACATGTAACACTCAGCAGTAATTGTGTTCATAATTATGGAGTTAATTGAATTCTATAATAGTTAAAAACTGGCATATAAAAGTCTCTCAAGATTAAATGTTTTAGTTAGGGAAGAACCCGCTCTTTTGGAATACTGAATAAAACGAAAGTAGTTCTCATAGGCAAGTGAGCTCAAGACTGATAAAATAACCTCCCCAAAAAGAATCTTGTCCATAAATGCTGTTCCAAACACGCTGTGGGACCACTCCAAAGCCATGAATTTTTGCAATGCTCTAAAGAGGAAAAGCAGCGTGTGCTGAGGTATTTGTGAGCTGGGGAGCCACGTTAGAGGAGCTGCAGCATCTGCATCTGCCAGGCTTGTGAGGCATTGGAAGTGCTCTAAAAATGCTCTGCTGCCAAATTAGCCCTGCTCTCAGCAGTGTAATATTGTAGCAACGTGTTAGAAAGTCAGATTTTGATTTAGTGTTTGGAAAGGAGAGGTATCTCTTTTTATTTTTTAGTTTTTATTTTTATTTCACTATCCATTCGGTGTTTTCGTGCCACTTTGGGTTAACTTCAGGCTGATTTACAACTCAGGGGAGTCACAAAATGTAATACCACAGAGAACGTGGACCTGTGTGTCTGCTATCTTTGTCCAGTATGTTATCAACTGATTTATCTTTGGAGAAAAAACAATTCCCAATATGTTTGGTATTAAACCTGGATATCTCACCATGGGCAGAGTGATCCTCCTGAAAATGAGAAAGGATTGATAAAAATGTATTTGAGTTCTCTTCTCTTTTCTCTCTTCTCTTCTCTTCTCTTCTCTTCTCTTCTCTTCTCTTCTCTTCTCTTCTCTTCTCTTCTCTTCTCTTCTCTTCTCTTCTCTTCTCTTCTCTTCTCTTCTCTTCTCTTCTCTTCTCTTCTCTCTCTTCTCTTTTTTTCTCTTCTCTTCCATCACTAAGAAACAATCATTCCCTTTTTTTTTCCCCTCAGGAAAAATTTTTTTCAAGTTTCCTTATTGCAAGAACAGTCAAACATTTTTAACAATGAAATAATACACATTTGGAAAAAACAGCCCCAAATGTCAGCTGCCACAGTAACGACCCAGCCCTGTAGGAAATCGAGCTTTAATACCCCTTTTCCAAAGGATCATGTGTGGAGTTTCATTATTTTCTAGTAAGATCCACAGGAGACTCTTTCTTTTAATATCCTGTTTTTCCTACTGATGAGATTGGCTTGAGCTGGTAAAATATAAAATATTGATAATTAGACCTCAGGTCCCTCATCTTTGGCAGCAGAGAGTTTCCACTCACTGCTCTTTTTTTGTTAAAAAGTTGCTTTTTCTTTTCGGTGACCGGGCTTTTTAAAAAATATTACTGATGTGAGTGGATGGAGTAAAAAAAAGATGAAGTCCCCCCACAGTCCCCCGAAGTGCAGGGGCTTTATTTGAGCGATTTCTGCCTGCCAAGCCCCGCTCCCCTCCCCCAGCCGCGCACTACAAAGCGTGTTGTACAGGGACTCCATTAATCCTACATTTCCTAGATGGTATCTGAGGCACAGTGGGTTTCCACAGAAATTAATTTGTCCTGACAACAGGCCTAAAGATTGGAGTCCAGGGATCACTTGGCAAATTCCCTTTAAACTGAGCACAATAATAAACAGAAAGCTGATAACGACAGTTCTGAAAGACCACACAGAGGCCGGGGCCCGAGCCGAGCGCTCGGTGCGGATCCGCGGATGCCTCCGATAACGGAGCCGGGAGCTCTCAGGCCTGATAGGAAAATGAGCCCCCTGATTTATGCAGGTTTTAATATCCCAGCACTGGGCAGGGCTAACTCCAGCTCTGAGGGGCGTTTTTAACTCTTTTCTGGGATGATAACCAAAGTTCGAGGCCCAGCCGGTTCAGCCCGTTCTTACTGAATTTTCATATTCACAGCCCCAGGGCCGTTTTCCACAGCGAATTTTAATATAGCTCTGATTTTCTCAGTGCATCTTCCATGTGTAAACATTAGCAAAAGTTGGACAGTGGAGAAGGTAATAATTCAAGGAATGAATCCAGAAAGTTCGCCGTCTAAATATATTTTGTTTGAGATTGTGGTACTTTAGGGTTTAATCATCTCCTGTGTAGTAATCCTTTCGTAAAAATAGTAAAAAGCATTTTAGGCAGAGTTATTGCCTGTTTGCTTGGTTTTATTTATCTTTGCCTCTGCTTATTTAAATACTGTTGTTTTCCCAAAGTTAAGGATGGAAATATACACTGATATAGGAAGTGAATAAACAAACACTCATTGGATATTTTAGAACTTGTCAAGATAAGAGCGTTTCAACCTCTGATATTCATTAACACAGAATTCAGAGGTTTGATGATAATTAGGATTTGTGGCGCGTCAGTAAACCTCTGCCAGTTGCATTTCTGGAAAAAGTAATCATAATATTAAGAGTTAGGGCTGATAGGGTGTTGTTGAGAGAGAGAGATGTTGTATAACTTTTCACTGTTTAAGTACATGGTATATAACCATTTAAATAACAAGTTAAAAAAGGGAGGACAAGTCAAAAAGATGTGTGGAAAACAGATTTTATTATTGAAAGATACCTTGAAATTAAAGGCAAATTTTGTTCTCAGTGTCCAAACTATGCAATAACAGCCTCTGCATGCAGAGGGGACTGTGTGACTCTTACAGCATGATCCTAAAGGTCTTTTCCAGCCTCAGCCACTCAGTGATTCTCTAAGGCAGCTGGTCCACTTGACAGGTGTGGCTGTGCACCTGAACAACAGGAGTCCTGTTGGATCACCTCTAATGGTGCAGGTGTTTCTCTGGAGATAAAAACTCAGCACTGGATGTATCCCAACTCCTCAAACACGATGCCTCCTCCGCAGGCATTCCCACCCGTGGGAATGCTGCAGGGCTGGAGGTGAGCAGTGATGCTGTGCTGTGGAGGGGTCGTGCCCAGGAGGGCAGGAGCAGGTGGGTGCCCCAGGTCGTGCCCTCCATCCCTGCTCCCAGTGGGGTGGCAGGATGCCAGAGGCTGCGTGGTTCCGGGCTCGGAATGTTCCTGCCCTCAGCGTTTGCCGTGCAGGGGGTTTAGAGATAAAAAAAGTTGTGTCTCACGTGCTTTTCCAGCAGAGCCAATGTGCCAAAACTACCCCTGACTTTGACAAGGGCAGCACCAGGTTCGTTAGTGAAGAGCTTAACGAGCTGAGAGGTGGGCCTGCGCCCCGCTGCCCGAGCGGGGTGTTGGCACCCCACCTCCCTGCCGAGAAAAGAACCCTTTCCCTTTCGTTATTGACTTTAAATTAGTTTGTACACCACAAATTAATCAATTACCGTGTTTTGGAGATGGAATTCAGGACGAGCAGGGCAATTTGTATTTGTCACACTTAAGGAACTCTATTGTACTGAAAGGCAGAGGATTTGAACACGACTGGTTTAATGCTGGCGTGCTCCTCTTTCTAGAGCCTGCTGCAGGAGCAAATTGACTTGCTGTGCCTCTTAGTTCTGCAAAAGAACGACCCCAAAAACTCCCCTCCACTTTTTGTATCAAAACCACTCTGTGCATTTCCGTGTACAAGCTATTAGTTTTTTTGAATTTGGATCAAATCAGGCTTTTTTCCCCCAGCAAATAGTTCTCCAGCGTGCTTTATACATTTGATTCAAAGGCCTGTGTATTATTTGATGTTCTTAGGAGATAAACAATAAACTTTTGAATATGTTTTTTCCATTTGAATACAAGCCTAGGGATGCTTCACCCTGCATCCTAAAGCCTGATTTCCCCTGGGACTCATTATCATGCAGCTCACATGTTCAGTCACCTACACTGTTGAACTTACTATCAAATAACCTTCGAAATGTTACTAGTTATTACGTGTCAGAGGGCAGATTTATGATAAACTAACTTTGAAACAAAATAATGAATTCTCAGCGTTGTGTTTCCAGCAGCATTTCTGGTAATTTTGCTGGATTTAAATTTTAAAACAGTGAGTTGCCTTTTTCTCTTATTCTATCACATAAAACAGCTCCCTCCCCTCATGAAATTTCTCCCTCCTTAAATATGGTTTACGATGATTTGAGCACTGCCTATAAAGAATAAAAATGAGAACATTTGTCTGGGAGCTACCAAACTGCCCACCGGAGTTCATTTGTGATTAAACTTTCAGAGCTTTCTAACTTGGTGAAAGTTAAATTAACTTAACCCTTAACACAGTCCACCTGTGTCCAAAATACAGCTGGGCGATAGATGTTTGCAGGCAGAAATATTTTCTCCTTGTGCCTTTTACTGCCTCTATTTCAAGTTTTTTCAGTGATGTTCTTGCAGTAGAGTAACAAAAATCAATAGTGTTGTCCTCTCAGAGAGCAGGAATGTGGTTTACAGCAGGCCAGGAAGGTTTTCCAAGAGGATATCCTGAATTTCAGCCCCCAAAGTCCATATTTAGGGAACTAAATAATTGGCCAATTTTCAAGAAGGCTGAGCATGACTTCAGGGGATCTGTGGGCACTTGGCCTCTTTCAAATGGCAGCCGGAGCGACCGTGACTTTTAATGAGATGATATCAGAGGGATGGAATTCAGGTAGATAAATGCCATATACTCATTTTGGAGGTGATTAGAGTAGCAAACATCCTCAGATGGAATTTAAAAGCACACACTGTCAAAAAATAAAATCTGGCTAATGTGGAGAAAAAAATCGGTGCAGCTCTGGTTGGCATCAGTGGAATTTTTGTGGTTGCATTTCAGAGGAGCGCCGGGCAGATGAATGTCTGCAGGATTTTCATCTCCTGCTAGAGAAAGTCTAGGCTTTGAGATATTGCTGATCTGTGGGACTGCAGGGAAAGTGCCTGACCCGGGGTGGCTCTGTGAAGCTGGGGATGGAGCCACCATCTCCGGGGCTGCCTCTCATCTCCTTTGCTCCGTGATTATGGTTCTCCAAGGGCACGACGGGCAAAAGTTCCATCTCAGGCTGTCTATTAATATTTATGCAGCAATTCAGGAGGTAATGCATTGTTAAAATACAAGTTGGAAATGCACCAAATTTAATCACTTTTAGTACTAGAAATTATCTATTCCTACGTCAGATGGAAAGTGGGGAGGGGCACCATTATGACATTTTATTTTTTAACCGAGTTATTTCAGTTCTAACATGGTTTGATTTAAAGGGCAACAAATGATCTTGTGTAGATGATGTTTTTTCTAAGGAATGCAGGGTATCTCTTTGAAATTTAATGTGAAGAGTTAAAAAATATTTAAAGTAAGTACATCCTGAGTCAGGATGTCCACGGATCAGCCGTGCCACATCAGTCAGGCCCTGTCTTCATGTGTTGGATGCTGGTGCACTGAGGCCAGTGGGATTTGCCCTTTGCTTCCATGCAATTCCTCCTGCCTCCACGGAGAGAGAATATTTTTATCACTGATATCACTTCATTTTTGCAGCTGTCTGCTCGCATCAGGTTAGCAATATAAACTCTGTCAAAGAGCAATCTCTGCCTTCCACAGGCTGCAAAAGCCACAATTATTATTTAGAGTTAACCTCCTAAGAAAGTGTTCCATATTGAAAGTGTTCAACCCCAAAAAGGATTGTTGGTTGTTGTTATCTGAGAGCCTCCTCCAGCCTTCCCTTGGTCAAGTAAGGCTCTTTTTGTTTTCCTTAGGAGTTTTTTCTGAGGCCGAGCTCCGAGCTTTCACGCAAGTGAGATAAATCCAGTGAAAGCAAAACATTAATTAAAATGTATTAAAAAAAATAAAAAAGAAAATGTTCAAGAAGAGTGTGGTGCTCAAATAGAGCACTTTTTTTTTCCAGGTCACTTGGCTTTCTGATGTCATTTCTGGCAGATTCGTTAGCCTGGCTCCATCACGTTCTGCTCCGAACGATAACGTGATGGGAGATGATCAAAGTGAGAATGCAAAAGGCTCAGGACATTTAAAAAATGTTCTATTCTGGAAATTGTTCTAAAACTATAAACAGATTACATTAAAAATCTGTCTTACCCAACATGGTTGCTCATCATCCTTTTTTAGAAGGAGCTATTGGGAAGTTTGGGTAAACAGCCTTGAAGTCTTTATGATGGAAGGCTGAAAATTTCTCTGGAATTTTAGGCAACCCGAGCCTCTCTGAAATGGAACATAACCCACTTCTGCTGTTAGGTGTCTTGTTTTAATCTTTAGACTTGAAAGTGGTGAAGCATATGGGTCAGATCACCCACTCCTGCTAATGGACACAATTCCCTGGACTTGGGTGTCCAATTATGCCAGCTAAAGATCTGTCTGTTGCTGGGTTTTATTTCCTTATTTTTCTTGTCTCCCCGATCTCTGACCCTTTATCAAAGGAATGCCGTCTATAATATGATAATAATATGAAATTCTGAGCTCTCTTTCTAACAATATATCCCAAAGAATTGCCAGGATGCTCACCTTTATGGGAAAAGCAGCTGATGAGCAGTTTCAGCCTCACGATTGTCTTTTCCTGGCACAGGGAGAAATTTGGGTACCTGACCCTGGCCTTGTGGTGGGATGTTAACCATTTCTGCGTTTCTGTGGAGCAATTGCTCTGCAGGGTGAGTGAGTAAATAAACTCACTGACAAGTCAGCAAAACAACTGAAGGCCACTTTTCCTAATTTCAGCTGCATTTTAGTGCTCTGGAAAGTGAGAGATTTTTGAGTTTTTAAGGGCTACATCCTCTGGTGCTCTCAATCAGTGTGAGGATGTGGCTGAAGCTGGAGGCAGAAATCTCCAGGCACTGTGACACCTTAGGTATGTAATGGAGCTACCCGGGAGGATTTAGATCTCCAAGCAGGATTTGATTTTCTATTTTGATTTATGGGCTGAATATAAATGTGTATTTTAAGGAGTCATTAGAGTTTGTGGTTTGAAATAGGCAGGTTTGTGTAGGAAAGGTGCCTGGGCTCCTCATCCAGGAACACTTCCTTCTATATCGTAGAAAAAGTGGCAGAGAATTGTCTGCAGGAAAACCCCCTTTGCCTCAGACTCTCTACACCAATTAAGTGAGGGGATGGTCAGGAATGGCATGATCCATGAGAAAGTGCTGGCTGAGAAAGCAGGGGTGGAAAAAGAGATGGAGAATATCTGTGAAACATCCCTTCCAGGTGTGTTTTTAATCTAAAACAGTGTTGGTGCTGTTGATAGGGCCACAGCAATGCTTGAGGAGGGCCCGTAGGTGCAAATAAAGAAAGGCAGGAACTGGGAAGTCCTAAACGTTGGGAGACACACACCAGGACGATCACTTGAAAGCCACAGTGAGAGGTTTTGGCACCTGCCAGGCTGCCCTGTCCCCATCCTGCTGCAGATTGGAGCTGCTCTCCTTGGGTGGCAGCAGCCCTTGCAGCTGGTGACCCTCGTTTGGTGCCCTTTGGCTCTGCCTTCGCTCCAGCTCTGCTCATTTGGGCAAATGCTGCCCTTGTTTACAATGACGGGAATTTGGAGCAGCCCCTCTGCCATTTCTCCGGCGCAAATGTTGCGCTCAGGGTGATTCCCATCTCCTCCTCCTCGGTGCAGATGGAGCCTGGGAGAGGAGGGAGGCTCCTTCCCAATATTCCCACATCCACCTTCGCCGTGCACCCCGGGTGGCTGTGCCAGCCACACAATTCATCTGTGTGGATGTGGGGGCTGCTGTTGGCCTTTCCTCCCCTCTCTCATCCAACAGCCCTTCCCTTCCCAGCTCCCGGCCCAGCCGTGGCACAGGACCCCTGGATTCAGCCGCGCTTTCTCGCCTGCCCCTCGTGGCTGCGGGTGCAGCCTGGAGAAAAGGCTGCCTGGCCGTGACAAACTGTGCATGGGCTCCGTGATTTGTGTAAGCTCAAATTTTCCACTAATTCACTTATATATACTAGATGGGAAACACAGCCTCGGGGCTGCCATAAACCATGCTGCTGGAGCCACAAAGGGCCGTCCTGCCAGCTGGGAATCGCTGGAGCATGCGGAGCACCGGGGCCTGGGGAAGGAGGGAAATCCAGGGGATGCTCTTTTGAGAAGGGTGTGGGAGCAGGTCTGGCTTTTCCATGTGGTGGTTCCAGCCTTGGTGGTGCCTGGGCAGCTCTGCCTGGTCAGTGCAGGGATGGACAGGAGCCAGCGCCGTGTCCTGGCCACCACGCCAGCTATGGATCAGCGCTGACTGCCTAAAACCAGCCCCTGTTTTGGTGGAAAACATGCTGGCTGGCTGTCCTTTGCTCTCCCGCAGCCTCTGCCCACCCCAGTGCTTTGTTTTGTGCCGTGGTGCAATTCCTCAGCATTAATTTTCTGTATGAGCCACCCATAGAACATTTAAGAGTGTTTTCTTTAAAGAACAGCAAGAGTGGCACATCGGCTGATTCCCCGAATGATTGCTTGTCTTGTGACAGAGAGCTGTTGACCTGCTCCTTTAATGTTACAAGTCTGCATCTAACTGCTCTCTTAATCCAAGCTACTTCCTTCTTTTTAATGAAATTGTCCCTTTAGCCTTTTTCCTGGGCTGGCTTTTCAACACCACCATTAGAAACAGCCTGCTCAGTTCTTTCCTCTGCTAACATCTTGCCCAGAGCTAACTTGCAGCTTCACTCTGTCAGCTGTAAGATATAGATATACTGTTGTCTTAATTACTCATATTTCTCCTGCTGCTCATAATTCTGCTTGTTCCACCAAAGAGCCCTTCAGAGAGCTTTACTGCTTCCCTTCCCCTTTCTTTGGGGGTTTAAAGGTTGTCAGATATATAAACGATCCTTGTTGCAGAGCTTTGGTGGTGACAGTGTCCTTTGTGGAGAAGATTTAGGGGGATGGGAGAACTAAATACAGATGCTTTTAGGCTCCATCTCTGGAAGGAGAGCACAGACACACAGTGCTACCTTGCATAACAGAGCACCAGGGAGGGTGTTTGGCAAATCCCTTCTCTAATGAACAGCGAGGCAGCTGTTTCTTCTGCAGCTTAAAGTGTAGATGCTGATTGTCAGGAGAAGGGTTTTCTTTATCCACCACTGATTATCCGTGGCTGTATCTGGCTGACTGCTATTCCTCTAAAAATACTCTTGAAAAGGGACTGGACACTTAAAAAAAATCACTGCTGTGCCATGGGGAAGCTGTAGTCCTTTGTGGTTTCAGCTCTCTCTTTTATGATTATATACTACTGTTTCTGTTATCTCTATTAATTAATCTGTCTGCCACAGCAAGTATTGCATGTTGAGTAATGTAGAGCAGACTGACAACACGACATCCAGGGGTTTTTGGCACAGGTTGGAACAAGTTTTGTCACCTCTGTGAGCTCCCTAGTGGGTTACACCTTTGGCCAAGGTCCTTCTCTCGTGGCTGTTTTGGGTCCACTCTCCATTTTAGCAGCCCTCAGCTCTAGGGTAGTTCAGTGGCAGAATAGATTTTAGTATTCAGCTGGTTGTCTCAGTTCAGCTGGCTGACAGGTTCAGGACGCAGTACTGTGAGTTTATTGTTAATTGAATAAATTAGGAGCCTGTCAAACTGCTGTGGTTGAGCCTGTTTCCATCATAGAGCCTGTGCTGGGGGAGTGGTTGGAGCTGGGACTGGGCTGGGTGTGCTTTCCATGAGTGGGGCTTAATCCCCTCACTCCAGGCTTTGTTGTGATTGCTTTTTATAGATATATTTATTTTTAATAATTATCTGGTGAAAATGCTGTTCAAGTATCCAGGAAGAAGCATTTGAACACCAGAGCAGTGAGAGGTGGCGACACCAAAGATAACACACAGGTTTAAACCAATAATAGCAGTAATAGACAAATAAACAACAGGCTGCAGAAAGTCAGGACCAAACTCTTCCACTAGCACAGAGGTGACTAAAAGAGCTGTTAGAAGAAGAAAATGGAAACAGATGAGAGAAACTGGTGAGAGAAATTAGAAATAAACAGTAATTGGGTTCTGTGTAGAGAAATAGCATTGGGAAAACAGATCTTCAAGTGAGTGCTCTGCTCTTGAAGAGCTGAAAGGGATCAGAGGAGCTGTCTCAGGCAAGTCAAGTTCCAGGCAAGGTCACAGGAGTCAGGACATGTGGGAAATCCAGGCAAGTGTGTCTCGTTTCAGACCATCACCTGTAGGAAACACTCAGGGAACACCCCCTGGATAACACACAGTGCAACTCCAGCCCGAGACTGGACAGGAGGACTGGGGAAGGTGGCCCTGTTAAAAGTCCAGGATCCTTGGTGTTTGCCACAGAAATGTGTTTGGTGCAGAGAAAACAGACCCACTGTGAAGCTCAGTGGGGGTATCTACCCCTCTGCCACGTGCAGGGTGAGCCGAGCCTGGGACAGGCTTTCCCAAAATCTCACTGCCTTTGCAGGACAAGGCACCAGGGCTCCTCCAGAAGGACTCTGGGGCCACCAGCTGAGCCTGGCTCTGCTGCAAGCACTGGTGGCACAGCCAGAGGCTGCAGAGTGCAGGTGGTGAGCAGGTACGCGGCTTTATTCACTCGAGGTTTCCTCTTGGAAGCCCAGCGCTGTCTCCTGAGAGCAGCTCTGAGGGCACGGCGGGTGGTTGGGTTGCTGGCCATGCAGAGTGGCAGCCTGGCCACTCTGGCCCTGGGCAGTTCCCTGCCCGCGGCCTCCCCCGCAGAGGTGTTGGGCGCAGGCACTGACCCCGTGCCTCAGCTCTCCAAATATAGGGATGTTTCCCTGTGAACTCCTCTCTGCAAACCCAAGGGCTGTTAAAAGAAGAAGGTCTCGTGACTGTGTGGTACTTGGATGCCATGGCAATGTAATTAGCTGCAGAGCAATCTTACTAAAAATGTCCTTGGTGGAGGAGAGGACGGGGTGGGAGAGGATGGATGTTAAAGGGGAGGAAGTTTCCAGACCTGTGGCTTCACCACAGCTTGGCTGCCGAAGCCAAGGCCTTCAACTCCAAAGTGAATCCAGAGCTCCGAGCACAATGTTTACTACGGGGTCCATGTGGGAGAGAAAGCAGCACAGACTGTGAGAGGTGCTGAGGGATTATATAACAGCTTCCCACTTCCAGCCACTCTTTGGAAAATTTTGTAAGGTTTCTCGGACTAAAAACCTTTTTGAGCTGCTGGATAACTTGAAGTAAACTTCAGGAAAGCATTCCCATTACTCTGCCTTGTTGTCCTTTTTTCTCTTCTATGTTATCTGTGGATCCAGGAACTCCTGGGCTGCTTAATCCAAAGGAGAGGGACACGGGGTTCTGCAGGGGCTCGGGAAGCCTCGGTGCAGGGAAGCTGTGCTGCTGATTAGTTTATCTCTGCTACTCTGCCAAACCCTCAGAATTTGGCAGCCTGGGTCTTTTTTTGCCTTTTTATATCTATTAGGCCTTTTTTCCTCCCTCCCTCATGACCTCTGTGGCTGCATTTGCCAAAAGTTACCCAAATTAGATATGAGGCTGTGTATCAGCATCCATGAGGCAAATGCTCCTAGGCTGTTGAAGAATCAAAGAATTCCAGAATACTGAAATAGGGTGAAGCTTTTGGAGTTAAATTTTAGCTCTGGTGAGCTGGAAGTTTTTGTAAAGTTGTTTCACCAAATTCTGTTCTCAGTTGTGTTGTCCAGCGAGGAAGAAATTAATTTCTATTGTTTATGGTTAATCTTCCTGCAGATTTATATAAGAAATGATAGACCATATTTTTGGGTTAAATGAAGATTAACCATAGTAATAAAAAGTGAGGTTTCATAGAGATATTTTTTAAAAATTAGCTGAGATAGTGCAGTGATGCAGTGGAGGACAAACCAGGCTTTGGTGGGATTTTGGTGGATTTCTTTATTCAGACGTTGTTCTCCTTGATTTGAATTTTCTTGCATGTTAGGACAAGGCACAGCCAGCCCTGTTTTCCATCCTGATGAACAAAACAGAGCTCAAGGATTTGGGCTGAGATTGGCTTCTCCTGCAAGAAAAATTTTTCTTTATCACCTGAATCATAACTTTAAGGCATGAGAACGATTCATGAGGACAGTGGCATTTTAACTCCTTAGGTTTTGCAGGCGGATCTTTGCAGAGTGAAAACAAAAATTCCCGTTCACTGAAGTTGTTCTGAGTTTGCTCTGGGTTGTAAAAGTCTGTAAGGTCACCTTGATTGCTGCACATCCCTGTGGTCCTGACAGGGTGTTCTCCAGGAGACGCCCCATTGCTGGGATTTAATCCAAATCTGTTTAATCAGATATAATCCACATAATTCAAATATGCTCGCCCAGTTTCCAGTTTTAGAGCTGTACTGAAGGAAGGGAAATCTTGTGTTGTCACAAGTCCTGCTGACATCAGTGGGGTTTCTTATTGATGTAGGACTTAGTGCTGGCTCATGCAAATACAGCAAAATTTGGGGTTTTGCATATTTGCAATTTACTGTATTTCTAGGAAGCTGTTGCTTGGAGGTGAGTGAGTAAATGAACTCTGGGCCACGTCCAGCAAAATCTCTGACCAAAGATTTGTGCCGAGTGGCTGAGGAAAAGTTATACAAGACTCTGAAATCATTGGTGATGTGATTAAAAAAACGTAAATGCTTGATTTATATTTTTGACTTAGAAATTGGACTTGATATAAACGAAAAAAGATCCTGTGCTCCCCTCAAGGCGTTCTGTGTTGGGTCAGAAACGTTTTAACAACAAAAGTCACAGGATTTGTCAGCATAAATAATGCACAGATGTTATTGCAGTGCTGCTGATTTTCATCTCCAAGATCCCCAAATCTGCTCAGCCCCCGTTAGGGATGCACTCACAGCTCCGTGTGCAGCCCTGCATCCAAAAATCTGCATCCGAAAACCTGCCCTGAGCCACGGGGAGCTGCAAACAGCTGAGCAGTCCTGGGGAGCAGAGTCCACACACCCGTTAAGTGTGCAAACTAATCCTTAAAATCATGATGGAAAGGGCAAAAAGAAAACGCCACGCTTTCCGAGCCAGTGAGACTCCTGACATGCTTAAAGGTAAATACTGGAATAAATAAATAGTGCAGGGTCTGAGAGGCTGGAGCTGTAACCACAGTTTGTTGCTCATCCAGTGAAATAACAAAATAAGGTGAACTTCTTTCAGCTTGCAAACTGCATCACCTCTGCTGCATTTCTGACTTGGTTTTCTTTGTGGCCATTTTGCAATTTTCCGTGGATTTGTTTTGATTGTAAATAGGCACACGCATTAGCTAAAGCCAGATAATTTTCTCCTGGCCAGCTTTGCCAGTAAATCACTGAGCTATGTAATTGGGTTTGTATAAAATTATGCACTGCAAACTTGGGAATAAGTAAAACAGAAACAAAAAGTTGATTTTTGTAAATAGTACTGTTTGTTTTTCAAGCAAAACTTCCATTTGACTCTGTTTTTTTCTATTCCCTATCATGAGCATTCCTAAAATGCTGGATGAAAATCCAACTACAGGATAAATTCGAGCAAAACTGGTAATAATTTCTGGTTTGCCTTGTAGGTGGAGTTGAATGCAGTGTGGTTGACTACAAGCAATATGTTATGAAGATGATGGTTCAGACAATTTGATGCAGATAAATTGGATGCAAGACTTTGACCAGCATGAGAAGAACAGGTGAGAACCCTTGAGACTGAAGCAGAAATAATCAGTATTTTGATGGTCAGGAAAAATATTGCTCCAGCAACACAATAGATCTTCTATTAGAAACTCAAAATACTAATTACAATCTGCCTAAAGACTTATTATAAATGAAGTGGAGATAGAAACATGTTTATATTATGGGGAGGCTTATTTGCAGATAAGCAGGAAACCAGTCACACATCTTCACAAACATAATTTTAGCTGTTTTAATTAGCAGGTTTGCTTTGATTTAATTTAATTCAGCGATTCCTTCTATCTTTACTGACACATGTGCAAATAAAATGGGCTGACCTGACTCCTGACACGCCGCTTCCTTTTCCATTTCTGGAGTTGTTGTTGTTGATTCCGGCGGCGTTTGCGGTGGAATGATGGGGTCAGCACTTCCTCACAGCACGGCCACAGATGGAGGGTGGGGATGACAACTCTGCATCCGAGGGGGCTCTTTTTACCCCAGCACTGACTGATTCCCGAGGTGCTGGATGTCAAAGGCCAGCAGAAGTCCCAATAACCTCCAGTTCCCAATTCTGTGAAGGATCGGGATGACAAAAAATCCACTTTTTTTGTGTAGCTGTGGTGAAAGTGAAGCGACCTTTTATTTGCTCTAGAGTCAGACCCTGGAAAGAAGCCCCACGTGTGCATCAGCTTTGGGTTGAAAAACAAGCTTTAAAGCTGTCAGAATTCATACATTGGATGTTTGGAGCTTTGGTGGGTTTATTTAACAGTGAAAGTCGTTATCGACGGAATAAGAACACATAGTCCAGGATAAAATCACAACACTAATACGCTGGCAAAACCCCAATCTGTGTTGACTTTGCTGAGCTTTTCGTTGGTCTGAGGGCTTGGAAACTATTTTTTCTTCTCTATGTCAGAAAAACAATTGCTAATGTGCCAGGTGTTGTTCTCCCTTCCCTCTCCACCCCTCCCCTTGCAGTGTCTCACAGCTCTATGATAGGTAATTAAAACAATCACTGAAATGTTTCAAAGCTATTGTAGCCTTTACTTGACTTTTAAAATTCCTATTTGAAGAAGAATGTTAAAATTAATTTGTATCTGGCTCAGCAAAGTGCTCTTTACTTGAGCAATGGACTTTACAACATTGCCAACAAAAAGAATGGAATTAATATTATATTTGCCTTTATCTAGGGTTATTCTGTTAACTGTTTTATACTGGAAATTAATTTCAGTATCATACAGATGCCTACAAGCCATGAATGCAGCAGTTTTAGCATGCAGCCACATCTCTCCTGGCTCATAATTGTGGGAAAAATAAGAATTCAAAAGGAATAAACTTGCCAGGACAATTAAATGATTCTGCCCCCAGATAATGGAAGGACGACGTTTATATTCTTGGACTGTAAAATATGGAAGAGTGAAAAGTGTGATTAAAGAAGTATTGTGTGGTGATTTTGAAAAGAATGGTAATTTTACAAGTTTGTCTTTCTACTGAGAAAAAATACTCTGGAGACTGGGAAGCAGCCATTGGGATGGGAGTATTTTTGATGTGGAAAAACTCTCCTGTTTTTCTTCCCCATCTCCGTTTTTTGTGTTTCTGTTCCCTGCCTCAGTAGGGCTCTGGAAACCTTGTAATTCCTCCATTATGGAATGCTTGGTCTATGGGACAGGATTTTATTATTAAAATGAGCTTCCTTATAATATATCCTTTTAGATCCCTAAAAACCCCTTAATCTTTGCAAATGAGTGTTCTATGTCCCCCTCCTTGCTCTCCTCTCCTCCTTTCCTGGTTTGTCCCTCTTTGGGGTTGGCACTTCCCTGGCGTGGGCAGGAGTGGTGGCAACTGCTGCAAGCAGAAAAGGCAAGTTGAGGAATTTTCTGGGTGAATGGAATGGGTTCAGGATTTCAAATTATTAATTATAAAAAGAGAAAAGCCATGTAGGATGAAAGGTTTTGCATCTCCCTTGTTGGTGAGTGGGGAATCCCTGCCTGGTGTGGAAGTGATTATGTGAATAAAGCAAGAGTTTTTACTGATGGAAATCTGAGGGATACCAGGGAACAGGGTGCAAACCAAAAATATCAATACTGACAAATTAAAGTAAGGACTTTTCCCCATTAAATTTCAAAGATATGGCTATTTGTGCAAATATTAAGGACAGCATAACCTCATCCTCTGTTTTTGCTCCTTTGAGGACATTTCTAACCCCTCCACGAGGGTTTCTAAATCCTTTTTTTTTTTCTAACCACACGCAGGTATTGCAAACAAATTTACAAATGTGGGTAAAACCATGACTGAAATCCTCCTCTGCGTCGTTGCGTCCACACAACTCAATCTGACGGTGTATTTTTGCCAGGTGGAACAAAGAGCAATAAATTAGTGCTGAACATTTATGATCTTGCATTATAAAGACTCCAACAGACTGTGTTCAAAATCAATTGTCAGAGTGATGGGGATTAATAACTCCGGTTCCGTAACCTTTTACGTCTCTGCAGCCTGGGTAAGGGCACGTTCCGAGATCTGCTGCCATATTTCATTATTGCAGCCTCTCTTTGAGAGACCTTTTTGATGCTTAAAAAAAAGAAACAGATTAGTTTTTAGTGGCGCTGGATGAATAACTTGGAATTAATAATTCAGGCAGTGAATTTTGCCTCTTACTCTGGAGGGAGAATGAAAAAAAAAAAAGTTTTCAAAATGTTTCTGTTGACTCCTTGTTTTAGGGTTTTTTAAAATCAAAACTAGAAGTCAGAATTCAGGGTGTGTTGTGTATTTGTGATTATCAGTCATGTGGTATTGGTTTAATTTCCTCAATTAATTGGGGACAAATACTAGAATAAATGTCATGATTAAATATTTGAGGAGAACATATTTAAAAATCCCTTTCCACAGGCACCCGAGCTTAAAATCAGGTTTTGAAAGCACTCTTGAAAGTAAAAATCCGAGTGCACGAGAATTGTTGGAAAGGAAATGTAAATAAGGCAGGAATGTGGCCAAGCCAAGTTCATTGAAAGACACAAATAAGTTTGAGACTTCCACGGCATTTTCCAGCTGTAGTTTTCCCTTAGCTCCAGCACCTGTTTTGGGAGAACACTGGTAAATATTGGGATAAATATGGGAGGGAGGTAAATGAGAGGTTTATTGAATTTCCCTACCTCCCCAGCTACTGTGCTGGGTTTTCTGGGAGTGAAATATTTAATGTAAGCAAAACCAGGTGAAGAGTTGGCACCTTTAGGCTCTTCTTGCCTCCCCCTGGCACCTTTGCCTCCCACCCGTGCCAGCCCTGAGGGGCGTCCACGTCTTGTCCTACTTTTTATGCCCTTTATTTTGCTTTCTGCCTAAATAGAGATAAAACAGTTAAATATTTCCCAACGAAAGCCACATATGTGATCTCCAGGGCCGTGCATACCATCAAATTGTCATTTCCTTCGATTAACCTTCACCTGACCTCCCTCCCCGAGGCGCTTCCCGCTCCTCGTCCGCAGCCTGGTGCTCTCTCAGGTGAGCGCCTCTGTCACTCAGGAGCTGGACACGTCACCGGAGAGCTCCGTGGAGAGGCTGGGATGGAAAACTGGGCAGGATCTGTCCCGGATGAGACAACCCAGAGCTGGATGTGTCCGGCAGTGCAAAGGGAAAAATACGGGGAAAGCGCACTTGAATACACCTGAATTTTAAGAGTGTCTATTAAGTGTTTTATGGATATTATGAAATATTTAAGATCATCAAAGGTTCGTGACTGAGATCTACAGGACTTTTCTGTTGTAACTCCTTCATTTTCTCAGGAAGGGCCAGTTTGTGGAGAAAAAAAATTACTCCCAGGAGGGGATCAGAGTTAATGAGTCACCTCCTCACAACGACAGAGTTTGGAAATTGTCAGGGTCCTCTATTTTATCATTTTGAAACCCAGCAGGTCTGTGTTTCATCTCAAATTTTTATGTACAGATAGCAAGACATGAAAATTAAGAAGGCCAGAAGAAATAAAACATTTCAAAATGATTCATGCCTATAAAAATTTCAGTTGCTCCAAAGTGAGCGATTTTTGCCTGGTGGTTTGCAAGAAATGTTGATGTTTGTGTCAGCTTGGAACAATTTTATTTTAATTTTTAGTCGTGAAAATTCCTCTGCAGAGAATAATATGGAACTGAGATATTATGGATCTGGTCAGATCACACTTTGGGCTGACAGCAGTGAAGAGCAAAGCCTACACTGAATCCATAACTTCTGCTTATGGAAGAAAATGTATTTAGGAATGATAATAAAGGCCATGTGTGATGAAGTATCCCTTCATCCCAAGGTAAGCTGGTAAGGGGCACAAGCTGGAGCTAAGAACTTTGGTTCTAGGCTCAATTTGACTGCTAAATCTCATAACTTTTGCTGTGAGATTAAAAATTTCTCAGAAGCCTCAGCATCATGTCAATTCCTGTGGATGAGGATGGTTTGTCCCTTAAATCAGTCTGTGATGAAGTAAATAGTTGAGAAAACTCCTCAACATTTCATCACCAGGCATAACTGACAGATCTCACATGATTTTTTGAGATATAGAACCATGGAAATGTGTAGTTGGAAAAGACCTTTGACACCACTGAGTTCTTTTTTTGCTGAATCTCAGTTTGTCCTTTTTTATTTTTTAATTATCCCATTAACGTTTAAAGAACAGAGTCTAAGTATTCAGCATTCCATGATTTCTACTCAGCCCTCAAGTCCTGTTGGAAAATAGTGAGCTTTAAAACAGGAAGGAATGACACTTTAAGGTTTCTTCTGCCAAGAGTTTATAATCTATTTTTAAACTTTTTATCCATGCTGCTCTTTTTTCTTTTCTTTTTTTTTTTTTTTTTGGTTGTTTTTTTTTGTTTTTGCATTCCAGTGGGCAAGTTACGTTTACAAATCCTGTGGAAGCAGATACTGCAGCTGCAGAGTGGGGATGTTGGTGAGAATTGCCAGGGTTGGTGAGTCTGTCCTGACCAGTAACACCAAGCTCCTGCTCAGGTGGGAACTGGTTTGACTGGTTCTACTCTGTTTTAATTAATACCTAAAAAAAAAAAAAATCATCCTGTTATTCCACAGGGATTGTAAAAATCCCACCTTTGGAGTAAATCTGACCTGTTATTGCCCCTGTTAAGGTTTTTGCAAATGATTCTCCAGGAAAAAAAAAATCCCCCAATATTTTGTGTGCAATCCTCCCCCAGACCAATCTGCAGTGACGGGGATGTGCTCACCTGGTGGAGGGGAGAATTTAAATGGAAGAACAAAAAGAAACTGAAATTGCCTTAGGGATTGAGGTCAGGTGAAGGTTAATCAAAGGAAATGACAGTAAAATGGCATTCAGGGCTCTGGGTACATTTTTAATCATTCCTCTCTCTCTCGCTCATAAAAGACACAAAAGATGTCCAACTTTTTGCCATTGTATTTAGTTAGGGATGACTTTTATTTTTGTCTTGATTATTTTAAAGTCTCCTTTCTTTGAGATTTCTCTCGTAGATTTAGCTCCTGAAAACTTGCAGCGCAGTGCCTTAAAAATGTGTGTGGGAAATTGGGAATGTGTGTGTGGGGGGAAGAAGAATGTTAAGAAAAGGGAGTAATTTTCCCCAGAATATCACTCATTTTAACTTCTCTTTCTCAAGTGATAGATTTTGAAGGATTTCTAGAAGTCATGAGTTTAGGGAATAAATATCAGAAAAGCTAAATATTCACATTATTACACAAGTGTCAGGCTAAGTGAAGTTCATGATTGCAACTGCTGGAAACAAGAATAGTTTCTTCCACACTCTGCTAATCTACAAGTTATTATTCTGGTTTTAAGTATAGATATTTTGTATATTTTTTGCAAAAATATTATAATAATCTTCATGATTGCAATGAAGTTGTGAAGTCATGTCTTAATTTGGGGGCTGTTGGTTATATTCTGATTTTGTGGATGTGAAAAGGCCCCGTTTGGGAACTTTTATTTCCCAAGTTTGGAGTTGTCACTTTGTGCCACTCACCTCAGATAACTTTGGCACAACAGGAACAGGAGCAACTTTATGTAACTTATAACTGCCCAAGGCAACTTTTAAAAAATGTGAGCGATGCATTTTTTTTTTCCCCCAAGTCTGTTTGTATAGACTCCCTTCCTCCTGCAGCACAAAGGCTCCTAAAGGGGATGGATTAAACCCAAACAGCTTTTAACTGAGGTAGCAGTTTTAATTTGGTGTTGCAACTGTGTTCTCCTGCTCTTTAGATCAGTGTTGTGCACTGAGTCCCCGGAATGATGCAGCTGGAGCTGAGCTTAGGCAAGACCTTGAGCTGAGCTTAGGCAAGACCTTGAGCCTTTAGAGAGGAACACGTGGCTTAAAAACCCATCACTGCAGCCCCGTGCAAAGGGTGTCACCACTGTGAGCTGCAGTACAAAAAATTGGGATTTCATGTGAGATGCTTCACGTCTCAGGGGAAAAAAAATTAATAGTCTGGAAGTGATTTCTGTGTGTGTCGTTGTGCTGGTGTGGCCAGGGATTGCCACTGGGAATGTGGCGCTTTTCTGCCAGATCCCTGGGAGCAAAAGCTGCCACATGGATGCCAGATGGGCTGTTTGCCAGGGAGGAGGAGGAGGAAGAGGAGGAGGAGGAGGAGGGAGAGCCCTGTCCACCCTGCAAGCACCACTGAGGAAGAGCCTCTCAGGGAATGACTGTAAAAATTGCTTAAAAATGGGAAAACTTCGTCTGAAGTGGTTGAGGGAAGGTTGAGCTGAGCTCTTTTCCAGGGAAGGGAAGAGGAGCACGGTGGGGAACTCTGCAGAACGTCCCAACAAGTGCTGGGTTTGCAGACACGGATGGGTGAGGAACTCGGGGATTTTCCCACTGGCAGGATCTGACTGGGATTTTACGAGGCTGTGACAGTGCCAGTGTCACTTTTATGGAGGGCATTTTTGAACCCAGCACCAGCCCAAGCACCCCCATAACTGCCCCCATAACTGTCTGGTAAAACCTCTGTCCTAGCAACAGAAATCCAAATAATTTGTGTGCATCCTTGGCAAAACAGGAATATCTGTTTAGGAGAAAGAATAAAATGTTAGAGACATCATTAAAATTGAAAACTGAGTACCTGGGCTGAAAGCAGCATTAACTGCTGACAGTTGGAAAACTCTTGGACTGAGGGAATGTGATTTTTCCACCTGGACTAGTGGAAGGTGTCCTTGCCCATGGCAGAGGAGTTGAAACTGGATGAGCTTTAACTTCTCTTCCAAATCAAATCATTCTAGGATTTTTTTTCACAAACAACATGACCTCAGAGTTTTGTTGAAATAAATACTAAATAATCATAGCTAAATCACATATCTATTTTTAAAACATCTATTAAAAATACTCACTTTATTATATTCCTGCATGCCCAAATTAATCAAGTATGGAAAATATCAAGTTGATTTGAGCATTTTTATTCCAACCATTTGAATCAGCTTCTGAAACAGAATTCAGAACTTTCTTTCAAGGTTTCTTTTTAATAGTGGCTGAATTTATTTAGGTTGTCTGGGTTTCTTTTTTCCTGAAAAAGCAGAGTCGACTGGAAAAAGTACCAAATCTAATGTTCAGTGAAAGAAACTGAGGTTGAAATGAAATCTCCCAAATGTGGAGCCTGAACACATGGAATTGTTGGACATTTTTTTGTCCCTGAGCCTGTGGTGAAGCCCAGGTTTCACCAGATGCCCAGGCAGGTGAGAATAAGCTCCATGATAACCTGCTGCCAGCTGGGCCATCACTTCCTCTGGTGCTCCGTGGCTCTTGCATTTCTGGAATCAGTGAGCTGCCAACTCGGTTTTCAGATCTGGGGAGGTGGACACCCTTCTTGAGGTTATTTGTTGCATCACCTGAAGTTATTTTAATGCTTAAAGTAGAGACTGACCTCTTCTGGGGGATTTTAACCTGGAAATGCACGGAGCGGTCACTCCCTGCACTCTCTGCTGCAGGAGGATGGGATTCCAGAACCACCTGGACCCAGTCCTGTGCCATGTGCTCCAGGAAGGCCTTCCTTGAGCAGGGAGGTTGGACCAGATGATCCCACCAGTGGCTCCTCCAGCCTTATTCTGGGGTTATCTGGAGAGGGCATTAACAACCAGGACATTTCTTTGTGGGCTTGCTTTGGAAACATGAACCACAGCAAGAAGGACACCTTTGTAATCAGGGATGTTGTCCCTACTGGAATCATCAGAAATTTGGGAGTTGTGGCTTCCTGGGCAGCCCTGAGAGGCTTTGGACAATTTGCTGTGGCCACCTGTGGTCCTTGGTTTAGAGAATGTGTCACTATTTTACCCTGGCATCTGTTCAAAGCACTAATTCTGTGGATCAGTGTCTTCCAGAAGAAGAAAGCGAAATCCTTTCTTGCCCCTGGTGTCTGAGTAAATTGATATCAAATACTCTAATGAAAAGACAACTGTTGTCAGCAGAGGCAAGCAACAAGAAAATCTGGGACAGGAGGTAACTTCGTGATGGATTCTACATCCTCAGGGACTTTCTGAGCTCTGAGGATTAATTTTCTATTATATCCACGTGTGGGGCTTTTCTTAAATACACTTCCACTAACAACTTAATACTTTTTTCAATTACAGTATCATAAAATGCTACAACTTTTTTTGACATTCTGCCACTTAGAGGCCAATGCTTTCATGGTTGTGACCACCGTTGCCCCCTTTTCTTAAGTGAAGAATCTTTTTGCTGCCCCACTGAAGCTCTGCCTTTATGAAGAAAGGGTCCTTTGCACAGGGAAAAATGAAAAAACCCTCAGGAACTGAACTTCTGCAATGGTTGGAAATGAACCCTCATTCCATGAGTCCTGACGGGCTGGCAAATCCTTCACCACAAATTCCCCTTCTCAATATTTTAGCTCAGTTGGCTCAGTTTATTTTATTATCTTTATATTTTTAGATTTATTCATATATTATTTATTTTCCCATCTTTTTTTCCTGTAAGATAACTCTAAGAATGCTCCCAGGTAAAAACCCAGGGCGTTTTTACCTGTCCACACACTTGACTCTGTGAGATAGAGCCAGAGCACCAGAGATCCAGAATTTCCTGCAGCAAACTTGTGCTGCACCTAAAAATGAGTTGCTCAGGGTATGAGCCAATGGTTTGTAAAGAAGAACTATTTGGGTAACTACAGGGTTAAAACCTATTGTAGGAGAGTGGTCAGCAGCTCAAATATTTTGGAGTTCTCCACCTGGAAGTGTAGGGAGTTGGAGAAGGAAAAGTAGTGTGAGGTGTCTGAAAATTCCCTGAGTGCTAAGGAGAGGTTCCAGTGTTGGTGAGGCCGTTTCCCCTCTGGAACACTGATGGATCAGTGCTCACATGGGGTCACTTCTGGCAGAACGAGGCTTGAGAGGTCTTCTTCACCTGGGGACTTTAATTTTGTTGGCACTAAGGAGGAAGGAAGCCCTGATTTCACAGGACAGCTCAGGTCTCTGTAATTTTGGGAATCCTAATCTGGGTCTCCCTGAGAGGAATAGTGTTTTACATGTTTTTCTGATTTTATAACTAAAAATAAATGTATCTATAATATAGAGACATGATTTTATAGTAAAATGTTGTTGAATCCAGGACAAGAAGAGTTGGGAAGTTGGAGGTGATGTCTGGAGGAGCTTCCCATGGGAGAGCAGAGGTTCCTGGTGCAGGCATAGGGCAGGGATCAGGGGCTCTGTCTATCCCCCAGCCAGGATAGAATCATGGAATCATGGAAAGGTTTGGGTTGGAAGGGACCTTAAAGCCCATCCAGTCCCACCCCTGCCATGGGCAGGGACACTTTCCACTATCCCAGGGTGCTCCAAGCCCCGTCCAGCCTGGCCTTGGGCACTTCCAGGGATGGGGAATCCACAACCCAAAGGCTGGCTCAATCGAACTGTTGGTATCCTGTGGAAAACAGGGCTGCCCAGCTGCTTTCCCACATTTTCTGTCTCCTTCACTGGGAAAAATAGGGAAATCTTTCTGACACGGTGTTCATAGGAGACACGTCACCGTGTGCCAGCACAGGGAACACGAACTGATCCCAGTTAATCTCCCCTGCTCCCTTCCACACCTCCATTTTATAAACTAAAATTGCCTGGGAATTATGGCCACAAAACCTGATTTCTGCCTCAGTTGTGCTCCTCGGTACAGAACTACCTGACAATTAATATTTGTGTATACCTTCTGAAATATGTGACCTTTGGGGAGTTGACAGAGCTCTAATATTGGTCTTTGTGTGCTCGCCTGGCTTTTAAACTCCCTGCCTAGTGGATGTAAGTTCAGTGGATGCAGATCTGAAACTTGATTTCCTCAGTATAGCTGCATTAGCATTCAGCTGTGGGTATGTAAGATAATAGTATTAAAAGCAACCTTCCATCCTGTTGTCATGGATGCAGCACAGCCCAATCCTGGGAGCAGTATACCACCAGTCTTTGTACAATCTCATTTTTATCTACAAATTTTGATTTAATTATACCAGAAATTCTGCAGTGGTCTATAATATATGATTTTATTTTCCAGTTTGAGCATTAAAATGCAAGAATTGAGCAGCTCGAGTTCTTTGTCCAGCGCTCTTTTTTTTTTTTTTTTTTTTTTTTGCATTCCAAGTATCTGTCAGTATTAGTTATGAGACTGTGTGAAATAAGTAGCCATGAAAGATGCCTGCTTTTATGACAGAATGAGTGGTTTCATGAATTTTAAAGGAGCACATTTGTATTTTCTGTTCTTGAACTACATGGGCTACTCGCAAATATGACAGAAGATAATTGTTTGAGGAATTATGATGCCTTTCAAGATTTTGCGGGATATTACTATTTTCATAATCTTTCATTTATCAGGTTCTGCGGCTTGATTTATTTATGGGTGTAATTTGGAAATTAAAGTACTCCCACTCTGTCAGCCAAGGTACATGTTTTCTCCGTGTGGCTGTACTCCCGTTAGCCAAAATAATGAATGTGCTAATTTTTTTGTCAGACACTGAAGCAAGGTGTCAGCACGGAGCTGGGGGGGCAGTCAGGTATTATCCTGGGCCACGTGAGACGGGAGGGAAGAGCCCAACGCCTCGGGATGAGCGGGGATTTCAATCTCCAGCAGCAGCCGTGGCACCAGGCTGAGCGTGTGCTCAGTTTGTGAGGATTTAAATGAAGGCATTGTTAGCAGGGATTTTGTGTGAGTGAGTAAAGGCTTCAAGCCTTTAATTGACTAGGAAAATCTTTTTAGTTGTGATTAGAGGGACAGATACTCAGCTGGTGAGGACTGATGGTGCTCCATTGAATCAATTTTCATACCCTGTCTGGAGTCAATGGAGCAGGGCTCATTTATAACCCCATACCTGGCCTGCTATTATAAAAGAAACATTCCAGGCCTGATATTGGAGTGGTACAGTCACCTTTTATCAGGGAGCTGCTTGGCTCAATTTAAAAAAATTCATCAAACTCAGTGGTAAAATCCTTGGGCTAATAAATGCAGTGGCATGAGTTATTTTCATTTGGTTGGGAATTTAAGTGTGGAAACCTATGGCTGTGTCCTATTTGCTTGAAAGCTCGGTGATGGATCTGCCATACTTTCATATTTAGCATAAAGTTGTCTCCTTAAGGACAGAAATGAAGCATCTCTATATCTGTATGAAGCATCTCTACATGAAGCATCTTTTAAAGACTAAATGAAGCATCTCTATAGTCTTTACTGGTTTAGCCTTGAAGTATTTGTATTTTTTTTCCCTTGGTAATATTATCTCACTTTCCATCCTGTGATAACTGCATGGCAGGATTTTATTTTATGGTAAAAAAAAAGAAAAAATCTGAGTATCTTTATGTATTAAACTTGTCCCTAACATCTGAATATTATCACTGAAAATCCCCTCTCAAAATTCAGTGCACACCCATAATTAAACTGCTCTGAAAGGTGCAGGCAGGAAAACCAGGCACCAACATTATGGAGTGAAAATTAAAGAGGCAAAACATCAGAGTGTCTACTGTATGTGCCTGCTGTTAGACACTCAAGCATGGAGAACAGGATACACCTCTATGGATGGATAGCTTTCCTTATTAAAAAAACACAGTGGGACTCACAGTAGGGGAACACACTAAAACAAGGCTTTGTAGTAATTTCCTTGCAAGAAATTTCCCAAGATAGCAACTTAAAAAAGCTTTTAATCTTACGACTGGCTATATAGTGAGTTTCACTGGAGGTGGTATAAAAAAGTCCATTAGATTGCAGCCGATCTGGTAGAGTTGGTCTGAAGCCTCTTCCCTCCCAAGGAAAGGATTAGACTTCCCTTGCACCAGAACAAGGGTTGAATAGATTGATGTGACTTCTGGCATGTTTAAGAACCTTAAATACATATCTCTCAAGTCTGAAATGATTTGGGAAAACAGAAAACCCCTTTCCCAGCTGGAATACTTGACCGAACGCGCTGCCATGCCACACCGAGCCCAGGCATTAGAGCAGGGTTCCTTTTGCATGTCTAAATTTGAAACCACTGTCCCTCGTGATTTTGAGCTGATATTTTATTTTGGGTCTCTGAGCAGTGTCCTTTACAACTCGGGAGGAACATAAAGTATTTCTCCTAAATTCCTGGAGAAGTTTCTGACGTGAGCGTGTCCTGCAGCAGCTCGTTGTGCTGCGGCGTGCAGCGAGCTCCCTCACTGGACTTTGCCTGGTCTGTGTTACCTATTCTACATGACTTTTAAACCTCAAAGTAAAGAAAAAACCCCAAAATATGGGTAAATTCCTGTGCAAACCTGCTGGAAGGCTGTCGTGTGTGTCTTAGCTACCTGATACCCCTTAAGCTGGTGTGGCTGCGGGCTCTGTGCTGTGTTCGGTGCCGGTGCACGTATCCAGGGCCACTCTGAAATCTTCTGGTTTTCCTCAACCTCATCCCTGATTTGGTGCTGTGGCTGTGGAGAGGTGGCCCCAGAAGTTTGGGAGAAGGAGCTGGAGGCTGGAGGTGCAGCAGGAGCTGCCTGTTTTCCCCTCCAGCCAGCACCAGAGTGCCCAGCGCCGCCGTGTGTGAGCATCGGTGGCGGAGAGGGAACATCTTGTACCTATCTTGTGTCAGCGAGCTGAGAACAGGCAAGGAACATGTCTGATAATGTGTTTCACATTGAAATAATTAAAGAGAATTGTTGCTGGAGGGAAATGTGCCTTTAAAAATTAACCCTGACATCTCTCTGACAATTTGGCGTATTACAAGAGATCCTTTTTTCCCCTCTTTTTATTTTTTTTCCCTTCTTTAGTTTTACTAAACTTGATATGCATTTTTCAGCACTTTAGAAAATGCAGAGCCTTTGAAAACTTCCCTGTACGAGCAGTCTCTACTTACATGAGCAGCCCCATCTATTTTCCACTGAACTACTCGTAGGACTGATGTTTAAAGGAACGGGGCTGAAGTAAATGACACGTTCTGCAATGCCCTGGAGCCTCTGCTAGTTATTATTGTTTGAATCTATGTCTTGATTGCATATATTGCAGTCTTCTATCACACAGGGAGCCAGTTTTGAAATCTGAATGTTGTTCCTCAAATAGCCATCGAGCAGCTCGCTTTATTATTTCTTCTTATGGTTAAAAAAGAAATCCTTGGAAATTGAAAGTAGTCATTTCCATAAAGCACTCAAAGTTTAAAAACGTTCTTTTTGAAGGAGCTGGAGTGTTTGGAAACAAATGTTAATGTCTATAAAAACAGTATTACTTATTTTTTTTAAATTCTAGCCGTGGCAACACCAGTTATATTCGTATTTTTGTCATCCGTTGAAAGTTAAATATACAACCAGGTATCAGTGCTGAGGAAGTTTGGCTTCACTTTATTGTGGCTATAACAGTTATTTACCAGTTGAAGAATAGTGCAACTTTTTACTGGGTTGAATTCCTGTATTTTCAGTTCTCCGTTCGATCATAATTTGTTAGTCCAGGGGCAGGAAAAGTTTGGTTTCTCTCACTTGGGTTATTTATTGATTTGGAGCTGCATTTACAGCTGGAAACGGGCACAGGAGGTGCCAGCCCTGGTGCTGATGCTCAGGTTGTTTCTTTACACTGGCTGGAGCTGCCTCAGACTGTGGGAGTTTTCCAGGCTCTTTCCCGGGAGGAATCCGAGCGCGTTATTCCTGGAATTCTGCAGTTCTCTGGCCTGAGGAATGGCTGAGATGCTGCTGAGGCGTTTCTGGCTTTCAATTCTGCCACTACGAAAACAGACACACAAATTGTCCTCCAGACGCTGAAAAGACTTTTAAAATTTTTTTTTCTTTCTTCATTTTTTCCTTATTTTGAGTAACGTGTGACCTGAAGGCAGGGAAACAGTGCAGTGTACAGGAGCAGAACATACTTTTAATTTCTATCCTCAGCTCCAGGGTGGCAGGGCAGATTCCTGATTGCTACACTCTCTGTCCTCTGGAGCACCTCGGTCGGGGATAACGCTGGTTTACAACAGCACAGGATTTGTTTGCAGGAGCCAAACCCTCCTTCATTCCTTAGTCAAGGGGAAGAGATTCCTCCCTGTATTTCCTCTTGCCCTGAACTTTTGGCAATTTGGTGATCTTGGGCGCAACTCCTTAAGTGGGCACTTCACAACAGCTGATGGCTCGTGGTGCTTCCTACGACTCGGTGCTTCATCAGCTAAAATTTAAAACGTAAAATACTTTAAAAACACTTCTTGAAAACATTTTTTCTTGGCTTGGGAATGATTTTTACCTTTTTTCTAAAACCAGCAGCTGAAGAAGTGTCTGTTAACTCCTGTGATATGTGCTATAAACCTAGCTGTACACAATATTGCTGGGACATACTTCTTGGCTACTAAAGACTCATTAAAAAAATTAAAGTCCCCACAATTTACAATATTTTCCATTGAAATAGCATGTTAACACATTTCTTTAATCAGTGTGTAACTGTCAAGGGAAAGAACAATTCATCTAGTATATGCATACATTAGGAAAAAAAAATTATCAGATTTAATTTTATTTGTTTTATATTCAGGGCTTTTTTGAAGGAATTCCTGCAGGGAAATGGTTAATCTATTTTTAACTAAAGCTTACTTTTGTAATCTATCCAGTGCTTAGAGTTCTGTCATTGATCTATGATTTATGTGATTTAAACCACCTCTTGGCTGTAACATTGGTTTCTATCCAAGATGCTGAGCTGAATACTAATTACCAGATCAAATTTATGCTGTTGGGCTAAGCAGCTGAAGGAGCTTTCCATGCAGGACTCCCTTAAACCATGCCACTGTTGAGCATTAGTGGAATATTTGGCGAGGGGGATGGGGAAAAAAAAAAGCTGGGAAAGGGGGGAAAAAAAATACAGCAGGAAAGCTGAAGTGTCCTTTGCGAGCTTTATTTTTAGTTCTCTTGAATGAGTGCACGGTGCTGTATGCAGATATTCCGTGTGTGAATATGCACATGGGTCTGCTTTTCCAGCAGAATCTCACTAATTCCCCCTAACGACTGGGAAACCCACTGAGAAAAGCCAAATGGCACCAGCGAGCAAACAAATAAATATGATTGAGGATATTTTATTCCAAGATGTATTTTATGCCTTTATTTTGACAAGTATCACGTTGTCAGAATGATTTATGGTATTTCAGAGCATACCAGTAAATGCACTGCAGGATGGGTTCTTGCAGGAAGAAAGTCTGGGTAACAATAGCTTTGCTTTACCTCTCCTTAAAGCATTTTTGCTGAGAAATAAGCCAAGGCCACCAATTTTATAGAAAATATAGGCCTTAGGCTTTCCTTTGGTGAGAACGAGTAACAATTCCATTCTCCTGCATCACCTTTGCAGAGGAGGTCAGGATGGCAGCAATTTTCTTGGGGGTAGGGAGTCAAAATGTGTTCAAACAGCTTGGAATCCAAAACCCAGTCAGAATAAAAATGAAATTTTCTATTGGAATTTTATTGATGATAACGATTTTTGAGAGGAAGCATGTTCCAATGCACCATTTGACTTTCATCTCTGTTGGTGTAATGTTGAAGTGTCTCATTTTGATGATGCTGAAATATCTTAATTTGTTCAGGCTTCTTGCATTTTTTCGTTTATTTAGTTAGTTAGTTAGTTGTTTATTTATTTATTTAGAGTGCAGTTTTCCTGTTTCCCATGTGCTTTGCCTTGTATTTTGTTATGATTGGACAATTTGAGCATTTTCAACCTCCCACTGCATCTTCTTAAAATGTAACATTTCCATCAAAGGTTTTCACAAATTCAACTTTGCCGGAATCTTTTGAGGAACCTTTGAGAGACCTTTTAAGCATCTTTAATCTTCCGCACTCGGGAAAATACTGGAATTTCTCACAAAATTCCAGGTTGTGGCTATTTCTTCTGCCTCTTTAATGGTGGAGTGGTGCATTCTGCCCTCGGGCATTGGGAATTGCAGTCTTGGCCAATGGATCAAGGTGCCGGGGGTTCCTCAGGTATTGACCAGGAGAAGGATTTGGATCCCCCTTTGTTTTCCCTGTGCCCTCCATGTGCCACCAGTGAGGATCATTGCCTGGAGCCCGTCTAGGGGGCTGTGTGTTCCCTCCCATGACAGGGGTTCCTGCAGCCAGCAGCTCTTCCCACTCCTTGGTTTCCTTTTATCCTTATTTTTGCTCACTTTAAAAACAAACCCCAAGGCAACTAAAAAAACAGAAACAGAAATAAAGCAAACAGAAAACCTTGATAAAAGTTTCTTCCAAAGATAATTTTAGGCTAATGGCCTTTGGTTGTGTGTCTGTTGCTCGTGATCTTCCTCATTTATTATTTCTCCCATTTCTAATGTGGAGAAACTCATCTTTCAATTAGACCCTTTTGCCTTTTCAAAATGATATTATTTATAGTCCACTCGATGTCATATTTGCTTTTTAATGTGCTTCGTTGTAACAATTTGCAATGGAAATTATCCACATTTGTGTGCACGTGGGGAAAAGTTTTTGAATATCCACATGTACATGTAATGCTGAGGTGGGATGTGCTTGGGGACAGTTTTATTGGGAGGTGCCACAGTTGATGACCCCACTTGTGTATTTTGTTGTCCTGTGATGCCACCTTTCCCTGCGCCCTCAGTACCTACAACAGGTTCACCTCTAAGCTCTGCCAGTCGTAAATGCAATGAATTTTCTTACAGACTTCAGTCTGCAAAATGGGCTTTACTAAAAAACCTGGATGAGCCCAGGGACACTGAAGGAACCCCACGTTGTGGCTGTAATTGCAGTCAGGTCACTGTGCCAGCTGACTGGAACCGCTGGATGCGAGACATTCCCTCACGGATAAGGCAGGGAAATAATTTGCACCCTCGGTGATGTTGTTGATCTTGAATGATATGAGGTAAAACAACAGAAGTGAGGACGGGTCTGGAGTTAATTGCTGTTGTGGTCTGAGGGACTTCAAAGGAATGCTTTTACCAGAGCCTCATTAAACGGGCTGGATATTTTACTGTGCTGAACAGGTGGCTGAGTGCTCCAAAGGGAAGTGTTTGAAGATGGGAAGCACCTCCAGGACTCGCCGAGCCCATGGAGCTGCCAGGGCAGGGAGGAGCTGCAGCTCCAGGGACACCCAAGGTGGGCCAAGGGCTGCACATGTGTCAGGTGAGGCTTGTGGGAGCCACAGACCCCAGGACACCCCAGTGGGGTCCCCATCTTGAGCAGCTGCTGGTTTTTTGAAGCCTTGGCTCATGGGGCTGATGCTGTGGGAGCCACATGGGGCCTGCGTGGCCTCAGGACTGGCTGTGCCCGTGGCCAGGGCTCTGGAGGCCATGGCAGCCTTCCTTCCCTGCACCAGGCCTCGCTCTGATCTGCACCTGCCTCTTACACAGCTTTTACAGAGCAAAACTCACTGAGGAGCAGAGAAATCCTCTATGAAATAGAATAAAGTAACATTCTAGAGGAAACATATACAATATTTTGAATATATGTATGTACACACACCAAATACCTGTTCTACTTTTCCTTTTCTTTCTTTGCAGCAGAACTGTTAAATTAACAGGTGTGGGTTTGGCAGTGAACTGAGGGGATTTCCACTGAAAGTACAAAAACTAAAATCATAGTGATTTAACACATCCCTGTGCTTACACCTGTATATCTAAAATGTGATTTATGCCTGAGAGATAAGTGGATATTTTGTATACCTTCCTAGATATAGCAGTTGTACACAATGGAATTTATTTCCTCAATCATCAGAGAATCATAATAGAATGGTTTGGGTTGAAAGGGACCTGGAAGCCTATCCAGTTCCACCCCCTGCCATGGGCAGGGACACCTTCCTCTGTCCCAGGTTCCTTCAAATCCCATCCAGCCTGACCTGGAACAATTCCAGGGATAGGGCAGCCACAGCTTCTCTGGGCAAGGGAATCATGACAAGGGACACTCAGATTTTCTCTGTCTCTGCTTCCAAGGGGTTGCTCACTAATTCCACAGATGTAAAATTCTTTGAGGAGTAAAAGGTTTGAAGTCAACTCAGGCTGCTGAACATCCAAGATGGGGAAAAACCCACCACACAAATCAGTTGTTTGCGCTTCAGAATCCATTTATCAACAGCACCAAAAAAAAAGCTTATCTTTAAATCTCAGCAGAAAAACACCCGAGCAATCCAAACTCCAACAGGCATGATTTGGGATGTCCTTCTTAAGGAAGTAGCAGCACCAGAGAGCTAAAGAACCTTTAAAGCACTGCTTGCTTTTCATGGAAAATGGATAGAAGTTCAGCTATAATTTATAAAAGAGCGTAGGAGCTCTGTAGTTTCTGCAAACCAGTGGAAATTAATAAAACCCAAGGCTAGCTATTAGATAAACCCGAGCAGACAAAGTGTGTGTAACTACCCATAGAGGGCCTGACATGATGAATGATGATGGATCCAAACTCATCTGAAGTTCTTTAGGAATAATAGCAGCATAAAGGCATTTCTATAGGGTACCTAAACATGCCTGAAACAACAGTATATTGAAGGTTGCATATTATGCTAAGAATGACAAGTATTTATGATTGGAAGGTGTCTGGGCTGGGATTATTATGGATTTTTTGTATACCTTTTCTCACTTCTTTAATCTTTGATTTAAAGACCCATCCAGAGATTTAAAAAAAAGGGCTGATTCCTTGAACTGTCCTGCAGAGATGGTAAATACCCTCTCACCCCACGAAAATCAGCAGTGCCTGGTACTACACAGGTGTTTTCCTTCTGGAGCAATGAAGGTTTTCCTGGAGGAATAGCTTGGGAGAGGCACCTGAAGGAAGGAGGAGGGAAGGAGGAGCAGGAAGGAGGATGGGTGACAGCTCAGCTCAGCTAAATTAAGCTCTGCTCAACTAAATTCCTTCCTAGGACCAGGAAAGAAAACTCCTCTTGTGTGGTGGCACTTGTGTCTAGTGAGTTTTATGCGAATGAAATTGCAAATGTTGATGTGTTTGTTGTTTGGGGTTTTTTTAAAGTGTTTTTGTAATTTACGGTCACAGCACTTGTGGGGAAATGTGGCAGCTGAAGAAAAATAAGTGTCCAGCATGGATAGAAATCTGTGTAATAACACTGGGCAGGAAGTGGAGTTTTAGGAGTAAAATGCTCCCTCTGCAGAACTGCTGCCTTCCAGTTGTCTTTGTGTCTCTGGGGTGGTGTTGTCGTGTTCAAATGAGAGCGAGGGGTTTTGATTACAGGTTTTCCTGAGAGCACGACAAACACGACCTGCGTTTGTCTCAGGTTCAGAAGGAGGGAGACTTTTGTGCAGTGCACAGATTGATTTCCAAAACCTTACGGTTTCCAGCTTTCCCTACCCTGTGCTAACATCCTGCAGCAATCTGTTCTTTGAGCGTGCTGATCCTCTTAAGTCTGTGAGAGCCTTTGAGACAGAGCTAATTTTTCCAGCGTTGACTGTGGAGATTTGTGACTTCAGATGTGAATGTCCCTTTCTCAACCCTGCTGCCAGTGACCCACTGCACTGCAAGTGTCTCACATTATAAAGTGCTTATTCACAGAGGGCTCTGACCAAGGCGATCTGGAGGGTGGGAGATGCTTTCCTGGCAGTGGGATGTGAACATCGTGGGGCAAATCTTCGGCCGGGATAAAGCTCCTGCTGGGTCTCTGCAGCTCAAAGGACATCTGTTAATTCATGTGGAAAACTCGTGACCCCAGCAGGAGCACAAAGTTCAGTGTCCTTGAGTGAGTGCCACACTTTGCAGTCAAGATCAGAATGTCTTCCTCCCTCGGATTCCCTTGAATTTTGATTTTTCTCAAAGTCCTTGAAATTGTTTTGTAGTGAAACCTATGGTATTATCCAAGAAAACTTTGAGGAATGCTCTGTGGGTTCTCCTTTTATGAAGTTACTGAATTTCCACCCTGGTAGGAACGTGGAGCCCTGACAGCTCACCTGGATGCTCTGCTCACAGGCTGTGCTCCCCCTGTGCAGAGGCCGAGCTCTGGTGTGGCCATTATCACCATAGCAACCACTCTGGACTTTATTGGGTTATCCTTGAAGAGCCTCAATCTCTGATTTCCAATTTAGTCACATCAAGTATTTGAGGAAGCTCACTTCGCTGAAGGGTTTTGGAGGGCAGGCTGGGAGCTGGTTTGCCTGCCAGGGATGTGCTGTGGGCACTTTTCCCTTGTGTTTTGGTGGTGAATTGAGAGGTGGGATTGCTTTGTGCTGGAGCAAATCCCCTGAGCAGAGGATTTGCAGGCTCCTTGGCACTGGTGCAGTGCCGCTGAGCAGCCTTCAGGCAGCGCAGCTTTCCTCCTCTCCTTTGGAGAGCAGCAAGGTACTTGGAAAGATGAATCATCTCCTGGCACAAAATCTTTTGTCCCTTTCTACAGGAGAATTTGTTTTCTGGTTGGGCCATCAGGCTGCAATGAACTCCGTGGGTGTTGCTCACCCCTCGAGGCACAGGTAATCTGACCTGAATTCAAAGCAGCGAAGCCACGAGGGTGAGGGGCTGTTAAGGGGAGCATTAACCGGGGGACAGAAGTGATCACCAGCATCACTTCACACTTGGTTATGTAGGATTTGGGTAGGTGTGTTGGAAGCTTTTGCTATGGCACTAAAATGCCCGTTTTCATCCAGGGAATGAGCCCTTTGTCCATCATTCAGATGTGTCAGGGGATCTTCATCTTCCTTTTTAATCCCTGGTCCTGATCCCATCAGTGCTGGAGGTGGCAGGCGTGGAGCACAGTCCCATGAGGGTCCCCCCTCTGCCTCATTAACGCCTGGGTTACTTCCCCCCAAACCCAGCCATCAGGACCTGAGTGCAGCTGGGTTTCACAGCCCTGCCGTGTTTGCTGGAGTCTGTTATTTGTGTGTGCAGCTCTCTTGGTTTATTTATTTATTTTTAATATATTTCACAGATGCACACAAACACATCTCAGAGACCTCCCCCCTTCCCATCAGCTTCTCATCACAGCTTCTGCTGGAAGTCAGGCAAAGTTACCTTTACCACTGTGGGTTTTATCAACTTGAAATGCAAACAATTAAAAAGAAGTGGTTTCAGGCAGTGAGGTGGCCCTTGAGTGCCTCAGTCAAGTGTATTTTTGTGCTGAATTTTTCATTTCTTTTTAAAAAATGTTATTTTCTTCCACTTGTTGCTTCATGTGAGTCCATAGAACAGATGAAATGAACCATTGAGGAGGAAATGTGGAAGCTGTTGATGTACAAAATGCTGTCAAATGGACAGAGGTTTGGTATTTCCCTGTCCATCCCTTATTACGTAAAGCAATCACAGACCTAGAAATTAGCAGGAAAGCTTAAGTTTGAAAATTTTGCAACTCAATGTGTGAGTAAACTTCACTCTTGAGAAGGTCTGTCACCTTTCCTTTGATTTACAAAGGGTATCTCTATGGAATTCAGTGTGGGAAAGGTGCTGGGAGCATGGCACAGTGCTGGGCAGCGTTACAGATAATTGTGAGTTCATTGATAAAAGGGTTTGTGAGTGCTTGCTCATAAACAACCCACTGCTCTCTAACGGAGAGAGGGGAAGCTGCTCTCTGCTCTGCACAGGTGGCAGGGCCTGGCTGGGGTGAGAGCCAGTCCCTCATGTGCTGCTGGCTGGGGCAGGGGTGCTTCCCCCTGCTCCTGGGGGGTGGCAGGGGACCCCTGGGCCACCTGTGCTGCCCCTGCCTCCCCACCAAGTCCCTGCTCTGGATCGGGTCAAGAACCTGAAAGCCAAGACCTGTTCCTAGCAGTAAATCCATCAGATATAAGCCCTGTGCTTATGTGAGAGCCATTGTGTCATTAACACGTGATCTTGATGATCTTAGAGGTCTTTCCCACCCTAAATGATTCTGTGATTAGCGGGATACTGACAGCCAACCATTCCAGCTGTAGGCACACAATTCCCCCTTTCCCGCAGGTGATCCCCATGGCAATGCTCTCCAGGTCCTTCTCCTTTTCCCAGGAAAGGAGCTTTATTTCTAAGCCAACACCAGCCCTGCTGTCTCTCCCAGCTCACCTCGTGTGATGTATTTCCCAGTTTGTGCTATTTTGACCTTCTCCAGCAGAAGGTGTGGTAGCCCTTCAGTGAAGGGCTGTGGAAGTGCCCTGGGGTCCTCCCCCAGCCAGTGAGTGCCCTGCTGGAGACATTTCCTTTCCTGTTGGCTAAAAACAAGGATTGCCTGCTCTGTGCAGTCCCATCTCCTGGTCAGCGGGCAGAGCTCCTTGCAGCCAGCAGGCTCTACTGCAGAGTCAGGCTCCCTGGATTGCATTCACATTTTGTTAATGAAACAGTGCTTTGTCAAAGAGTCTTGAAAACTTAAAAGGGTATTTAAGCTTCTTCCATGAGTCAATACCATGTAATGTCAACATTACCACGGAGGGATAATTCGGAGATGTCACACAAAGCTTGTGTTATGCCATTTGCAGGCTGGCAAAACAGCTCAGCATTTATGTTGTTTAATCCATCTTCAAAAATCTTTTGTTCTGAAAAAGTTTGAGATCAATCTTGTCAGTATGTACTGACACAAAGCTGATGTAAGTCACTGTGCTCCTATTGACTTCATCTGGGCTGTAACGATTTACCCCGGGCTCGAATTAAGCCCAAATTAGGCATATGAAGAACTCGATATCAAACTTTTTAGAAAGATAGAGCTGAATGGCACAGGTCTTGGAAGTGAAAATATGGATAGAAGTAGAGTGAAGGAAACAGTTTGCAGCGAGCTGGGACAGTACAGAAACAATTCGAAGAGACTTAAAGAAAAATAACCTTATCCAAAGCTTTGCATTGATGAAATAATGTGCTTCCCTGGCTGGAAGGAAAGAAAATACAGAAACAGAGTTCAGACCTGAGTGCTGGCAGTGAGGCTGGGGACTAAATTCCACAATGCACGTGCTGCAGTGTTCCAGGTTTATGTCACTGTTGCAGAAATTCTGATCAAGGTACATGAAACCTTTTCTCCTCCCTCCTCCCTTTCTTTTTTTAGCAATTCTGTAATCATACCCACCATAGAAGGAAGTTGTTTCATCCTCCTGGACACTGCAGTGATGCTGTTTGTTTTACCTTTGTGCTTTTTAATCCTTTTCCATTAAAACTCTTTGTAATTGATGTATTTGAATGTAGTGAATGGTGGCCTCAGCTTGCTTTGAAGAAAATAGACTGCCTTACTTCATCCTTGGCTGAATCCAAAATGCTTTCCCGTGATTATTCCTTGGCTGTGTTAAATCTATTTCGCTTTCAAACTCCACAGATAGATGGGGTCAACTCCGCAATAGCTGAAGTGATGGGAAGTTCTTTAAAAATAATTCACATATTTTGGTGGCAAAGGTTCAGCACTTCGTTCACATTCAGGATTTTTGTTTCAAACCAGGCATTGTGGAAGCAGGCAGCATCCCAGACCTGTGGAGAAGCTCAGCAGGAGGAGAAGAAGTGGGGGAAAATATGCCCAACGTTGTGTTGCTGCTGGTGGGTCAGGTATGCCGAAGTAATTTGCAGGTTCTTTGGGAGGAAGGGATACTTTCTGGCTTGATTGCACACAGCAGGAGGAAAAGTAGTGTGAGGCTCTTCATTTGTACTTTTCTGCTGTTTTACAACTTGGGAAGCATTTGGGGCAGAAATCAATTCCTCTTTCTGCAAAGAGCTGTGGAGGCCTTGCAGCCTCCTTGCTCCAGGTGAGGTCAGTGCAGGAGCAATGGGAGGGAGGCTAAAATATGGACAAAAGGAAAGACATTGCAAAAAACAGGGTTGGAAACCATGTGAGAGCAGGTTGTACAGCACAGTGTGTGTTCAGCTGAACGGGTCTCAAAATGCTCAGCTCTGTTTGAGAGGTGCCTTGCCCAAACTGGGCAGTAATTGGGCAATGGAATTAATTTCAGCATTATTTCACAGATCCCATTATATTTGACCAGGTGCTTTAGAGTAATAATGCATTTGCAAAGTAGGAAAATGTGAAAAACCCCACAAATGTTACAGAAGAAGCGGAATCAGATATAAAGTTTATGATCCATCTTGGCCTGCTGTTATAACCCAAACGTGGAGGGAGCACAGTGATCCTGAAACACCACAGTCAGCACTGCAGCAAAATGAAGCATGGCAATGGAGGTGATGTTTAAATTGAGGTTAAAAGGAAAACAAACCCAGGGACTTCTAATAAAAAGAAAAAAAAATTGATACGAGGAATAATGCAAGTGTATCTGTGAACTGCCATTCAGACACAGACTGTCCCAAAGGCTTTACAGCTTTTAATAAAAATACAGTGTGAATAAGAGGAGTCTGAGAAGGCAGTGCAGGATGATGTGCATTTTAATCCAGTATTTAAAAAAAGATAAAATGAGTCCTTGGAGACAACAAAAGCCGGAGAACGATTACAGGTGGTAGAAACTGTGTACAGATTCTGTGGGATTTGTGTCTGTGGTGTGGATGTTGGAAGGAGGCGGGATGTGGCCACATCAGGTGGGAGCAGGGAGTGCTCCTGCTAGCTCAGGGCAGTGGGATTAAATCCCAGAGATGCCACTGCTCTCTCCCAGCAGCAAATGCAAGACTCTCTTGCAGGTGCAGAGCTCCTACATCTTATAAAATCAAGGGTTACAATGACTCAATCTAAATCGTTTTTAAAAATATCAAGTGCCTGATACAAAGACTCACAGATAATCTGTAAAACCATGATGCTCCTGTTTCTCTTAAAAATCCTTTTCTGATTTTCTTACCCTCATCACTGATATTAAACACCTGTACAAGAACCTGCACCTCCCCTTGTCTCAGTTCTCCATGTATAAATTTAAGAGAACAATATTTTCTTCTGTGCTTTTCTACATTTCCTGTGTAAATGATAAATTCTGGGGCAAGCAGCCCTGAATTCCTCTGTTTTTAGACAGTGCCCATCCAAGCAGAGCCCTGGTGTTATCCAGGGGCTTCCAGGTGTGACCACAGTAGAGGCAATTTCTGAACCAAGCAAAATATTTCCTCTACATTGCATTAAATTGAGTAATTGAAAGAAATCGGTGGTTTTACCACTCTATCCTATATTGAACAAGTGTTTGTTGTGGTTTCTTTGTTTCAGGTTGTTGGAACAGAGGTCAGTGGTGGTCCAGCTCTTTGGAAACTTTTGTGCTGAAACCAGGAGGATGCTACAGATGGAGCTAAGGCCTGAGTGAGTTTTCTGGAGGCCATTACGTCTCCTAGAGTTTTGAGGCTTTTTTTTTTCCTAAAGGAGGCATTGCTCTGAACGCGTCTGTGTGTGAGGGAGAGAGAGACAGAGCATCGCCTCGAGGGTTCCAGTTATCACACTGCCTAAATAGCCCTTATTTTTAGTCGGAGTCTTCTGAATATGAGATCCCACTACAGGTAGGTGAAGTGACCTCTTTGGGTTTGAATCTGCTCCTCTGTGGCGGATGCAAAGCTGCAGCTTTGAACAGGAGCCCCCTCCTGCTCCGTGCAAAGCTCTTTGAATTGCCCCTGATAGGCTTCTAAGGCTCCCCGGTTGTGTGCGAGGCACTTTGAAGATGAATGCCCAGAATGAGGGAAACATGAAACAAAACTGACTCCCTCATGTCAGAGGGAGCAGCAGATTCCTCAAAGACCTTCAGCACAATGGTGCTCTTTGGTGGGGGAGAGGAAATAGGCTGGTTCACCAGCTTGTGGGAGCAGAGCAAAATTGCACAGGGTGATGCGTTGGGTGGTAGAGCAGGCAAAAGAAAGGTTTTGGGGGGCCCCACAATATTCAAGTCTGGCAAAACCTGTTTCAAGGTGGCTTCGTTGGGTCTTAATGAAGGCAAATTTATAATTATTAGGTTTTCTTTCCCCTGAAGTTTGCTGTGTGTTCAAGGTGACAAATATGCCACTTCTTGTGGAATATTTCTCTTTGTCTCCATGAAAATCATCACCCCAGCTCCTTAAAGTTAGTGTAACCACCATAATTTTCTGGTACATTTTGGTGGTGACCACCCAAAGCCCTGGAAGCTGAAGGGCCCTTGGGAGAGGGATACAACTGTAGGAAGTTTTTTGTTATTTGTCTCATTCTGAATATTTCTGTGGCAGTCAACATGAAAATATCCATCAGTGTGTTTTTTAAACCCGATGGATCAGTTCTTCTGGCCCAGGTGAGCCGTTGTGTATGATCCAAAAGTTTTCGTCAGCATCAGATGGATGAACCCGTTTCTTTGAGGGGTTAATGGGCTTGTAATGCCAAAAATTGAGCTGATGTCTCAGGAGAGGCTGGGTGTGGAAATAGAAGGGAAGGGAACAGTGAAACAGATTAAAAAACACCAAGAGAGATTTGTTAATAGTGGTTTGGGGATATTCTTCTCACCTGTTCTGGGTGACTGTTCAAATGCAGATGTGTGAACTCCTCGAAAGTAAATGAGGAAAAGCAGAACCCTTTGGGCCATAATTCTTTTCCATATGTGATAGATCCCTCTTCCTTCCAATCAATTAATTGCATCCTAAAAACATCTATTTCTCGCCATTGACTTTAAAGGGATTTTAGATGACTGGCTCAGATATAGCTGTCTACACAGTAAGTGATTAAAGTTGGGTTAGATGAGCTGGCAGACTACACGGGGTTTTTTTTCTTCCTTCATGCCAACCCTAAATCAAAAGGCATCTCATCAGAGTATTATAAAATACAGCCTTCAGAGGAAGAGACTTCTACTTCCATATTCTGGCATCTGAAGGGAGGAGGGAGACTCCCATCAATTTAGAGAGAGGTAAAGATTTCATCTCCCTCTAGAAATCATGGCCATAATGGGAAATTCAGACATTTATGAGATTTGCTTAGCCAAGGCAGAGCTGAGCATGGGGATGTTTCTGTTTGTCTTTGTCGTGTTGCAGCAAAAGCAGAATAAAAGACTAATTTTAGGGGTGATTTTAATTCTATTTCCCCCCTTTTTTATTATGTGAATAGCCCAACTTGTACCTGGGGAGGGGCAGACACAGCCTGTGTGACCTTTTAAAATAAAACCCTTACCAGCCCTCTCCCTGTGACCGCAAAATAGGGATAAAGTGGGAAATAGGGCTAAATGCAGGTGTTTATTAATGGGGAACCTCCCAAAGAAGCATTTACCAATTCACCAGAGAGGAATTCTCACAAAAACCTCTTGCAAGTTGTGCCTGGTTTATGTTTGAATTTTAAAACCAGGTAAGGTTGTCAGAGATATGAGCAAGTTACTGGCAATTGGTGAATATTTCCCTCGGGTTTCTAAAGTTGGCAAACCTTAGACATACTATAAATATCCATATATTTTAAGGCAATGTGAATTTCAAGGACAAGAGAAAGCAGAGCAAGGACTGACTTATTTTAGTTTTAAATCAGAAAGGGACATGCATTTGTTTCCTCTAAATGTTAATTTCTTGACATAATGGGTAAAGTATCAAATTATTATTTAAACCTACAAATAAAGTGAAGGTCCCTTTTCCTACCCATAAGTAATGTTCTCCTGCCAAAGGATAGGCATGGCTGTATTTTTTCCTAATGGAATCTGCATATCTTTGCCCTGGTAGTCCACTGCTGAATATTGATGGTTGCAATAATTGGCTCTTTATTGGTATATTGTGTTTTCGCTGAGATTTTTCAACTTTCTGCAGTAAATCCTTTTTGAGCTTTGCTTCTTTTACGGTTTGGTGTTTACAAAAGTTGATAATTCTGGTGGAGCTGCAGGACTGTGAATAAGACTCGGGGTTTTGATTTGTTGTATGTCATGTATTGGTAGCGGGTATCTCTCCTTTTATCTTTTTTAGTAGAAATATCTCAGTTGTTGCTGACTGTATTTAGCCAGGGAACTCAATCTCTCTGCTCTATCTGTTTTCTCCTATTTGTCCCTGGCTCGAAGGGCTGGTGGCACTCAGTGCTGAAGAAATGCAAGAAAATCTAATAATGCCTTTCTAATATACTCATTTATCTGGTATCATATTTTATTTTAACTCTTCGTGCAATGGTGTAATCATTGCTCCATTGCTATAATTGGATTTCAAAGTATATTTGTGCCATTTAATTACATCTATAGTTTTTCTGTAAGTGTATTCAGAGTAATTAGTAAGCTGCTTTTTAGTAGAATGATATTTTATATCAACTGTGCTCATTTTTCTCTTCAAATTCTTCAACATGTTTGCACCAGTTTTGCTTTTTACACTGGAATTTGTGGCATAAATAATCATTAAGGGTTTCTTTCTTTTTTCCCCACTGTGAACAGAGTCTAATCCAGCTTTCACTGGAGTCAATGGTAATATTTTCACTTACTTCAGTGAAAACTGGATCAAGTTAATAGATTGCAAATTGCATTCAAGGCAAAATCACATCTTATCATAGAAATAGTTGTGTAGCAACTCCTGGGGTATTGATGGAAGGTGCACAATTGATTGTTTCCATTTTTTCTTACTGGATATTTTATAGATTCTCTTATCCAACTTTATTAATTTTTTAGCCCCTAAGTTATGGCATTGCAGTAATATTTAAAAGATTCATTTTAACCTGATTTTCATGACAAATGAGAAACCTTCCCACTTAAAAGTTTTTATAAGTGGGTCTCGAACTTTGCTTTCCAGACCCCACATTTTTTATCTATTCATCTCCATTAGGATGCTTGAAATGGGTGCTTTTCAGTTTTAAAAATATTTTTTCTTAATTTTTAATTGCAAATGAAACACTTGATGATTTTTTTTGCCAGGTCTCTGTGTCACTTCAGAGCTGTGTCAGTTCATCAGCAGAGTGAATCCTCCTGCTGCTGAATATGAGAACCTGTAAGCACTTCCCTCTAAAAGCATAATTCCAGCAAATTACATTCCCAAGTAGGCAGAAATTTTGTGATGCTCACATGTCAATTTTGCTGCTGTGGGGTGGTAACTATATGTACCAAGTCAGGTCTTTATTTTTTGTAAAAAAAAAATTATTGCAACTTGCTCGTTACGGAGTTGTTTTTCTCTTCGGCACTGCTCCCACTCTGTTGATTAGAGGTTTGTTGCTTTGGTAATGTGCTTCTCCTCCAGGCTGTTGATGATTACAGACACCTCTCTAACCTGTCATTTTGGGGGAAGGTTATTGACAAGGTGGTTTGATGACAATTGTAATTGTTTCTGTAGCTTAGGAATGTCCTTCATCTTTGCTGGCCACGTGTCAGGACTCAGGGTTTAGACTGAAAGTGGTGCTGATTCCCAGCGTTAGAGGCAGTTCCCTGTGCTGTCTATTCCCAAATCATGCCAGTTCGTAAGGTTGGAAAGAACATTGTGAAAGATGGCAAATTTTTATTTAATTCTTAATAAAACATCAATGCAAATGGTGCCTATTCCATCGCAGTGGAAGGTGACCTTGGTAGGCTTGAGCATGGAGCCCTTTGGATCTCCAAGGAAAGATGCTCATCCTGGTGTGAATTTCGAGCCTCAGGAACCTTTGTGAGCTAGAACATCTTCAGTTTCAAAAGGCAGGATAACAATCTTTTGTTCCTCCAGCCTTTTGATTGAAAAGAGATAAATTGAACCTTTTGTATTGGAGATTTTGTTATTTTTCCAGCATAGAGAAAAGTTGTTTATGAGCCTTAAGCGTAAAAAAACCCACCTCAATTATAATAAATTCATTACTAATCCTTTGAATGGAGCAGCATGAGCACCCATGCACCTGAAATTCAAATCTTAAGTACTGCAGTTATTTGCATATTGTGAGTAGGTGTCTCACCACTGATGGGAGCCACATTCCCACAGCACGGGGACACTCCCCATCAGAGGCTGGATTTTTCCAGTGGATGCCTATGAGCACTTTGCACTGAAATTTTGTCAAAGAATGACTCGTGTTTTGCCACTTTAAAACCATGGAAACATCACAATGTTCTTTTAGAAATGACTCCCGGAATTAATTGCAAATGACTTATTAATGAAACAAATATTCAGCTGTCACTTGAACTAAATTCCACGATCTGCTTAATGATTATTTTTTGAGAAAACACTTTTGTGTTTGTTTGATCTGCCTCGTGTTAACAGTGGTAGGAAAAGAGGGAAGCGTTTGGTGTCGGAGTGGAAACTTGAAACTGGCAAAAAGGACAGGAAAAACATCAGCCAAAGATTGGAAAATGGGTGAAAAGCCCAAAGAAAGAGCAGATCCCTGACAATTACTTTGGAAAGCTGCTCCCCCAGGCAGGTCTGAGTAGGTGATGAGGGTTAAATTTGGGGACAGGCAGGGGAAGCTGGCAGGGAAGGCTTTCACAGCAATATTAATTCAGCCACATTCCGTGTCTGGAAAATGAGCATGAAGGAATTTGCCTCGTATGGGGTGGGTAAATGTTTGCAAACTGCAGAGAGACTCTCAAATGAATGTGAAATATCAGCTGTAGTTCTGAAATGATAATCAAAATAAATGCTGCTAATTAGGGCCCATGCATTCCTTGACTGGGGGCATGCCACCAAACTTCCCTGCCCAGGGCTCTGTGCTGGACCCATGGACGTTCCTGGCTGCCCAAGAGAGATTTTTCCACCTGAATCTCACTGAAGCCATGCATTTTTCCATGTGTTCTGCTTTGCAAGATATAAATAGGTAATAAAGCCTTTCCGTGGATGCTGTTTACAAGAGCAGGAACACGGGGCAGGACACGAGCGAGGCAGATCCGCCCGCCTCGGGAACACATCTCAGGTGTCCTTCTGCTGGTGCTGCTGAATTATTTACCACTCAGCAAGCGTGTGCCTGCGTGAGATATTTAAAGGAGGGAATCTGAGGTGAAACCCCATCCGTTTACCCAGAGCTGACACTGGAATATTCATTATCACATTAAATCCAACCGCAGTGAAAATGAAGGCTTCCGTTGATTATGTGCTTGCATAAAAGGCTTCTTTGGTGGCAAGCTCGTGTGCCAGAGATCTGAATATAAAACCTAGTAAGTGGAAACCATTTTTTTAATGGTAAATTTGCCTTCTTGCAAGTTATGAGACTTGGCAGGTTTAAATTATGTTTTCAACCTGCGGTGGATTATGTGATTTTTCTAACTGGCCGCAAGCAATATGAGATGAGCACACACCACACCAATCCCAGCCACAGGCCTGAGCCACGATTTCCAATGCAAATAAAAAAAGAAATGCAGATTTTATGTGCAGGGAATGGTGCATATTTATCTCAGTGCAATGTTGGTTTGGCAGGGTTGGTGGGGAGGTCTCCTCTTCCTGAGTTCTGCACACACATCCTTTCCTTCTCCCTCTTCATCCGGAGTTTGTGCTGGAGCAGAATGAGCATCACAGCTCAGAGAGGGGTATGAGGAGCCCGTGGGACTTCTGACTCTGGAAAAGGACACTAAAATATGTGAGATTGGCCAAGAAAAGAGACAAGAGGTATTTTCTCTCTCTCCCCATCCATCCATCCCGTGTTCCCTCCTTCCCCGTCTTCCCCCTCCACCAGGGATCCTGTGGAATTTAAAGATTCAATTAAATCTTCTTCTCTGGGGGGTGGAAAAAATTATGAGAAATGTTGAGATGAAACAGCACCACGTGAGATGAAAGGCCAACTCTGGAGCAGGTTGTCCCACTGGGAAGCAGGAAGGGCTGGATGCTCTGGTCTGCTGAGGGCTGCAAAGGAGCTTCCAGCAAAACTGGCACAGCGAGGGCTGGCTTTGGTGGACGTGGGCACGTACAGGGATGTGAGAACAAAACCTATTTCTGTTGGTGCTAAAACGATGGCTCGCCCACAATTAGTAATTTATTGAAAGGTGCGACTGATTGCATCAGCACAAATAATTTAAAAATATGTAAAATCAAGGTTCTCCATCCCGTAATACTTACAGTAGGCTTTCTGCTTTGGCAGACAACAGGTGAGAAACAGGATGATTATAAACCAGGTGATCAGAAATCAGGTTTGCCTGGTCATAGATCTTGGTTTGGAGTGGGGTTGCAGTGAAACCATCGTCTTCCAGGAAATCACGAGCTTTTCTTCTGGGAATGCTGGAGATACTTTATGGCACCTTCTTCCCTTTATGGCTCCTGTTTTCACCTTTAGTTGGAAATGTATTTTGTGAGTGAAAATAAAACATAAATATCCAGTAGATACAAAAGTACCGAGACCTTTCAGCTTTGGCTGGTCCTTGTAGAGAGCACAGACAGAAACAAAATGATCTGTAGCTGTAATTGAGAAGCAAAAATATCTATGTTTAGTAAACATTTAAAGGAAGAATTACATGTGCCACTAATCCCCTTTTATATTGCACTTAAAATCTCCTTACCTGCCCTTTAGTTTTCATGGTTTTCCTTATCTTCAGTGTCACTTAATCACATTTCAATAGGATTTTCTTCCTCACTGCCCATCTGCTTTTCCTTTCCAGTGCAGCCTTAATTCCAGAACACCATCCCAGGAGTTCCCTTCTACCACACTTTGATGTCAGACACTCAGGGACTCGAAGTTTTTTCATTCAGGTTCCAACAGAAAACAAAAACACCTGGTTTTGGAGAGCGACAGACACTGTTTTCAAATGGAAATGTCCAGAGCAGGGCAGGGGATTAACGGAGGTGAACGCAACTTTGACTCCAGTGGAGGTGGAATGTTGGGATCTGATGGTGACCTGCCCTGCTGCTGGCCATGGCACTGCTTCTCCTGGCCCTGGGGAGATGCAGGTGCTGTGCTCTGCTTCAAGTCAGTGCTAAAGAAGGGCTATCCTCTGAGGATACGAACAAAATTAATTAATGACTGCAGAGGGCAAGGCTGGGTTCACCTCTGGGCATCCACCTGGCTCGTGTGGGTTGCCCAGTTAGATCTTTGTTTACTGAATTAAAGATATCATTTTGAGAGTCTTTACGTATTATATTAATCCTAAAAGCGTTGAATTAGTGATCTTTGTATATTTATCTGTCTTATTTTCAGAGTTAAGGAAGACTTTGTGTGTTGTGTCTTATACTTTAGGAGTATAATGGTGTGGGAAGGTCTCCTGGAAAGGGGAGGATGTTTTTCTTTCAGTGTTGACAGGAGCTCTCCCCAAACAGCTTTGTGCTGCCTTCTGGACTAACAAACTTTAAAAAATTATACAAATCCCTTCTAATTCATTATGTAATTGTGAATTAGTCCTTGGGTCACTGATGGGAAGAGGTCTGTGGTACCGCTGGGGATATTATTCTCTATTATTCTCTCCCACACCAGTGTTTTTGCTGGGCACTAAGTTCTTATGATAATTCATAAAAAATCTTTTTTTAAAAGCTCTTCAATGTCTGCAGTGATCAATATTTGAACCTTGGTTCTTGAAATAATTTTTAAACTAAACAGAAATTTGGGGGTTTTTTTCTTATAAGAAAATGACCCAAGGTGCACTTAATCCAAATTCTGAGGCGTTTGTGCCAACAGAATTCACTCTTGATATTTCCAAATAACATTTGCAGGAGATGTCACGAGGCAGAGCAGGGAGATGGTTGGTTACAGGACTGCAGGAGTTCCTCTGTCTCCCAGTGGTGGGGATCAGGCTCAGAAGATGCTCGTTCATGCTCAGTTCTGTAAAGACAAAATGCATCAGGAATTGGATCTGCTAAAGCAGTGCCAGAGGCTCTGCCCTTCCCCTCCTGGAACACGACTCTTGACTTGCCTCTTGCTTAGTCTGGGGTTGCCTGAGCTGGTTTTGGTGGGAACAAACCAAAGCGAAACGGAGGCCACCAGAGTCCCCTCAGGGAAGGGTGCCCAGGAGGTCGGAGGGGACGGAGGGACACCCGGGACAGACCTGAAAGGACAAGTTTAGAAAGGAGTGGTGGCTTGGAGGAAAACTGAAGTGGTCTTCAGGAGTCTTCAGGACACAGGTGTGATGGGAAGAGGGAAGAGGGAAGAAGGCGGAAGCAGGCGAGGAAGCTGAAGCTGAGGGTGTTGCTGAGGTTGAAAGCTTGAACAATGAGAGGAAGGGGTTTGTCCCACTTGGATTTGGTTGATGAACATGTGATGAGGACAAAAAAGCACAGGCATTGTCTGGGGGGAAGAGGCTTTAAGAGGAAACCTGGGGCAGAGGAGAAACCACCACAAGGTTGGTCATGGGCCTAATCCAAATGAAAGGGTTAGAAAAGGAGGGGTGGTTTTAGCAGTGGAAACAGGAGTTAGCAAGAAAATGGAAAATTAAGACTAACCTGACCCATATGGAAAGCATTGTTTATTGTTATTATTAATTATTGTTACTAGAATAATAATAATTATTATTATATTACCTAAAGGCTGACTCGAGTCTTATAAACAGCTTCTGTCAGAAAAGCAGAAAACAAGTTTTAAATGTTGGCCTTTAATTCCACTTTGTTTATTAAGGACTGTTGGTTCTGCTTTACTAATGTCTTGTAAGTAAACAGAGTGAGAAAATTCAGTGGGATGGAGATGATTAAATTGATGAACCACTGAAATTTGGTTCCACACTGGGCACATAAGGGAAAAAAAAATGCCAATTAATGCATTACTATAAAAGAAACACTACTAGAAGTAGTAATAATGGTTCTCTATTATTTATGGTTGAATTTAGAAGAGAGAGGCTTCGTGTTTGGCCCAGAGCAGTCACATAAGCGTTGAAGGAGGAGAAAAAAACCCCTTTAACCACGTAGAAATTTCAGTCGTGAGCTGTAAAAGGAAGTTGAGCTGAATATTGAGGAAAATTCAAAAAGATAAAAACGATTTCAATTTGGTAGTTCTTCACTGGTTCTGCAGTTTGGCAGCTGTCAACATCTCAAAATATCATCTCACCCAAACTGTTGAAAGAAAGAAACCCTTTGATTTTTCCCTTGAGACTCCCAAGCTGAAAATGGACTCTTTGTAGTCTCAGCCTCATTTCAGACAGTTTTTTTTTAAAAAACATTCTTGCTGGCAGAAACAACTAATTCATAAATAGCCTCTCTGTTAATTAAATAAGTTTTATCGTTTTAACTTGCCTTTTAAAATGAAAAAGAAAGTAAATCTCTAACATTTCCTTCTTTATTATGAATCTTAAGGGACTAAGCATCACATTTCTTGCATCATTAATAATGCAAATTAGTTTTTGTTTGCGTCTCCTATAAGTTTATAGTTGGGAGTAAATATTTAATGCACAGATCTGGGAAATCAAATCGTGGCTAGTGGAAATTTTCCCTTAGAGTTATTGAAAGGAATTGTAAGAAAGATGGGAGGCACTGTGGTTTCTGTTTATTTAACCTTTCCTGCTCTTGCTTTCCCTTCAGTAGAACTCTTTGTGGCTTGTCATTAAACACTTCTCTATTCCTGCACTATCTGTTTTTACTATCTTTACAGTAGCCACAGCATTCGGCTTTTAATACCATTTAAAGGAGAGGTTAAACACATTTGTAGCCTACTTAGGGCTATAAGGATTATATTTTTGGTCCTGATTATTGGCAGGAAAACCAGGTGATTATTTCGAATAATATCTAAGAATTTGTTGACTTTGCAGCAGTTTTTCTTGGTTTGCTTAATGAAGCAATGGCCAAATCAGATTAAACTTTGCCCAGGGCCTTTAAATCATGCACAGAAATGCCTTGGGAGGGTAAAATACTCTGAGTTGTTTATTTGTTAGCACAGGGCAGACTGAATTTAATGTATATATCCCTTATTAGGCATTTTCCCCAGTTTTTACACAGGATTCTTGCAAATATAGAACCAGCCTCCGTATGAAATGTCTGTAGAAACGAGACCACTGCAGACAAATTACAGATGTTTTGCCACCACATCTGGGCTTTCTGCAGCACCTCTTTTCATGTGTGTGGTGGATAACAAAAAATAATAAGTATCCTGTTATTTTGTGCATGAAATCTGATAGTGAAAAAGACACCAGGGAGAATTCTTCAGTGATAAAAATTTAAATAGAACCATTTATCAATATGACAGAGATTTGACCTGAAAGTTAAAGTGTTTGGAAGTTAAGTGGGGTTGTGTAAAGAAAGTTGAGGCTGTGCTACAGATAGACCGTGGGGTTTGTAAGTTATTAAATCAAAATAAAAGGTATTGACAAAACAATAAATTGCCTGGATCACCCCATCTGGTAGGTTCTGGGAGCACTAAATACATTCTCCACACTGAAGATGTGTGAAGCCTTTTCCTTTCCCATACTTTTGTTCTTCTGCTCGAAAACCTTCGCACCGTGGTTGGTTTTGTAACAGACTTGGCACCAAATTGGTCCTGGGAATGCTTTGCCAGAGAGCTGGCTCGGAGCAGGGTGGTGGGAAGCAGGAGTTGCTCTGCTACCAACGGGATTCTTGGACTTTGTAGGTGGGGTCTGAATCACTCCCTTGGGGATTAAAATAATAATGACACCAACAGTAATATCTTTACTGGGAGAGATATTTTAATAACATCTTTTAAGGCAGAGAACACTGCAGTGCTCTTCGCTCTCCTCAGGACTCCTCAGCACCATTTCCATGCTGGAAATCTGTGGGATTCAGAGGGGAAGCAGCATCTGGCAGCCCCCTCCCGCAGGGATGCTTTGGGGAGCAGTCAATGCCACCTGCTCATGTCACCCCGTAAACCTTTCCCAGTGGCCATCATCTTACTGGGACAGGGGCTGATTTTGCTCATGGAGGGGGAGGGAAGTGCCTGTGGGACACACTGGGATGGAAAGGTTGGGAATGGGTGGTGGGGCAGCTCTTCACCCCCAGAGCCGTCAGCTGGGACCTGCTTTATCCCGACTCCACAGGGTTGGGGGTGAGTACCCCCTACCTTCAGCTTCCCCGCCGAGGAGGGAATGAGCCTGGCTCTGTTTGCCTCGAAAACGACACAGATTTGAGGCTATTTCCCCTCCTGCAGATTTCTCCGTGGAGAGGAGCATGGAAGACATTACTATTTATAGTGCACAGCACGTGGACACAGCGGGGCATCCGCCGCTTCCCGAGCAAACATCCTACCAGTCTGAAGGTGGGATCCTTTCCAGCTCCCTGGCCCCGAGATGCCCCGTCCTCTCTCCCAGGGAGGTGGGAAATCACACAGGGATACCACCCAGCTGCCCTCCTCTGGAGCTTTCTCTCACTTCTTTTGGGATGAGACGTTCACCCCCTGCCGCGGGGCCGAGCGAGAGTCTCAGAGTCAAAGGAAGTTTTCAGCACAAATAACGTGAGTTTTAAAGGGAGGGAGAGGGGCCCAAAAAGTGAAGGTATAAGGAGGTTACAGAGCATCTGCAGAGTCTGGTTTGGGGATAGTCAATTTGTGTGTGTGTGAGATGAAGATGGGAAAGTGCTTTGAATTAACTAAAGGGGTTTGGGAGTTTCAAGGGGACCAGGATCAGCAGTGGGATTTGGGATCTCTCACTGCCCACTCCCTGCCTGACCACCTGGGTGTTCCTGTATGGGTTTGGGATATCAGAACCTCTTCCTCTAAGCTTGATTCTTGATATGGAAAAGATAGCTGACAATGGCAATAAAAATAACAGTAAGCAGTTGGAAAGGCCCAGCTCAAATCGTGCTCTGTCAACAGCTTTGCAATCTGTATAAATATGAGAGGAAAGACAAACAGCTCTGATTTCTCTTTAAGAATGTGAGTATCCATTGTCATAGATTTAAATTAGGATGTTTTACTTGTACTGTATGTAAATTCCTCCTTGGCAAATCACCCATGTCCACTAATGTATGTGTATTTTGGGTCTGTATAGTTTGGGTCTCTGTGAAATACAATGAAATTTGATAGCACACAGAAACGCTTGCATGGAATGTCAAATTTTTTGTGTGTGCTTCTCACATATCCATAAAAGAGTTTACACATTTCTAATTACTCATTCAAAAAGAGACTTTACAGCACTTTTAAAAGAGAGCCAATTTTTTCCCTACTGTGTTCTGTTTTTACAGCTTGTGGAAAGCTTATTTAACGAAAGTTTAAGTAATCAGCGAAAGTCATTTCTGAGCAAAGACTGACAGATATGAAGCCTCTTTTCACACTTCATAAGAGGTGGAGAGGGTAGCCATAAAATTTACAGCTGAATAGTACTCTGTTCAGCTTAAGTTATGGAATTATTAGTGTTTCAGGAGTGTGATAGATTTTAGGGAGATTGAGTATTTAAAATGATTCTCTCTGTTTTGTGTAGCTGAGCTACGAGTGCCATCCTAATAACAACCCACCCCTCCAAAACCAGCGACCTGCACGTCCCGTGGGGCTGATGTTGTGCTGAAAAGATGTGTCTGCAGCTAACTGAGCTTCATGAGATATTAATAAAACCCCAGCAACGTGTTCCCTTCACAGAGACTCACCTCTGGCTATGACAGGATGAATTCCCGGGATATGGAAATGAGCGCGCGGGGTGTGTGGGTAAGGAAGGGGTGGGGAGGGAGGTGGCACTGTCAGCATCTCTGTCCTGGCTGCTGCAGCACAGGGACACAAGATTTGCTCTATGAGAGGCCAGGATATGGAGTGGTGGACAAAAAGTGGCTTCTGCTGGTCACGACCCACTGTGTGTTAAAAAAGCTGAATAAAAGAGGAAGAGTTGGGCTGTGTTGTGAGACTGAGAAATGGGAAATCTCCGTTCCAGCTGATGAAAATGAGCGTGGCTTTTAGAGGTATTTGTAGGCATTTGAGTGGGAATCTCTCTAGATGAGGTGTCCAGATTTTATGGTGATGGGTACTACAGGCAAATATTTATCATTGAAGTAAGAATGGTTTGGGGTGGAAGGGATCTCTAAAGGCCACCCGATCCAAGCCCCCTGCTATGACCAGGGACATCTACTAGTCCTGATTGCTCAGAGCCCTTGAACATTTCCAGGGATGGGGCATCTTCCATCTCTCTGGGTAACTTGTGCCAGTGTTTTGCCACCTTTGTAAAAATTTTCTTCGTAATGACAACATTAAGGAAAGAAAAGCAATTACTAAAGGCATTTAAATATTATGCTCATTGTACCATCCTTTCAACCTGTTGGGTTTTGTGTTGAATTCTTTTTTTTTGGTAGTGCTTTAACTGTACCTGCTTCCCCAGGAGCAAACTACACAAAATCTTTCTAAGTTCTTTAAAATCACTTAAATTTTGTGAGCTGGAGGCCCTTTGAGGTTGGCCAAGAACAGAACTGGGGAGGCATCTTTCATCCTCGCTGCTCAGCCTTGGAGAACAGGGACACAACGAGGTCACTCAGTGTACAACTTCTATGGTTTAAATACATGTAGTGTAACGTTTATATTTTTTTAATTCACTTTTATGTGAGCCTAATACAAGCAGCCTCATAAAACTCACTCTTGCACCAGATTAAAGCCGTGTCTTTGTAGCATTTATTGGTGGTTCATAAATCACGGTGGCACTTCGTTGCTGTCCACAAGCTGGTTCTGGTGCTAAGGGTTTCAATCATGAAGATGGACAGGATTATTTCAGACGCAGTTGTAGTCCTACAGGAATTATGCTTTTGGACACCTGACATTTGTGGGGAACCTGCGTGTAAGGAGTGATGTTGGAAAGCTGAGACACAGGGTACCTTTTGTTGCTGTATTAACAAGCATTTTGACTAAATGCATGGAAAATGGTCCTGTGTCTTTATGCAATTCAGGAAAATCACTTCTCATGCCAGTTTGCAAATTCCCAGTGTTTCCCTCTGACATCTCTTTCAACTCAATTTAGGTTTTCTAGGTGCTGAATGCTTTGATTTCAGGTAAAAATCTCAGTTCCAAGGGACAGTGCTGGGATTTTCCAGACCCTACAGGTTTTCAGTTTGGGTTGTTAACACCAACAATTCCTGATCCTATTCCCTTGCCTAAAAACCGTACTCGGGAGGCGTTCGGTGCTCCTGCATTCAAACAGTTAATTTGCACTATGTTCTGTTAAAGAAAAGGAAAACTGTCACCCTGTCATTTTAGAGTCTGACACTAAGCTTGTCAAAAGAGACAGCTGTTAAACTGAATTACTGTTGACACGCAGAGAAACGGCCCTTGCCAGATGTAAAGGACATCTGCGGCAATGAAGTGGTACAGGGTGGCTTTTAAAATGTGGTCACACTGGAGTTTGAATAGAGCTCCATGGCATTAAAACGTGGCCTTGACTCAGGCAGTTTAAGGCAGCGGAGCAGAGCCAATGCCAAGCACAAAGAAGTGCTGATCTGTGGCTGTATCCATAACTTAGGCATGAATATGAAAACAGAGCAGTGTCAAAGCCATTAAGCTCTTCTCGTGTATCCAGGAGGATGTGGGTTTAAAACACAGTAGGAAATATTTTGTGTTTCCGGCTCCTTGGCCGCGCGGGGAGGTGAGGTGGAAATTCATAAGGTGGATTATGCAGGGAATGAATGGGAATAAGTCGCCTTGTCTGCAGCTAACAACTGCTCAGACAAGAACTGCAAAGGGCATTAAGCTTGGGAAGTGAGGCTGGATGTGCCTGGCTGGTACTCCCAATAACATTCCCGGGATGTGGAGCACGCGGTGGGTGCTGGGGAGGTTCCCCTCTGGAGAGGGGAGATAATTAAAATGAGAATCACTGCACAGAGAGACCTGTAAAATCCTGCCCGTGTATCTTAACGTGCTATGCCTTAAAAAAAAAAGGAGTGAGGATACCAAATTAATATTGAAAAAAAATATAGTTATTATGAATATTTTATAATTTAGCAGTTGAACCAACAGTAGGGAATTCTGCACATTATATAAGAGTGAAAGTCTTTGATTTGCATGTTTTTAGTGTAGGAATAAAGCTGTTTGGGGAAAAAAAGTATCAGTTAAGCAATTTTGCTAAATGCATGAAAAATGAAATGTTATGAGATGAAGCATGTATTCATTACGAAATGAAGTTGATGTTTGAAGCTAAAAAAAAAATATTCAGGCCAAATATCATTTTGAATATGTTAGCAGATCATATCTTGATTTAGTTGTGTGTTTGTTTAGTGGTAGCAGAAGCCGCAGAGTTTTCCATCTAGAGGGAAGAAGGCAAATGGTATTTCTGAATCACACAGGTTAACCTGCTCCTTCCTGCAGGAGAACAGCAACAACAGCAACAACAGTTTGCTCTGGACAGGAAAAATGCTGGAAGAGGTGGGTGTGAGAGGGGTTTTTTCTTTGAAAGAGGAAATTTTGCATTCCAGGCACATTCATGCAGGAATGCTGATGTCAGGTGAGGTGGGCTCATTCCTTTGCAGGGTGGTGGAAAGACCAGGGCTCGTTTAGGTCTTGGGATGATCTGGACTGGGGCCCTGCACTGCTCTGAAAGCATCCCTTTCCATGGAGAGCATCCCTTTCCATGGAGAACGTCCCTTTCCATGGAGAGCATCCCTTTCCACGGAGCACATCCAGCATCCCGTGCTGCCACCGCCCACCACTGCAGTGCCAAGAGGTGGAAGATCCATGCCCGTGGTCCAGCTGGGCAGTGTCCAGATGGCTGCAGACACGTGTTGAGTGTGTGATTTATGGAGGCACTCTGGGCAGGGCTGCTGCCAAAGCTGACCCAGGGCCACCAGCAGCTGTGGCCAGCAGTGGTCCATACGGCCATGGTTGGCTGGGTCACAGCAGGAGATGGTGTAACCAGCACAAATATCTGTGGTTTAACATGGCCCTTCCTGAAATCTCATTTATCAGCAGCTGGCAGAGCTCTGCCATGTACTCAGGAGCATCAGCATTTAACCACCGTGGCACAGGCAGCAGCACAGAGTGTTTGAGCAACCCGCAGGAGTCAGTGCCTTGTGCTGTCCCTGCTGGGAAGCTTTGGAGAGGAGCTGTCAGGATCCCTGAGCTCCCCTGGGATCAGAGAACATGGATGAGTTCTGGGGTTCATGACTCTGGGAGAGCTGGTTCCTCAGGAATAACTTTGATGAATAAGTTTTAGTTTTAGGAATACAATAATCAGGTGACTGCCCTCCCATCACTGGGAGCCCCTGGAGCTTCCAGCCTGGTGGAGGAAGGGCAAGACAGATTTAGGAGGGAATTCCTTCACAAAACACTGGCACAGGCTGCCCAGAGAGGTGGTGGATGCCCCATCCCTGGAAACCTGCAAGATCAGGTTGGACAGGGCTGTGGTAGGACAGGGTTTGGGTGATATCCTCACCCTGCCTTCGCACAGGAGTTATTTGGGCTAAACATCTTCAGAAGGATGTTATATTCTGCACTAAAAAGGGCTGAAATCTCCAACCCACTTCCCACAGTTTGGGCAGAGCTGCAGCTCAGTGCTGCAGGTTTTAGCCAGAGCAAGCTCACCTGTTTCTGCAGGTTTAACTTTGCTGTAATTATTAACTTTTTACAAACAAGCACAAAGTGGAACATTTAAATAAACAGGAACAAGCTTATTATTAGATGGCAGGTTTTCCTTTGATAGCTCTTATAATGTCATCATTAGTTTATTAAAGCTTACCACGAAAAATCTCTTTCTCCAAATCTAAGCTCTTTCATACAGCTTCCCACTTTGATTGACACCAAAATAAAATAACTAACCTATAAATTATAATGTACGGTTTAAATGATGGATAAATGCATTATTTGTAAGGCACTACAAGGATCAACATATGCAATTTCAAGAAAATAAAAAATATTTTCCGAAGATAATAATAGGGCAGAACTCATCTCTCTTTGTGAACATTCTCACTGCATACCAGTATTAGGTGATCCTTAAGGTCCCCTCCAACCCAAACTGTTCTGTGATTATTATCTTTAGTAATCAAACAGCTCTGGAAAAAAAAAAAGCCCAATTTCAACAGCCGTTTCCACTTCAGCATACTCAGTCCCACGCCAAAGATCTAAATCATAGAATCACAAAATTATTTGGGTTAAAAGGGACCTTAAAGAACATCTCATTCCAACCCTCCTGCTGTGGACAAGGACCTTCCAGCAGACCAGGTTGCTCTAAACCTCATCCCGCTGGTGTTTGGACACTTCCAGGGATGGGGCAGCCACAGCTTCTCTGGGCACCCTGTGCCAGGGCCTCCCCACCTTCTGAATTCTTCTCAGAGCCACCCCCAACTTTGTGAGCTCTCAAACAAGTGAATTTCTGTCTTTGAAATCACCCCAAAACCTATGCCTGTGAACACATTCCTACTCACCTGTTTGCTGATGTTGGAAAGGGGCCTTTCTTTCCTATTTTTTCCAAGCCCAGGAGTGGAACTCCCTGAGCTCCCCGTGTTCTTTGGGAGATGCTCCGTGCCTGCCGTGCGCGGACACAGCAGGCAGGGCTGGGTTAGTCCAGCTGGAGATCTGTCCCCAGGTATTGCAGGCACGGGAACTCAGTCATTTACCAGCAGGAAATAATAAACAATGGCTCCTTATAATCCGCCTGTTTGTTGGGAATTTCATTCCAGGGAGGGAAGGACTCCTTGCTACTTTTTACACACCGTGTTTTAAATTGGGGTTTTTAATTCAGATTTTATGTAGCCTGATAACTCTTCCCTACTGGAAGAAGAACCTTGGATAAGTGGAATTTTCTCTGTCAGGGCTCTGCCTTCTCTGGGTGAGGCCACCTCAGAGCTCTGGTGCTTGGTGAGTACCTTTAATGGGTTTAAATTTGACTGTGCAAGTCCCAACATGGAAAATGTGGCTCCTGTCCCCAGAGTTTTGCAGCTCAAAATGAGTTAATAGCACATTTCAGGCTAGATCTGAGTGCATATTATAAATGACTAATTTATTTCTTGAATTTAGCATTTCCCCTGCTTGGATTGTGATTTCCATGAATAATTTCCTGGATAAAGGTACTTTTTTTCTCTCTTTCTTCACGCTGTGAATTAAAGAAATATTTGGAAAGTGAGGTGATTGTTACCTTTCTGAGCTTGGATGTTCATGGCGTGTTTCTGGCCAACATCTAAAATTCAGTTTTCAAGGCTGGAAGCAGCAAAAGGCAGATTTTGGAGAGCCGAAACAAGGCCAATGGAAATAAATTTCCTCCCAGCACATTGGGAACCCTTCTCGCCATTAAAAACCACCAAAGGAGCCACGATATCTGTGGATTCTGTAGCTCCATGTTCAGTCCAAATATGAGGCAACATTTCCTCTGGATTCATACAGTTTAACACTGGAGGGAATTTGGGATCTTCACAACTATAACCTCTCCATCTCCACCTATTTCAGTTGTGCTAAATCTTTTTTGATCCAGGCTTGTTCAGAGTGGGAATGGGCTCAAGGTATCATCAGGAATTTTATTGTTGCTTCAGTGTAGTTTTCCCCTGTGTGGAATTCTCAAAAGCCAGTTGCAAACTTGCTCTTTGCTGACAGGTTTGGTAAATCACATCCTGCATAAATATATCGATAAATGATAGTGATAAATAATATTGATATATCTTCAGCTAAAGAAGAATCTGATCTGTCTCAAGGAGGAAGGTAGCTCCTTTTCCATCTTTGTTTGCATTGAATGTGTTTCTTGTTTCAATGACTTTTTCCTCAGAATATCATCTTTTTGGGAGCCCTGTGAAGAGCCAGGTAATATATCCTTAAATATCTTTAGTCCTGTCCCATGTCCATATTTTAAGATGACTTTCACAGCTACAGTCAGTTCCTCCAAATGTCAACTTTTTCTCTTTTTGACCATAAATGCTATTCTACTCTTCCTGCTTTATTTTCTTTTCAGAAATTCTGTTTGTTTCTCTAAATGAACATCCAACAAATAGAAGTTTTCTCTAAATTAAATGGAAATTCCATTTTTGCATGTGTTTTCTCATGCAATTTACTGTCATATTGTTAGAGGTAATCTGATTTTCAACAGAAGGACAAAGTTTTCTTTATTTTTGCTTTATCTGTAGGGATATTTCATATTTTATAAAAGCTGCAGGTGCAGGTGAAGATAAGGAAGGAGGAGGGCAGCTATTGGTGTTCTCACTGAGCAGCTGATTTACAGAAATGGGGCTCCCCTGGGCCTGACTTGCAACCAAATGACCAACACACTTTGCCTTTTATTTATTTATCCAGCTACTTAACACTTCTTACTGTTTCTCTTAAACGAATTAATTTACCCTACAAAGCACTCCTTGCAATAATCAATGACTCATTACACTGAAAACCCGCAGGAAATACTAATTAAATGAAAAATGTGCAAGAGGAATGCTCAACTTTTGTATTTCTAACGATCCAGATATCCAGTGCTTTCTTTTTTTTCTTCCTAAGTTACAGGAGAGGTTTTCGCCTTCAGCCACAGGGAGCTGAGGTGGCTTCGAGGGTGGTGATATTTCCCAGACATACCAAATCCAGTTCATTTATCATCAATATCCACAGGAAATAATAATCTGTTTATGCATCACATTTCTCTGAGCTCTGCAAGGTTCTTGTTATGAATTCCTTCCAGCTGCTTTTCTCATTCCCGCAGCAGAATTGCATGGGAAGGGTTATCCCTTATCCATCACTTGCTCTAACAATTATTGACTGATAACCACTGGTGATTCCAACTCTCCAGCAATCTTTGATGAGGATTTTGTGTGGTTATGATGCTCTAAAATGTCTCTTCACCCATAAAGGCCTTGAACTCCAGGCTGGGTATTTGACACAGCCACTTTTTGAGCTGGATATTTTCCTTTGTAATTTTATTGAAGGAAAATTATAGAAATATTTTCAGTGTTCCAGGGGATTGATATAGGTTGCATTCCTGGTTTTCAGTCCAGTTTCTCCCTCACCAGCCTTTGGAATTCAGCAGCACTCATGGATTACAGCACTACAGAAATCAGGCCCTGAATTCTGATGTCTGCAAAACATAAAAGAGGTTGAATTGTGTCTATTTTGCCCTCAACCTACAATATATTCCTTGAAGACAATAGGAAAAGATTTATATAAAACTGTCTCTTTATTTGGAGGTACTTTAATATCAGAGGAGGCTTGCTTCCAGCTAAGAAAACATTTGTTACAGAACAAAAATGTTTGATATGCTACTGTATCAGATAAACTTTGTTAGTGCACGGTGGCACAGTGCTGATAATTGAAGAACTCGCAGGATTTTCGGCAGTAAAAGATCCCCAGTGAGTGCTAAGCTCAGTGGGAAAATGTGAAATATAAATCTGCAGCCAGAGGAGAGGAACAGGAGGGGAGCAGCTCTGCACTCAATTCTGGGATCCCCAAACCACCACGTTCAAGAGAAATAAAAGGGAAGAGATGATATCTTGGGGCATAAAAGCTATTTTCAAAGAATTTTCATGTTAAATATAATGTTGGACAGGAGCCCATGGAAATTCTCAAGTCACTGGAGACTCCTGCTGTCGCTTGGCATGATCTGGTCTAGTGGAGGAATCAGCCTCTAGCACTGCCTCGTCTTGGAATTCCTGTTTCCATGAGGAGAAGTGGTCACTGGAGGCACCAAGAGAGATGGGAAAGGTCCAGGCAGGAAGACCGTGGCTAAAGCTGATGGATAAACCAGTTTCATGTGGGGCGCTGAGGAACAACAACTCGTAAAGAACCGAGGCCAAAGATGAGGGGTTGTCGCTCCAGAGTCAGCCAAGCCTGGGTGATTTCAGAAGTACTGATGAGGATGAGCCTGGGAAGAGCTGGACAGGGAACAGCAAAGCCACCAGAGGAATTTGACAACAAACTCCAGGGAGAAAACGCGGTGCCACGCAGGGGGAGGCTGCTCGGGCACCTGTTGTGACAGCTGTGACTAAGCACACAATGACCAGATCAGGGTGAATAATGAGGCAATCTGCTCATTTAAGAGTGGGTATACAAACCCAGCAGGGACATGAAACTGTTTTGCTTTGTTTTACTGATAATGTGTTATTGGAGTCATGTCTCTGGCTGTGTCCTAGAGTGGGTTCAAAACAATTACTTACATAACACAGGATATATTTAAGTCAGGGAAAAGCAGGGAGGGAGAAATGTGTGTATCTCAATTTCTGGTTAAGAAGCAAAATGAAATTATGTTTTTCCAAATAGATTTATTGATTTCTGTTTTTCTGGAAGGGGATATCCGTCTCAAGGGCTGGATGCTCCTTGCAAAACTTGGACTGTAAAGCAATCAATGAGTGAGACTAAGCCCTGTGTCCATCTTTTCCCAGCTTCTGGTTCCTACCCTAACAACTGCTAATTATTCTGAGAGTCAACTCCTTAAAAATAACTCAATCAATGCGTTCTCCAAAAGTTGGAGCCCGTCTCTGGATGTCTCCAGCCTGGTCTGGGTGGCCAGGAAATATTTGGTGCTGCCCCTGAAGTGCCTTTCCCTTGTAGTGCTCTGCTTTAGGAGTGGTCAAGTGTCTTCTGGATCAACTTGGGGGTTGATTTTCAGGTGGCAAATACACTGCTTTCACAAAATTTCACCCACATGTGAAAGAAAATTGTATTTGCTGCTCACTTATAGAGCAGAGTAATGTGCAGGACAACAACAGGGAAAACAAAAGGGAAAATTAAACTCCCAGAGCCAAGAAATAGCAGAGTCCACTGCAACTGCCTGCAAAGCTGATTCATAAATAATGGCATTCCATGCAAGAGTGATCACCCCTGCTTTAATTTGAAGTGAAAACCATATTGAGAAACTTTGAATACGAAGACAAGATTTGTGGAATGTAAATACCTGGTGGGTGCAGCCAAGCAGCACAAAATCTCTTCAGAGGGAGCTGGAGCTCAGTCCCTACTGGAGTTCCCTGTGCCTACAGATCATCATGTACAGGGAGTAATTACAGCAGGGTTTGTCAACTCATTTGGTGGAGGGATGAATTCTTTATCTATTAATCAATGTAGGGAAGCACGACGCACCTATAACCATTCATCTCACTTTAGCTTCTTGTTTATGTTTAATTAGAGTTGTTCTGATTTGATTGGGAAAAATGGAGGTACCTTAGAATACAGAGGTGTCAGATGGAGCATCTTGGACTGCACTTCCTGCGGGGAAATGGGTCAAGTAGTTTGGATTTTATGTCCAAAATGAGCAGCCAAAAATTGCTCACAGGGTGAGACCCCTAAATTACAGGTAAATAAAAAGAATGGTCACGGTGCCAACACCTCAGCAACGTGAAGGAAGTTGGTAGCAGTGTGAATTAGTTCATTTCTCATTTACACCTGCAGTGGTCACCCCTCTTTGCTCAGTTTCCTCATCCCTTTATTGTTATATTTATAGACCAGGAGGATATTTCATTGAAAAACTTAATTTCTTCACCTATTTCATTATCTATAGTTGAGACAGAGTGAGACTGATGTTATTTATATTATTATTTTTTTAATCCCTTGCAAAGTTGTTTACCTTTTCTTCCCAGAATTTCCATGGGCATTATGGATAAGGCTGTAACCCCTATACAGGGTTGTGGAATGTTTTATAACCCACATGTGGTGTGTGGTACAGATAAATGCACTGCAGGGAAGCCCCAGTGGGTCGCTAGCATTTCGTTTCATTTTAGCTTGACTTTAGACCAGTGATATTTTATTTTTTTCAATAAGAGATTTCTTTAAAACGCTTTTATAAAATGAAAACTCATTGTTAAGCCTCAGAGTCCTACATGCGAGGACTGGAAAACTGCAGCTCCACTAAAAACAATGCAGTAAATGTGACATTCCTTGGTGCATGCTTATTATGGGTAAATATTGTTCTCTGGGTAGTGCCTAGAAATTTTAATTAATTTCAAATACTCCCTCTTTTTGTCCACGTATGCAGATTTCAAATCTGTGCCTCCGCCGGTTTTGACACTGTGCAATGAAGCATCCGAGCTCTCAGATGTCTGGCTCTTCCGACTTGTGAAATGAGAAAACAAACAAACCCAAGCATTTCAGCCTTGTCAATCTGGTTCTCAGTGGACAGATGCCCTGGTGCCAGAAAAGCATCATCCCATGCAACACCTCTTGGCAGTGCCGAGAAAAAGCCGGAGATCTACTGGACGCAAAAGTGCGACGGTTCCTCACCTCAAAAAAATGTGTGTTTGTGGCCACGCTGGAGCTCCTGGGTAAGGCTGGGTGGGGAGATGTGTGGATGTGTGCAGCCTCTCCTCCCTGCATGAGGAGGTGATTCCTGGTCTCCCAGAGAATCCATCTGATCTGCTGCTGGAGCAAGGTGCCTCCGGACAGTGATGGATTAACAGGTTGCGGTCCAGGTTTGTGCACTGAGGGCTCTGGAATGAGCTGTCTTCACTGTTAGAGTTTGTGCATAGCATCGTTTATTAATTAAATGGTATCATTAATTATGGAATTCAATATGTTTTTGGGCTCTTATCCAGTGGGAGTTGGCTACGGTTTCTAAGGTAGAGGGAGGTTTAGGGTTTTAACAGAGACAGCCCAGTCCCGCTGGTCTATGGCCATGTCCCATCACTGGAGGTCCCAGCACAGGTGTCCTTTTGGGCACAGGAATTTTTGGAGGAGGAGGAGACTTCAGTCTGGTCTGTCTACCCAGTCCTGGGGACGTCGTGGTGGCCACAGTTCCAACAAAGCCAGCCTGGTGCAGCTGAACGCCCCCAAGGTGCACAAAACCATCCTGGAAGGCTTTCAAGATGGGTTTAAAACCCTGCAGACCCCACTGAATTTATTGTACAGAAATCTGGCTGTGAGTGAGATGGAAAATGAGCTGGTTTGGTACAGATGAGGTTTTCCTTTTGGCTAACGATTTGTCTTTAGTGTCACATGTGGCATCCCAAGAAGTTGCAGCATTCAGGCATTTTTAATGAATTCCTATCCCTTGCATATTAGTGGGAATATTTCCACTGCAGCAAACACCATAAACAGTTTCCACACTGGGGTATGTTATACTGCCACCAGAATTGGTTCTTCTGATGGTTCATTTCTTTTATGCTGAGAATTCAGGACCAATTCAGCTTGGTTTTATGCATCATTAGAGATTTACAATTACTTTGCTATAGTTTCTTTCTGGAAGCCTGTCTCTCATGGTTAATGCTATGGGAGTCCTGTTGTGTGGAGGCTGGTATGAGCCACCTTACAGCAATAAAGCATTTGAGAAGGATTTAGAATTATGAGTGGCTGAATTCTCCATGCAGTGCCTGTAATGCTGTTATCCCTTGCTGAGCTTGGGTTGAAACCTTTTTTTTTTCCTCCCTTCTCCCCAAATTAGAAAAAAAAAAGAAAAAAAAGTGCTGTTTCTTTGAGAGGTTTTGAATCATTTACATGTCATTTTTTTTTGTCGAACTGCTGCAGTCGGAAATGAGGAATTGTGAGAAATTCCATTTGGATTTCATGATGCTTAAAATACATTCAGGTTGTATTAGTCTATAATGAAAAGAAGGCCTCCTCATTTTTTTTAATCTCACTTTTAAAAGTCTTGATTTGGGACTTTATTTTGATTTTTACGTTTTCTGTGTGTTGCCAAAGCCGATAAATTTCACAAGCTCTGCCCTTGCACAATAAGCAGTGAATCTGTGTGTGTTATAATCCACATAATTCACATTTTACATAAATACACTCCTGCACTGAAACAAACATGATATGCAGTGAGTAATATGGGCCTGATCTAAAGGCCATTAAAATCAATGAAAAGATTTCAAATTAACTTTTATAGCCTTTAGATCAGGCTCTAAATGGGCAAATTACAGTTATGGAGTTTCCCATTTACATACCTGTGTGCTGCATTTAATGTATTTTATGGAATTGAAATTACTTGGTCCTCTTTTTCATGCTTTTTTAGGCTAAGAATTTGCCAAGGGCATCAACAGCAGTTTTCCCAGGCTCCAGCACAAGGATTATGTAGTCAATCCACAAATGACTCAAATCTTTGAAGAAAAGAACATGGTTATCAGAGAGGCTTTGACGACAGCAAGGACGGGAGTGCAATCAGCCCTTTTCCATCAGAGATCCCCATTCCCTCTCATTAACATACTCAGGACATCAGCACAGCCATCAGTCCCGAGGGAATTGCTTCCAACTTTTGAAGGCAATACGCACAAGACCTCGCCCCTGCGTTGTTTCAAACAGATCAAACCAGGTTTGCCTCGTGTAAGGTTGGAAGAAAGGCCGGGGCACTGTAGCATTAGGGGAGGGATTCAAAGGTTGCAGGGAATTTTCCAATCCATTGTTGTATCTTGGCAATCTTTCTTCTTTTACAGGGTTCTTCAGTCCCACCGAGGATGTGCTGTCTGTGAAAGCTGCTGCTGCTGCTGCACGTGTGAAAAGGAGGTGCCTCTACCTGCTCCTTCCCAGTGCCCTGTGATGAAAAATGCCTTTGGAGCAACACTGGAAATAAGCCATCAAAATATCTGATTAAACCTCTTAGGAAACTCTCACTAATCACCTTCTCTGCTCTTGATGGAGTGTATTTATGCATTATAAATATACTTACTGCGTGTGTGTGCTCCATAAATCACACCCAGCACTTGTATATGATGTATAAGCACATCCTATAGAACGCACACAAATACAGATGCCAAACTCCCACAGAGTTCATCACTGGAAAATGTTTGAAGGATCTGATCCTTAATATTTAATGAGCAAGATGCTATTTCCTTCCTCAGCTTTTATCTCTGGTTTGGCATAGTCATTAAATTTGTTGTTTCCTTGCAAGATTATATAATTTATGACCTAATTTTAGACTTTTGTGTAACCGCGTTAAAACACTCGTGGCGTATCCCGATTTCTTCACAGGGATTGTTCCAGCATTAGACACCAGCTCCAACACAGCTCCTGTGAGCTGCCTGTCAGCAAGGAGTTACAGGCATTAAAGGAAAACAGCCCAGCAATATTCAGGCAGCATTACAGGATTAGTTTGTGGGGTTTTTCCCTTTTAAATTCTGATTTAGCAGCATTTCCAAAGCCGTCTGCGGCGCTGGCAGGAATCCCCAGGTAAGACAGGCAGCACCCAGCAACTCCTATTACTTAAAACAATTTTGTGCAGCTGCTTCTGACTCTCAGACTGCTCTGGGACAAATTCCTGCAGCCTTCAGTGCGGGGAGCAGTGTTTGAAGGTGGGAAAGCAGGGGAAGGATGACACTCAGTGCTTTGAAGCCCCTGCCAGCCCCTCACCCTCTGGAATTTCTTCCCAGCACCAGCCTGGCTGCTGGGCTGATTTTTTGCTGCACAAGGTGTTGCTGGATAATTCCAAAATGAATTATTCTAAAGCTACAGCCACATTTTTTTTGTTTCTTCTGTGTGTCCAGAGTAATTCAGAGATGCTGTAAATTGTGCTGTGAGCTTCAGGTATTTTGTCAATTTAAACTATATTGGTAGGCCCAGTCTTTCATCAAATTTAATATATTGGCTGTTGCATTAATGCACTCTGGGAGCTTTTTATTCTGGTGTTCCACAGGGGAGTGGATGTGGTGGAGGGAGGATCTGATATTTCCTTTGGGCCTGCAGTGCTGTTTTGAGGAATTTTGCACTTTTTCTACCTTATCCCGAGATATCCAACACGGATGACAGAGCTGGGGTGCTGCATCCTCAGCTCAGCACCAGGAGCAGTAGGGGCCATGTCCACGCAGCCCAACACACCCCTCTAACCCCACAACTTCATGTCCGGGGTGAGGGGGGTGCCTACATGAGAGAAAAAGCATCCTTATGAAAAGGGGACGTTATTTCTTGGATTAGGAAAGACGGGAGAGTTTTTCTGCTTGGCTTTAATGGAGCAGTTCCAGGAAGGCAGCAGCGACCAAAGTGTTTTCAGTATCACATAATTCAAGGGTAAAATCATAATTCCAATTACCATTTCAGCCACTTCTGGCCTTGGGAAACCTATGCTAATATTTATTATTATATGATTGACCTCTGATTTCTTCATCATTTACATTAGCAACTCTGATATTCTTAGTAACATCCTTTAAATCATATAAGCAGGTGTCAGCAGTGCATGATGAAGTCACATCCTGCAGATTTGTTATTTACTTAGTCCATTTTTTTTTCCTGGTAAAATAACATTGTGAGATGCAGAATCTCACCTCCACGGGGCCCCTAGGGGTGTATATAATCATGGAATGCATTTTCTAGAAACTCACAAAATGAGTCAATCCCATCAGAGGGACAAAGTTATGCAAAGTCAGTATTTCACTCCCATCACTGCCTGACATCATCTTCCACACAGCACAAGAAGGTATTTACTTGGCTCTTTGACATGGATTGCCACAAAGCCTCTGGAACAAAAAATCAAGGAAAGCAAGGAATTAAAGCAGAATAACTTGATTTAACGAAGTTAGCCTCTTTTCTGTGTGCTGGATTTAGATGCCAGATGATTTCCTATAAAGTTTGGGATGGACATAACCACCTCCAATCTCAGTTCTTCAGTGAGGTGCCTACGCACGAATCACAGAGTTGCCCAGAATATCCAAAGCTGGAAGCTGATCCTTTTTTCCATCACCTAAATATTTTCTTTGCGTAAGTGAGCATTTTTCTGGGTGAATTAAAACACTGCATTTATTTTCCAGGTGCAGGTGGGGTGCCCAGGGCAGCCTGGGGCTTCTCACTGCCTTCAGCAGTGTTGATGAAATTGTATTTACCCACGAAGAGACTAAATTTTTTTTCCCAGATTGTTCTGAGGATGTGTCAAAAAGTTTTAATTCTCTGTCTCCCATATCCACTGCACATCTTCCTGCCTTAGTGCAGCTCCTGCTGTTGTTCACCTCCAGAGGGCACAGCCAGGGGCTTTTCAGCATCTCCTCGGGAAATGTTCCCCATCTGTGGAGCTGGGGAAAGCGGGACACACCAGAGGCTGGAGAGGGCTGTCCTTGATCATCTCTCATTCACCATTCTTTTACTGAAATTAAATTCTTCTCAACTTACATGGCCTTAAAGGGCTTACCTGGCTCAGCAGGTAGCAGGTTCGGGATGTTTCAGATAGATTTTGGATCATTTTGGGCACATTTTTAAGGTTTGTGAGGCTTGTCCAGGTCATCAGACAGGTGGATCCTTTTCCAACCTCCAGACATGTAGGCCTAAAAACACCCTCTGATTTCTGGATGTCAGTGAGGGAAAGGGCCAGGACAGGCCCAGATCCTGTTTCTGAAGGCTGTCGGTGTGCAGTAATCGTTAGCAGTTTCTGTAATGACACAGGTTACCGACACGGGACCAAACACCTGCAGGGAAGCTCCTCGGGCGAAATTCCCCTCGGCTGCAATCACTGCTGCGCTCAGGGCCGTCCTCCTGCTTCTCCCGGCTGAAGAGGCACTTCTAATCCACTGCTGAGAGACTTATTAGCAATGTAAAAAGGAATTGGAAGCAAGAAAAGTATTCTTCCTGGCAGAAATGTGTTTTGGAAAATTAGTTTTGCTGACAGGAGTAATTGGGCTAAACTCCATGTGACTGTGGGTGCTGTTTGTTGCCCCTTATCTTACCAAAGCAAAGGGTACCAAATACTTTGAACTTTGTAAATAATTGTTTCCAAAGTGGTTTGTTGGGGCTTTTTTTTTTAAATATAAATCTTTAGAGAAAAGCTTTTTTCTAATCCTTTTTCTTCCAAGGCTTTTACAGCCTCTTTCCACTCTAGATACCTTTTATTTTCCCTTTCTGGATTTAAATATTTCTTACATATTATAAAAGACTCCTTTAAGGGGTAGTGCAGAGCTTTTGCTCAGATTGGAAAAGCCATTCCTAGAGCCCTGCGAAACTGGAGAGAGAGAGAAAATTATCAAATAGAAGAACTTTATTCCAAACTGTGGCAGATGTTGGCTGTGGAGATGTCTGTCCAGAGCTTTCTTGGTGGTAGAAGGATCCCACCAAGACTGATCTTCCCTCCTTTTCCTCCAAAGCTGGAAGTGTCAGGTCTTGGATGCCACCAGCAGATCTCCGGGTGCTCGGATGATGTTCTGTTCCCTGCCTCAGCTGAAATGGGAAGGAATTAAAATTTAGAATCATAGAATCCTTAAGGTTGGAAAAAACCCTTGAGATCACCGAGTCCAATTGTCAGACCAGCAGCATCCCCACGTTCCCCACTAAACCGTGTCCCCAAGTGCTACATCCACACTTCCAGGGATGGTGACACCATCCCTGCCCCGGGCAGCCTGTGCTTGACAACCCTTTCTGTGACAAAATTTTCCTTCATCTCCAACCTGCCCCTCCCCTGGCGCAGCCTGAGGCCGTTCCCTCTCCTCCTGTCCCTGTTCCCTGGGAGCAGAGCCCGACCCCCCCTGCCTGCCCCCTCCTGTCAGGGACTTGTGCAGGGCCAGACGGGCCCCCCTGAGCCTCCTTTGCTCCAGGCTGAGCCCCTTCTCCAGCTCCCTCAGCTGCTCCTGCTGCTCCAGCCCCTTCCCAGCTCCCTTCCCTTCTCTGGACACACTCCAGCCCCTCAGTGTCCCTCTGGCAGCACGCGGCCCAGCGCCGCACACAAGACTCGAGGCGCGGCTGGCAATTTTTTTCCCTAAAAACCCAAACCAAACCCGTGATTTTTAAGAAGACACCTTCCAGCAGAGCCCAAACGGGAATGCTTGCGCTCCATGCCATCCATCAGGGCTGTGACACCGCGGGATGGCTCCTCCGGCTGCGCTGGTGGCCAGAAGGAGCTGTCAGGGAGCCGCACGGCCGCCGCGCCGGCCGGGCTGGGAGCTGTGCTGGCACGGATCCCTCGTGCACAGGGGATTTCTGCTCTGACAATTTTTGGCTCCTTTAGGTTCCTTCGGAGCTGCACGGAATGTGTAATGTTCCGCTCTGGCGGAGGGGCTGACAGGGAGCTTCAGTGCAGATTGCAAGGATAGATCCTCTCCCTGCATCACTTTGTTTTGTGCTGCTCCAAAATCGTTCTCCTTGTTCCTGCAGCTCCCATAAAGCCAGAAGAGCTCTCTATCTTTGCTTCCCGGATGCCTTTTTCTCCTCTGCTTACAACTATAAAAGCAGCTTTTCATGCTCCAAATCAGAGATAAATGGAAATCGCTGCCGAAGAAATGAAACACAAGGACAATCAAATTGTGGCACAGGAAGCAGCCTTCAGCCAGTGCCTTTTGTAAGAGCTATTTTTAGACTATATTTTTATTTTGTCACTCCATATGGGAAGTCAAGCCCATATGGTTTGGGAGAATGGAAGGTTGTGCTTTTATAGAGATCTCGCAAACTCTCCCGACTCTGCCGTGTCCTTCAACATGTGCTTGAGGCCCGTTGTGTGTGGTGGGACTGGAGCGCATCCACTGCTCCTGAGCTGGGCCTGACTGAGGCTGTAGCAGCACCATTCCCTCCTGAGATGTAAAACTGTTCTACAATTGTCAAACCACTCTCCAGTTAACTTGGCTCTTCTTAGTTATGACCTTTCTCATTCTCGCACCTTCCTTTCTTCCTTTTTCTTTTTAATTTCTTCATCCAAAATCCGTGATTCCGATGCCCTGAGGGATGTGTTTGGTCCAGTACCAAGCAAAGCTGAGCATCCACAGCCGTCACCTCTCCTGCTCTTTACAGTAGATGTTGCTGTCTTCCAGATATCCAGATTAATGTGATTTTGAGCAATGTGTCTTTATTCTGCCCACAACACCGTGGCAAATTCTGAGTGTGCTGATGAAGCAATAATTGGCTAGAAAAGGTGTTGTCCTTCTGTTACCCAAAATGTGTAACATTAGAAATGTATCCTCAGTGTTCAACCACCAGAATATCCACTTTACTCGTGTTACAGGTTTTTCATGACACTGAACCAAAAATTATGTGTCTTTTAAGGAATTTTGTGGGATGGTTAAAAACACTGGCAGGAAGTTTCTAACATGGTAAATTCCAGAGGATCGTTTTATGAATTTTTCAATTGTAATCCTGCAGTTTCTTCCCTCTGCAGTTTTTCAGAAGGTGGAATTTAAAAAAAAAAATGACAGAGCAAAATGCAGCTGGATGCTTTTATAGGTAAAAGAGCGAGCAGAGGCTCAGAAATGTGGGTGATACGGTTTAGTGGACATGGTGGAACTGGGTCGAAGGTTGGAATTGATGATCTTGGAGTTCTTTTCCAAACTTAATGAGTCCATGTTCCTGTGGTGTGAATTACAGAGGCTCAGGGCAGCAAACACCCCATGGAACTGCTCTGGCTAAAGGAAAAGTCATTTTCTCTGTTACTTTTGATTCCAGAGTTGTATTTAACCTCACTGTGCAAGCAGAGCTAAAGACAGAGCAGGGCATTGGCAGTTAATATTTTTATGCCTTTTTTTTTTCCTTAGGAAACAATTCTCCACATTTTTAAGGGAATAAAGTGCAATGGGAATAGGACTGCTGAGTGGAGAATTCCATGTGGCAGAAGGATGGGCAGCAAGGAGATTTCTGAGATTGTTTGGATGCCACTTCCTTCAAGTAGAAGGAATGTTATGCTCAAACTGTTCACCAAAACTCAGACCTCATATGGATTATTTTATGGGAAAGTCAAGAAAACAACCACTGATTTTTTTTCCCAGAGCAGAGATCTTGTGTTAGAGGAGACAGGGATAAAACAACGAGGGAAAACCTGAGATTAGAGCAGAGAGAAACTCTCAGAATTTGTAAAAGCAATTTGGTGAAGCCATATTTGTGTCCAAAATCTATGATTGATTGGAAATCCAAATAATTACTGTTACATTAATTGTTCAGAGGAGTTTTACAATCAGAAAACCCTCATCACTTGTACCCCACTTTCAAGAGCACAGTTTATACTATTCTGAAATCCCCCCAAACAGTGAAAACACCTGGATTTATGAAGCTTGGGAGCATTGGAATTAGACGCAAGTAGCTGTGTTTTCCCAGGAATGTTACTCTGGAATATTTGAATAGCACAAGTTCTGTCACAGGTGCTTTGTGGGGGGTGATGTGGTACTGGGAGGTGGGCTCGGGGTGTCCCTGCTTTTCCTGGACATCCCTTGGCACAGTGCAGCATCGTGATCCCAGTGAACCCAGCTGGGAATCTGCCGGTGACTCCAGCAGAGCGGGAATTCCATCCCAGGCCAGGAGCAGCTGCTGGAGAGTGACACGGGCTGGTGACGTGGGGTGATGTCAAGTCACTGATGGAGAACTGGAGAAATTCCTTGGCACGTGACTGATCCCATCGGCAGCCCAGGGTTCCCAGATTTCACTTCGGATTTTCCACCATGTTTCCATTCCCATTGCAAATGTATGGATAATAGGTTAAGGCATTATCCTTAAAAAGGTAAAGAAATAATTTCTTTAAGAGATGGGTAATCTGTAGAAGACATTTGTGTAATTTTGCATTCCAAATGTGATTTATATTTATAAATAAATTTGCATCAAATCTCCAGCTCTCGGTGTCATAGTTCTATTCTATCTTTAATTCAGATGCTCAAGAAATGTAAATTATTTTTACAGCTAAATAAAAGCTATACAAGGCTGCCAGAAAAGAATAATGAGATACACATTGTGCCATGCTGCCATGATAAATCCAGCAGCACCATAGCTAGAGTCAAAATGGGAGGCCATCAGAAATTAGGGAATATCAGCACAGGGAGATTCCTCTAGAGGGATTTTACAGACTCCTCTGAACCAGGGGAAGCTCATGACACAAGGTTAGTAAGAGAAAATATTTACCTGAAAGATAATCAGGCCCCTAAAATGAGGAGCAATAGTTGGTTTAGATGGCAGAGGTTTATTATATTTATTATATTTATTATATTGTTTAGATACGGTAACATATTTATCAGTTGTAGTTGGGCCAGGCTCTGAATATGTGCAAAAATAAAGATATCAGAAGTTTTGTGATGCAATGAGGTTTGCAAATGGCTGGGGGGTTTGCCAGTGATGTACAGGCTTAAAAATTGTGTCTTGGCCATGAGGATGGCACCAGGGAGAAGGGACATTGGCATCCCTCAGTCCTTGGGGTAGAAGGCTCCAGTGCCATGGCTCTGGATTGACGAATACATTGAAAACTGGGATCCCCTCATTAGCAATTAACTCAAACATGGGGAGATGATTATCCCAAAGGAGGGTGTGAAAATCCTCAGCTGGTGGGAGTCGAAGAAGGGTAAATAAAAGTTGCAATGAGGGCACAAACCCCTTTCTGGATGAAGAGGCTTAAGGAGGAAGTTGCCTGGATTTTCAAGAGGACAAACCTTGCACTGCCTGACTTGCTGTGGCTGATGCAGGTAGGTCTCATCCTTCTCTGTGTTTGTCTCATCTCTGACCACGTTTCCCAGTTAAACTGGGAGGTTTTGGTGGGCATTTCTGCTGTTTGTCTGCTGCTGGAAGTGTCCAAACCCACCCTGCTCTTCAAAGTTTATGTGAAATGAGCTCAAGCCAATATGCACAGCGCTGCTGACCTGCTGCTGTTCCCTGTTTGCTCAGTTATGGTGGTCCTGCTTTAATTAAGCTCTGTATTAAAGTCAAACAGCTCTAAGTGACTGGATGGCCTTTTTTAACCTTTATGAATCCAAGGGTGGCTCTCCAGGAGTTGGGTGGCTGCTCCACGGCCCTTGGCAGGACCAAGGGTGGAGAAGACCAGGCAGTGATGGAGGGACATGTCCAGTGTTTTCTGGCTGAGTGACCACATGGGATGCTCAGAGGCAGCAGCTGTGATGGGCTCTCCTGTAGAGCCTACGTTTTTGGGTTAGAACGTTTGTTCTAGACCTGTCACTACCCAATTTCATTTAGTGGCAAAGTGTGCGCAGCACACCTGGTGTTTTGGGATCTGCTGCTTTTCCCCACAGCAAAAGAAGCACCAGTTTTGTGTTAACTTTGTGCTGGCACCAGCCAGGCCCCTGTGTGATTCTGAGCCCCTCGGTGAGAAGGTGCTGAGCTGTGCGAGCCCCGTGGGCCTTCAGCACCCCGAAGAAGTGGTGCTGTGTCCCCAGGCGTGTGGGCAGCAGTGGCAGTGAATGGGGCCAGCAGAAAACTCCTGTCAAAAGCTGCTCTTTGTTTGGCTGAATCGAGGCCCTGAATGGTTTGGGCATCCTGGAGAGCCTGGCCAGCCCTGTTGACTCCTAAGGACCACTCGTGTGCCTTAATTGAGGCTGTGCCTGAATGCTTTAACTGGTTGGGATCAGCACAAACATCCCTGAATGTCAGGCCTTCTTCTGTGTCTGTTTTCTAAAGCTAATGACCACCAGGCACTAAAAACCTGGTTCTGGTCTTTGGAGATGCTGAGGCATCTTGTTTCCTATTTGTAAAGGTGAATGCTTTCACCTCAAAATAAAATGTTTTTATTTTTGAGATGCTGAAGCGTAGAAAAATGGAGTGATGTGAACTTAATGCCCTTGGAAGTTTTAAGATATATTAAAATGTCCATAACTTTAAGAAAAAGGAGCAAAATAACGCTGCTTAGAAATATTTAAAAACAAAAAATCATGCTCAGCAGACAGCTCTTATGACAAGGCTCTGCCCAGAGTGAATTTTTATGCTTGAGTTATACACCCTTGAAAAATGGGGATCCTAATACAAAAGCTGACACAGCTTTAACTAAAGCAGCTCTAGTAAGTGCTGCTATAATTATTTGCTCATTAATTACAAATTTTGCAAGACATGAGAGTAACACAAATTGGAAAATAGGAATAATTATCAGTAATAACGCCACAGAAGCTGGACACATTGAAAGTATCTTCCTCTTTAAATTTAATAATAGCAAGACAGCTAGAAAACTAATAAGAAATACATAATTGAAAATTAACCTTGCAAATCTGCTGTTAATAAACCATGGTACTCTTGCGCTACAATAATTTTACACAGCCCTTAATTTGCATTTGAAGTGTTATTCCAGGTAATACTTTGTGTGTTCACAACAATTAATATGTCTCCGGAATTAAAACAAAAACGCAGAGGTTGGGTTTGGGATAGCTGAGGAGGAGGGAATGGTGTATCCTGTAGTTTTTTGCAGCTCGGAGGGCTGGAAATCAAACGTACAATGGGGATTTTTGTGCTGCGATGCCTCAATGCTGTTTTGTTGTTGTTGAATTCGGGCATTGTGGTGTTCCCCGCTTTCATCCTTCCCTTGTGTAATCCCCCGGTTGGGCTCTTGGATCACTCGCGCTCTCTCATCCTCCGAGGTGTGAGACTTGGTGGCTTGGGGGTGATTTAAACACCCGGAGCGCTGGGAACGGGGCTGTGTGCGCTCCTGGAGCTCCCCTGCTGCAGCAGGCGCTGTTCCGGGCGTGTTCCAGCGGTTTTCATGGATCTGACGGGGGCAGCGCTGCAGGCACTGGGATTTGCTGGGCAGGGTAAGCCAGGGCAGCCTCTGGCTTCGTGAGAGGAGCTGCCGGCACCTCGTGCCTGAGGCTTTTCCCCACTCCGAGGGAAGTGGCACCTCCTTACGAATGTTTTGTATCTGTTACCAATTGACAAAAATCTTAATCAGTTTGCAAGTAAAGATGAAGAGAATTGTTTACTCAAAACGCGGGCTGAGTCAACTGCTCTTGCTAAGTGTCTCCCACTCACAAAATAAACCTGATATACATCTCTGCCCGCACAGAAAACTCGGAGCCAAGAAGTGTTTAATAATTTTGGAGCTCATATCTGTGGAGCTCTGAATGCTCAGCTGAAAAAAAAAAAAGATAGACCCGAAGAAAAAACCAATCATCCCTGATTGCAGGCTTGTGTTACGTTGCAATGTTAATGGCAGTGGAGGTATATGCAGTCATTCAAAGTTGTGTATGACCAAAAAGCTCTAAAAAAATAAAAAATAACCCAGAGACCTACGGTGTTTGGCATCAGAGGGGAGGAACATCGTACACAAACAACCGGGTTAAGAGTGTGCACTCCAAACAGTGTTCCTGCACAATTCCAAACTCCATCAAGGGCTGCATGTAAAATGTTGGCTTCTTTGTGCAAACCCACAAATCCTGGGGAAAAGGCCACTCGGGGTCAGCAATTCAGCTGTTTGTCTGCTCACTTTATGTAAGAGGTTAGCAGCAGTGTGCTTTTTGTCCCAAGCCAGCAATAGCAGGAACAGCTTGTTTCTGAGAGGGTTGTGGCTCCCCTCGTTGTGCTGGAGAAGGGGTCCTGAAATAAACCTCGGATCAGGATAGTCTTTGATTTGACCTTTTCTCCATTTATTTGGCTGTAAGTGTGTGCTCGACTCCCATCCCTCCCCTCAGCCTGTCGAGCTCAAGCACCACCAGCACAGGTATTTTCCCTCCATTTCAGGGTGTTTCGGGGAATTTCCAGAACATGGCAATGTGGGACAATAAGGAATTTTGGTTGCTCGAGCTCTTCCTCCAGAGGAGCTCAAGGGATTGGATGGAAAAGCAGAGATTCCATGTGCTCACAGCCTCTGGGTGAAGTCCCAACAGCATCACAGGTCCCCGTGGCTTCAGCCCAGGGAGGGAGAGGAGGGTGATGTCTCCTTCCAAACACATTTGGAATCAGGTGCATAGTGAAAAATAGAAAAATGAAAAATTAAAATCTGCTCTGCTTTGAGGCAAACCATGGAAAGCTCTTGGAGCAGTGGAGCAGAGATTATTTTGAGGGTGGGGAGGCCCTGGCACAGGGTGCCCAGAGAAGCTGTGGCTGCCCCTGGATCCCTGAAGTGTCCAAGGCCAGGTTGGACGGGGCTTGGAGCACCCTGGGACAGTGGAAGGTGTCCCTGCCCATGGCAGGGGTGGGATGGGCTGGGCTTTAAGGTCCCTTCCAACCCAAACCAGTCTGGGATTCCAGGATTTGCATGAGCTCCGTGTGAATTGAAACTTGGTGATGTGAGGAAAGTTCCGCCTGATCCACGAGGGTTTGGAGATGGAAGAGAGCAGGATGGGTGCTCTCGGCTTAACCCTGGTCAGGGTTTAACCACTGCATTTGTGAATGTAAGGACTGATGGTAAGAGATGACCAGGAAAGGGCTGTGGAAGACCAGGAAGATAAACCTGCACTTCCACTTGTGTCTGTAGGTCCTTTTGAGGGTTTCCTGCAAGACCAGAGTGAGTTTGGTGCTGGATTTAGTGTGGGGGCTCAGAAGCTCGGCCACCCCACCAGCCTTGGGCACACCTTTGGCAGAGACAGCCTTGAGAGCCAAACGGGTGGGGAGCAGCAGGGAATGGGCAGTCACAGCACCATCCTTGGGAAAAAGGAGATGGAAAATACCCTCTCCTTCTGAAAACCAGGAGGCTGTGGGAGAAATGTGCCTCCACTGCTGCTCCTGAGGCTGCCTCTGCCAGTGAATCCCGATCAGTATTCTGTTCATCCCTGCTTCCTCAAGGAAAGACATAAAGGAGCAGCGTAGCCAAAAGGAAGCTATTTTTAGAAGATGGAGAGATGATTTTTTTTCCCCCCCTAACCATTCTGCTGTTATTTATGTTGCGTAGTTCTTGAGTTGTTTATTTCAGTGGGAGCTGATGCAAAGTGGGATGGGGTTTAATGTGTGGAGGGGTGGTGAAATCCATCCTACAGCTGTCCTTGCTATTTCAGGGCTGGCTTTGAGTCTTTCCAACCTGCAAATTTGGGTGGTGGGCTTTTGGACCTTGTCAAGGTGTTGCTGATGGCCAGGGGGTTTGTTGTCCCCAGCCCCTCCAGTTCCCACTGCACTGACCACTCTCCTGTGGTTGTCACTGCAGAATATTTTAACCTGCCACTGAAGTCGCCCGTGTGCATTTTTAAAACTCTAAAAAGGATAATTCAAAGTGTGCTCCAAGGTAAAAATAAAAGATGTTAACACTTTTCATCGATCAAAGCTAATTTATGCAAACTGGGCTCTGCTGGCAACTGCAGCAAGGTAGAAATGGTGACATCATGGAGCGTGAGCTCTGCCAACCTGGGTTAGTGCTGGGATGACAATGGAGTGATTTAGCTGTTATGATCTCACTTAATATTTCATGCTTAAAGTGGAGCCTAACCTGGCACTCGGGGTTATATGAAGTGCATGGTGTGGAGTTGTTCCAGCACAGATTTTGACACAAACTTTGCAGTTAAAGGAAATGTTTGAGTGGCACACATATTGCAAATGCTGTTACTCTGCGAGGCTGGTGAAAATCCCTCCAGAGAGGAAAACTTACTGGGGAATGTTTTCTATTTTCTATATATGTGTGCGTGTATATAGACACATGCATGCCAAAGGGTGGAAAATCTGGAATGTTGTCTTAAGCTTTCTGCTATGAAATCATCACAGGAGAAGAAAATCACTTGGATCAAACAAATATAGCTGCAGTTTTTAAATCCCAAACCCTGTCACTCTCACAACAATGACAACAGAGTGCTGTAGATGTGACGGGTCGTGAGCCTGAACTTTTAACACCAATTTTAGATTCCAGCCTCTCTTACAGAAACACTGCTAAAGTGACCTCCCATTCAGCGAGGGAAGTGTTGCAGCTGCTCTGAAAAAACATCAAGTAAAGCACCAGGAAAAGAAAAGCTTGTTGTAGTTGATGCTTTGGCTCCCCAGGTTTTCAGCTGATGAGAGAGGCTGTGCTTCTCTCCAAGCCTCAGTGGCAGCCCCTGCACCCAGCCCGGGAATTAATTTATTATTAATTCGAAGAGAATTGGAATTGCAGTTGGAATAACTAGTTTTCCTGTTCAGTGCATGATGAGGAGAGGCAGAGTTTACCTTGGGTGTGTTGTTGAGGAGCAATATCCAAGATATTTGTGTCTGGGCTGTAGGACAGTGACAAAAGAGCAGAAGGGGACTGGTAGTCTTCCAGTGAAAGCCATAGGCAGGATGCTTTGATATATTTGGGATAAAACCCAGTGGATACAGGAGGGATGAGCTGCTAACCTTGGCCACTGGAATAGGGAGTGGGGACAGGTGAACCATGAGAAGTTTTTCCTGTTTGGGTGGGCTCAGCCCCTCTTCAGGCCCTTTAAAGGACAGGAAGGAATGATTTGAGATACATTTTCCTCTAGGAATATGGTGGAGTCTGCACCTGCAGTTTAACGAAGTCTAAGTTGAGTAAAGAGTCATTGCTGATGACCTTAAGGATCGGTGTGGCTGCTCTTTTTTGGAGAGAAGAACGACAAAGAGAATCCCAGAAAAGAGCCCGCAAAGTCCCTCATTGTCTGGATAAATGGCTTTTTACCCTCTAAGTCTGACATGTTCATCAGGTTCTGTGTCACACAGCCAGGTCTGGTTGCTCACTGTTGACCACCAGCAGCCTGTGAAAGCACATTTTGGGGGTCACTCCTGTCTTTGAGACCTTTCATATTGAGGGAGGGTGGATTTCAGTGGTAAAGTTCTTTGCACCCACATTTGAGAATATCTTCCAATGATAATTTCCGTACAGTGAAATGACCTTGTCCCTGCTATAAACATTCATCCAAAGCAATCTTTATTAGTTCAGATGTTTCAAATACAGTGACATCAGAATTATTCATCTGTATGTTTCTTTAAGTTGAATTAGGGCAAGAAAATGCCAATACAGAATTCTAGGATTTTTAGTTTATTTAAATCCTATTTTAGGAATTTTCGTTTGGTCTACTATGGATTTCCGCTATTCATTACAGATAATAGAAAATTTTATGGTTTCTCCATCAGAATTAGTTCAAGCCACTAGAAAACATCCTTTGTTCCTATATGGATAGGAACGCAGTATTCTCCTTTCTTCCTGTTTGGCCTCCTCTGCCCTGGATGCAATGGGAGTAAACACAGTGGAAGGATTTGTATTCCAACAAAGAGGAACAATTGCAGCAGTGTTTAAATTCACAAGGTTTGAGGATTGTAATTGGAGTTTCTTGGAGGGTGGGGGGAGGAAGTGTTTATCCCACTTCATTTTCAGAGTCTCTCCCTTTGCCTTAGCCCTGCTTATCACCCAGTGACAAATGTCTTTCCCTCTAACGGAAATAATTCCGATTCTATTCCAAAAAATAGCCTAGAAGCCATGAGATCCCAGGAATAGGTTTCTCCCTCTAGTGGCAGCAGACAGGGAAATGCAGAACTCTTGGACCAGGTAGCTTCATTTTTATTTTCTATTTTTTTTCCTTTGGGAAATCATATGAGGTAAAGGAGCTGCTGTTTATTTACAGCTTCAAAGAAATATTCATATGGCACAAAATACCTGCAACTGCCTCCTGGTTCTCTTTAGTCACTGAAATATTGTCAAACCAACAGACTGAAGGGTGTTCCTCTCATTTTTAAAAAGACCTTGAGGCTCAAGGTACGACAGAGACAACTTGATAATCACAAATTCTGATGAGTTTGGTGCCCTGTCATTTCCTGGTGGCAGAGCCATGGAGCAGACACTGTACTTGGGAATAAGTGCTGGAATTAGCTCAGCATCCCGCCCTGCCGTGCCTGGCACGGGACAGACTGAAGGGAGAGAGAGGGATGGGGATATTCAGAGAACTGCCCTGGGGAGGGTGCGGATCATATTTGGGGGTACTGTGTTCATTTGACACAGAAAATGTAAACCCACGTGTGCTCAGTGGCGGAACTGCCCCTTGTGCCCCTATGGGAAAGGGAAAAATATTTTGTGTTGCTAAGCAGGAGAGGCTGGACACCACCTATGAGTCAAATAATAAACACAGTGAACCCCAGGCAAGCTGTGGCTGCCCCTGGATCCCTGGAAGTGTCCGAGGCCAGGTTGGACGGGGCTTGGAGAAGCCTGGTATAGTGGAAAGTGTCCCTGCCCACGGCAGAGTTGGGATGAGAGGAGTTTTAAGGTTCCTTCCCATTCAAACCATTCTGGGATTCTATGAAATCTACGTTTTCTGTCCTATTTCCATCTCCTGATGGTGCTTTAGCTGCCCAAGCAGAGCATAAACCCACTAGTAGTTGTTTTAGGTGGCAGAAAAGTTGGTCTGTAGAGGGTCCCTGCTTGGCTTCTGAACCTCTGTCGCTGGTGTTCTGCTCCCCATGACTCAGCCGCTGCTTCTCGTGAGTAGTTCAGTGGAAACTTTTACTTTAATAGATTGCATGAAATAAAGGTTGGAACAGCACCAAATTCAGGGAGATTGTGTCCTTCAGGCTCTAGTGCTGAAGATACTGTGGAGCCAAAGGATGTGAGCTGTTATCAGCAGGAAACACAAGACACCCCCAGTGGGGTTGGGATGCAGCTCCGGTCCCCTTGGGTGCGGGGTTGCAGAGCAGATGCCCTTGGCTGATTTGGGGTAGGACCTGTGCAAACTCACCCGTGTCCTTGGGAAGCCCCGGCTGGCTCTGGGAGTGGAGAGCTCTGCCTTGGGAAGGCCAAGGAGGAGAAGATGGCCAGAATCTGTAGGGACCCTGTGACACCCCTGGGGCACAGCACAGGGGCAGCTGACCCAGGAGGTCACGTGCATCCCTCCAGGAATTGGAAAGTCTTCCATCAGGGAGGAACTTGGTGACTTCAGAGTGAAACGCAAGCAGTTTCTTCCAGCTGCCATTTCTAATTGTCAGGGCAGCTGAATTCCAGCTTCTTTCTGCAAAAGTTTACAATATTTCTCGTGCCTTTTCTGAAGGCTGCAGCTCTGGCACCTGTTCCATGTTAGGACTTTCTGAGGAGAGGACTTGGCACAGGAAGTCTGGATTCTGGGAGGGCTGTGAGGGATGGTGGAGGCTGCCCGAGCTCACCAAGGTTGGGAGATCTCGTGGTCAAGGATGGTGTTTTCCTGTCCCCTGCTCCTCAGGACCAGCTCAGCTTCTTGCAGGTGTTTGCCCTCCTCAGGCTGCCTGGGAGTTGCCTTAGGACAGAAAACTCTTTGGGATTTGTTTCTTCCATGCTGCTTTCTGTGAGATGGTTTAAATTTTAGTTACTTTGCAAATCTCAGAGCAATATTTCAGGCTTTTAACACTGTCACTGCTTTGGGTATTACCTTGCCTTGACTCTGGCAGATACCCGGGCTCCTTTGCCAGCCTCTTGTTTCCTCCCTGTACCTGAAAACTGTTCTAATTTCATTTTACCTCCCTGTAAAGTTTCTTTTCATTCGCTGCCTTTGCTTTTCTTATAGCTTTTTATGCTCTCCACTTCATTATGCAATTGTTCCTACCCTGCTCTGTATTTGATGTTTTATAACTCGTGTCTGCCTTTTCTTCCACTCTTGATTACTTTTACATTTTGATGTTCCTTCACACTGGCTTTACAGGGGGAAAAAAAAATAGCAAAAACAACTTGAACATTCCCTGTGCAATTACTGGGAGGTGGCACACACAGCCCCCGGGCATACATTAATTTATCTTTGAACACTTTCTATTTCCTCTGTGTCCTTTCTCTCCGCAGCTTTACCATGTTGAATTTCACCCTGCACTTACTCTCCCAACTTGGCTCTGCTAAAATCTAATCTACTTGTTTTCTGACTTCTGGTTGAACATTAATCCTGGTGAAATCCATAAAGGCTGAGCCTGGAGTCTCCCCCACACTCCCATCACACTCGTAATTGCTGGTGCAGAAGCCTTGCTCAGGAATTATTCCTTACAAAAAGCCACCCCCTCTCCAGATACACTTCAGATGATGAAAATAATACTTGCAGTTGGGACCCAGGAAAGAAATAATTTAGTAAATAAATAATTTTTCACAGTAAAGACATATTTTTTCCCCCAACATCCACAGGTGTTGCTCACACCATTTGCCTCTCTCCAGATTTGTCTTTCCCCTCGATGTGGTCTCAGCTGAACTTTTAAGCATCTGCCTAATTTTCACCAACTGGGACCTGGGTCTCAGCTCAAGGGCTGCTGTTCTGACACTTCCATAAATTTCCTTAAAACAGAGCCAACTTGGATTGCTAAGCACAAAGTCTTCGTGCTAATCAGCAGAAGTCCTGAAACAGACTCCAGATGAGCCCTGCACTTTTCTAGACTTGTGAAACTATTTTCTGAAAACTCCTGATGGTTATTTCCATTAAAAGTACTTCTTTATGCCCCATGAAAACAATTCCCACTGCATATAAAATTCGGTCAGGATAGAAACTTCTGAATGAGTTTGTCTTGTTCTGCCATATCTTTATCTAGTTCTTATATGTAATTAACACATTTAATATTGACTTTAATTGACCTCATCAATGTCACGGCTTATTAAGGTTTTATCACCTAGTGTTCTTTTTTTTCTGTCTATTGAATAATCACATACATTTGTTTATCGTAAATCTGAGTGCATATAATTTTGGAAAATAAAATTGAAATGCCAAGTGCTTTTCAGAATTATTTTCAAGCACAGTAAAAATATATCTGGGTGTAGTTAAATTTTTATAAAGTGCAAAATGTAAACTTGTCTTTACCTTCAGTGCTTTTTCTATCTTCCACCTACTGCTTTTTTTCCCAGAAAGGCAGCTGACAAAAATAAGAATGAATATTTCTTGTGTTAAATGAAAACAACTTAAATGCCTTTTATTTATTTGCTATTTAATCTCAAGTGAAAACTTGCAATCAGAACATGTGCTTTCAGTTCAAACTGGAAAAGTATTCTTCACAAATAAGTGTTTGTTTGTTTGGAGGGGGAGAAAGCTCTAATTGTAACTGCTGGGTCTCACAATAAATATTTCTGTAGTGAATTTGAATTGATTAATCTGTCACTTTTTTCAGTAAAGTGCAAAATCAGATCAGCTCCCATCTTGCTTATTTACACGGTCAGCTTTAATTTATCATTACTTCTATTGAGTACCAAAGCTTTTAGTGCAGAAGATACCTCTTTCACTTAATGGATAATCATTTAGTGGAATATCATTTAAAAGGATTTATCTGGTCTCTCTGCCATGGCTGTAACCTAACCCCAGCATGATAAACTTTCTCCAGGAGAAGGATTAGCACTTTCTGGTGGCTTTTGCCTGGGAATTTGTTCAGTCATTAGTTCAACATCCAGCTTGGCCAAAGTGCCCCGGGATCTGCAGTCAGGGACTTGACACAGGGAAAGTATTTCTGGGTTTGGCTGTGCTTTCCATTACAGCTCTTGGTGTCAGGTAATTCAGCAGGATTTCAATCCAGTCACTGCCCTGTTTTAATTAGGAGGTAAGAGCAAGCAGTTCAAGGCCAAGGGAATTGGAGAGGCCGCGTGTGAGACCAGAGGCCTGGAACTCTACCTGGGAAAAAGGGGGAAGAGTAAATGTAAACAAGTTCTTGAGAAAATGATGGGAAGAGACTGAACAGATCATGATAAGAATTTTACTTTGAATTGCTAAAGGTGCCAAGAGAGGAAGAGCTGATTTTTTACTGGGAGTCACTTTTTGGGGCACCAGAGCTGTATCCCCTCAGCCAGAGGGATGGGAATGGCAGCCTTCTCAGAGAAGCACCCTTAATTAGGGTAGCAAGTTGCTGTAACTTCCTTTACACCCCTAGAATCTCAAATGATGAAGAATTCTGACTTCAATCCGTTTTCTTTCTTCCCCATTGCTGAGCTCTGGCACTCCTACAAGGTGACAACCGTGGCACTGCAACGTTTAAGTTCCAAAATCAGGGCAATTCATCTTAGTGCCTTTCCAGCGCAGGCTGGGTGCTGTGACAGGTTGAGTTTGCTTCAAGGAGTGAAGGTTTTTCCCAGGAAAACCTGCAGGAGGAACAGAGGAGCACTGTGAAGGGCCGAGTATGTCATTGTTTCAGGGAGTGTGTGAGGATTTACAGTGCTGTTGGACTGAGGTGCTGGGACAGTGACAGCTGAAAGCTGGACCTGGACTCACCAAACTAAAGCTTGAGGGCAAAAACTTGGAATTAATACATCTTTAATAACTGAGCAAGTGCAACACTCCTGCTTTTTGTGCTAAATCTGTAAGAAACAGGCTTCCCATGGCTTTAGTTGGGTTTTGCTTCACTTAGCCCAGGCCTGTGTTCCAGAGCTGTCACCACTGTGGAGCAGGATCCTTCCAGCTCCTGCTGATGCTCAGTGTCAGCAGGGCATGGCCTGGGCTGATAATGGATGTGACAAGAGGGTTTTGAGGGTTTTTTTTTTTAACCTGCTGCTACCCTCTATCTTCTATTCCTCTTCTTGCTAAAAGAGAAGTTTTAAACACCAAAATAACAAAACCCAAACACCCTCTCCAAAACTCCATGTTGCATTTTTAATGGTCTCTTGTGTTTGTGTAATAATCCAAAGCAACATTTTAGAAGCTTCATTTTTGGAAGGGATTAGCAAAGCCTGTTTTAATCTTCCCTGTAGTGTACAAACTGCTGGAGAGCAAGCCAGCAATCCAGAGGCAGTTATGTTCTCACTGATGCCTGCAATTGAAACACTCGTTGATTTTTTTTTTTTTTTTGGCAACTTTTCTTCTTGAGGAAAGAACTTGAGTGCAATCAATTAAAGAAAGGATCTGATTTGCTTTGTAATTGTTTTTCTGTCTGTATGAATGATGTAAGGGCATATTGGAAGAATTTACTTCACTACTCTGTCTTTTCTAAAATAACAGGTTTACTGCTTGATTTATGGGTTGTTTGTTTTGTTTTTGTTGTTCTGTCTGTAGGTGAGAAAAAGGTTAATTTGCTTGAGAAATCATGTCTATGCCAGAGAAGGTCAACTTGTTCCATCATCGTGTTCTGCCTTTGGAGCTGACCTGCACCTAAACACGGTGCTTGAAGGGAAGAATTGGGCACCCTGCTTTTCTCCATGCTTTTCCCAGCATTTGTTTTCCCCTGTTTTCCTAGTTTCTCAGAAAAGGCAGGAGGGTGTGACTCCCAGGAATGAATTCTGCTCCCTGTAAAGTTGTGTTTTTGACGTTGTGCTTCAAATCCTTCAGCCTTTGCCGTGGCCCTGCTGAGCTGTGTCAGCTGGGACCGACCAAAAACCAAACCACCGACAAATCCATTTGGGAATTGGGGTAAAGGCAGTGAAAAGCTGTGAAAGGACAAAAACTGGGAGAGACAGGGGATATTAAATTTGTCAAAGAGCTGTCCATGGATATAAAACAGAGTGGCCAATGTGGTGGACCAAGGCACTGCTGGAGCATAAACCTTTTGCAGTGCCATAAAATCTAGTTAAAATGAAAGATTTTCATGTTTTATTGGGATTTTTTTCCAGTAGAACTAGTTTAATATTCTTGTACCTGTCCTGGGTGTCTGATTCCCAGCTCTGCCACCCATCACTCACAACCCTCAATGTGAAACATCCAAGTGATTGAGACTCTTCTGTTTAATTTGGTGGCTTTTCCTGTTTCTTTTTGTCTTCCCTTCATGTATTGAAATTCGTGTTCATACCACATATTATCAGTGTGTCAGGGTGGCGGTGATGCAATATTTTAGGGTGATAATTTCAGAAGAATGTTAAGTCTTGTAAAATGCTGGTTGCATTTGCCAGCTCTTAATTGAGATTAAAATCTGGCTATTGGATTTGTTCTGTGTGTTTTGCCAATGTGGATTTTGTAAGGTTATTTAAGTGTCATATTTTGGGTTCAGTGTCTCGTAATTTTCGTGTGTTTTATGTTGTTTCCTGCAAGATCCACATAGAAAAAGAAGCAATTCAAGAAATTAAGAGTTTTTCCTAGCTAGTTTCTTACCTGGGGTCATATTTTGTGCTTTTGTGGATGTGCAATTGCTATTAAGGTACAAGGGATGTTGCAGTGGGGCCTGGAAAGAAAATAAGCTTTTTTTTCCCCTTCCTTTTATTGGAAAAGCATGTAAAATGTGATTGGAGTTTGTCAGCATGGGAGCAAAAGCCTTAATTTACTTGCAAGACATCAGCATCTTCAACCTATTCAGGTGCAAAACCCCTTGCAGCAGAAGGCACGTGCACACAATTTTCCATAATTTACTATTTTTGGTGAAAAATCGCATCAAAGTGACACCTGAGGCACCACATCCATTGCCCTTGGATAAGGGATGGAGGGTGGTCAGTCCTGTTCTTGGCTGTATTTATCAGTGCTGATTCCCAGGGCCAAGGAATGGCAGGAAGGGTTGGTTACACAGTAACTCCTGAACTGTAGTGGCAGAGCTGGCATTAAAGGCTCCTGGATTTGCTTTAGGCTTCCTGTCCATCCATATAAACCTGCGGTGGGCTCTTCAAGCACTTGCAAGTCACAACATTTGATATTTCTTTTTTTTTTTCTTTTTTTTGGCAGGTTCTTTAATTTTTTTTCAAAAATTATTTTCCTTGGAGTAGTTGTTAAAACGTCTGCAGAGTAAGCGATGAATTTTTAAAAAAAACTACTTGTGCATCCATTTTTTAAATTTCAGGAACGCACAATAGTCCCTCTTAGAGCTTGGAACAAGCTGCACAATCGCTCTTTGCTTTCCCCTCCTCAGGGCAGACCATGCATCACGCCCTGGTTAACTCCTTCAGGAGCCACACGGAGAAATTTCGCATGTGCAGAGGCGGTCAGACCTCCCCCTGCCCTTGAGCCTTCAGGGGAAGGATGTATGAGTTGGAATTTTCAAGTACATATTAAGAAGTTTATTGCCAGTGGAGTATGCATAGATCAATATTCAATATAGCTGTAAATACACGTCCTTCACACGGGTGCTGGATGCCCTTCCTCGGGCCTGCAGCTCTCTGAAACACCACTTGCAGCAGCCCACAAATAATCCAACGCCATCTCTCTGCTTGCCCAGCCCAGGGTTTGTTCGAGCAGATGCTCAGAGGTGAGATTTTTGCACTTCTGACCCATAAAGTTCCACTTCCTACTTGATTTTTCTTTTTAGTGTGAAATATTTAGGTGAGGAGAGGGTCTTTCCCCAGTATTTAACGGAGTTTTTTCACTGCTGGTATTTATTAGCAGTTGCTGCTTCCGGTCTCTTGGAGGAAAAAGCCAAATAAAGAGTTACATGTAGACCTTTTGGCTTTGCAGATGGAGAGCCCACGGAAAACCCGTGTGCAGGGTCAGCTGGGGCCACAGCATAGATCTGTTAATTAGCATTTGCCAAGAAAATTATCAAAAGTCTGACCATTCCCATTCAATAAACTACAATAATGCCAAATCTTTGGGAGAAGGGTTCTCCCAACCCTCCAAAAAAAGCTCTTTATCTTGCCCCTAAGCTGAGGGTTACGAATATTTCTGCATTTAACTGAGGGGAGGGATTTGTGGTTGGTTATTAAAACGAAAGCGCTGTGTATGGAGTTTTTGTTTGTGTTGTATCTTGTTCAGTTTGAGATTGTTTTGGACAGTACAGGGAGTTTTTTGGGATCTGAGGGCTGTCAGTGCTGAGAATTGGGGTTTTTTATAATGCAGAAGAGTCTTTATCCAGCTGTTACCATGTGGGGCTGCGCAGGAGAAATAATTGCCAGGGAATAAAACTGCTGGAGGTTCCCACTGAACCCACTTTCATGGCACAGACTGGAAGTGCCATCCAAGCCTAAACAACACTGAGAATAAAACAGGGATTTGTTCCCTTCTGTGTGAATTTCCTGGTTGGAGATGCCTTGTCAGGCAGGCAGAAATAATTATTACGGGGAGAAGATGGGAATTCTTCCCCCCAAGATTCCTCATTCACTCGTTCGCCAGGAGAACAATTAATGACAGCTCATTGGTGGCTGCAGCACTTTCTTTTCTGTTTCCAGTGGCACGTGCAGTCCCAGGTTTCCGAGTGCTGGGTACTCCCTGCCTGGCCCCAATTACTTTGGCAGGGAGGGTTGGAGGCTGCAGGGATCGGAGCTTCCCCCGGCAAAGCAATTCCCAGCCAAGAAGAGGCTGGAGCTGCTGGCAGTGAAGTGATGTCTTGGAGTAGCACCGGGTAGTGGAAATCACTGCCTGGCTCCAGCAAAGGAGTAGCAGTTGTGTTTTTAGCTGGGTAATTAATTACCACAGATTTGGAGGGGGAGAGGGGAGAGTATTTGGGTTTCAGGGCTGGGTAAAATGATGGGAGAATTCCTGATGGAACATCTCCTGTAAGATGAAACCCACATGAGACAAAGAGACAGAAGGATCTTAAAAACCAGTATGTTCTAAAATGAAAATAAACCCAAATTTGCTCCATCCAGTTTCCTTGGCAAGGCTTTTGTCCTAAACCTGTGAGTAGAGCATGGGCTGGTATCAGTTTATGACTTCAGATTGGGAGTGACCAACATTCCTTGGTCTGATTTATTGACCTGCTGGCCCAAAAGCTGCAGAGCTGGAAAATCCCTCCTTGGTCAGTCTGGAGCTTTGCGTCCTGGGGTATTCACCAGCCCCATCACCAGGGCAGGGGAATTGAACATCATAACTCCAAATGTCCTTTTGTGCATCTCTGATGTGGCACAGAGGTGAGAAACCCACCTGACTGGGACAGCACTAAATGTTTACAAAATCCTGGTGGATAAATTCAGTATCTTAGTATCAGAGAGGTCAATGGAGGCCAGGAGCTTAAGTCTTTCACGTCCACTGAAAATGTTGCTTTTAGTGCATTACATCTTCAGAGTTGAAAGGAGAAAAACCCAACACTAGCTCATAATTAAGTGATTAACTGTAATAATATGCTGCACGTTTTGAAGTGAGCAATATAGGTTCAGATGAATCAGGAGTGAATTTATACATTAATACATATTCAAAAGTGTGTTTTATGATTTAATTACAGTTCTAAAGGAAGAAACCCAGGGAAGGAACATAATGCTCTGATATTTGCATTACTCTTGCACAAGAAAACATCCAAAGTTTGCCTGTAACCTGTGTTAATTAATAGATTCTGTGTAATTTGTTTGTGTCTGCACTGCCTTTTCCATTATGCTGCTATGGCTGATCCTGGGAAGCAGAGGAGACAGACAGAGTTCGGGAAGGGATCTCTCCTCATCCCAAAAGTGCTGCTGTAGCAGAAACAGCCTTTGATCCCAGAGGGATGGTTGTGAGATTTAGGACTCGCAGCGTTCCCATTGCTGAATATGTAATTTAGGTCACTGAACTATGTTTTGGTGGAAGATACTTATCTATTCCACTTCTTGCTGATGTCATGTGCTGGGAAATCAGATGTTGGAGTGCAAAAATACATGAGAGGCCAGGCTTAAAATGGCATAAAATATAAATGTCTCTGTGACTGACTGCAGTTCCTGGTGGTGGTTGTAGGGGCTGAGGGTCACAGCCCTTCTGTTGTACTTCATTGTCCTGCTCTATCCAAATTCTGAGAAAAATTTCAGAAATCTAGTTTCTCTCTCCTTTGATTTTTACGTGCGGAGGGTGAGCAGAAGACCCAGAGGAAACTCTGTCCCCTCCTTGCCTTGCTCTGTTCTAACACCTCTGTTCAGTTCGGAGAAGCTGAGAGGGAGTTAAATTCAGATGTTTCCCTGTATCTCCAACAGAGAGGTGAATTCAACCCAAAATATCCCTCCTAAAGAGAATGAGGGATTTAAAAGTTTTGTGGATCCCCTCATTTTGGGAAGAATTAGTTAAAATCATGTACTGGTTTAACACAATCACAGCTGTGATGGTTTGTACGCAAATTCTCCTTTTCCAAGCTCTGCTGTGTGCACTGTCAGCCACTTATGCAGTTTTCCAAACTATTTTTTTCCCTCTTTTCTTTTCCCCCTTTGGAATCCCCTATGTTTTTACTTAGGGGAAATTGTTAACAGGGAGCAGACTCACAGGAAGATATGGAGGGGCTTATCTTGGTTGTAAAAGTACTCAGAAGTTCAGCTGATAACAGCAAGGCAAATTTAAATAAGTAATAAAATACCTCCAAACCTCACCCCGGGGTAACAAAAAGAAAATATGGCTCTGAGATAATTTATCAGGCAGCGCTCAGCACACCCAAAGAAAAAAATACATCTTTTTCCCCTAATTTTCTCAGGGTACAAGAAAAAATCAGGCAGTTTTCCTCTTCCCTCTACAAAATTTTAAGAAACAGTGATCAGTAAAGCAGTTGTGAGAAATATCAGCGACTTTTGCTAGCTCGTATTTGAAAATCCCTAATTTACAGCAGCAGCCAATGCCAAGATAGCAATCTGGATTTTACAGATCAATCTTTTATAGCTGCTGAGATCTGAACTACCAGAACTGCCAAGCTCACATTTTCTGTATTTTGCTTTATCAGATTTCAAACTACCTATAAAAGTACCCACTTTCTAACTCTGTGCCTGTTGAACAATGTAATCCAGGATACCTACAAATCATTCTTAGTTCACCTTTTCAGTGAAACCTGGAGATTTGAAGAGTTAGGAGCAGAATTTTCCTTACTTAAGATCTTCCCCCTGTTCCTCAAAGATGCACATACTGTAAGAATGTTTACATAAATAATTCCTATATCAGCATTCTATACAAATACACATTTGTTTATTATTATCTGGCTGTACTTATTTGTTCTTGCTAATGGCTAATTAATTTGGGGAAGCCTCACAAAGCTAATGATCTATATTGTGTTAAACTCCACGTTAAATCAACGATATCACCCTAGAATTTACTGTGAGGTGGTAATTGCTGAGGTTATCTAGTGGAAGGTACCTGCAGCTTGGCATAATTTGTCATTTATAACAACTCTTACTAAAAGTTCCAGGATTTACAGATGAGTTGATCCAGATCACCTTTGTACAGCAGTTAATTATTACCTCCTGCACTTCCAGCTTTCACTTCTAAATTACCTCCTTGCTCCTTCAGTCTCGCTTTTAAAAACAGTTTAAGATTATGGAATATATTTTCCATGAGGCTGCTGAATTTATCTTGGGCGCTGTTGACTCAAACTCCACACTGAACTCTTGCGAGACACCTCAGAGTGAAGCTGTCACTTGGAATTTGTCTCCAGAATTGTTAAAGGGGTCATTCTTCAGCAGTTTGGAGCAGAAATACTTCTAGTGACCTCCCTACCAGACAAAAGGCACAAATAACCACCGATTGCAAATAAATTCCCAGAGTTTCCCCTTTCTTCAGTAGCTTGCCATTCTGAAATTAAAAAAACCCAAAAAGTCGTGTCCAAAACAATTAGGAAGTGACAGGGAGATTTCCCGTAGCGGCGAGAGTGCTGCGGAATTCAGACAGCAATCCCAAATGTTCCTGAGCCTCTTCAAACCCTCCCTGACTGCAGAAACACCAGTACAGGGGGGTGGAAAATAAACATTTGAGATTATTCACCAAGCAGAAATTTAAACTCTCATGGTCCATGAGATGAGGGCGTAATTTCGCTGCCGGGGTGGGGGGAGGTGGGAAAGGGGGGCAGGCACATGCAGGGATTTTCTGTTTACAGCTGCAACTCTATTTCTAAGTTGAATATATGTTATTGTGCAAAGAAAATGTATTTTGGAACGCCTTATCTCTCGATAATTTCTTGTTATTTTTCCCAGATTATAGTGACTTTTTGTTTGCTGGTAGTTGGTTACTTAAACAAGTGAGATATATTGAGACATAATTCAAAATGACAGGACAGGAGTAACCAATATCTGGTGCACAAATGACTCCCTGTTAACATGTCACGTATTACATCCTTTATTAAAACCAGCCCCTGCTCCGTGTTGGCAAACAGCACTTCCAGCCATCCCTCAGCTCAGCATTATGATGGATTGTCTTGGAGTTTAGTTCTTTGTGGAGTAAAATATCAGCATCCATATAAACACACAATGCTGTTACAACACAGGGTTTTCTCTTTATATTGTCTTTGTAGGGATTTCCATTCAAAGAACCTTTTTAATCACAGCTCATCGTTTTAAATAGGCTTCCCAAGGCAGCCTGGATTCCAAAGCTTGGAGGTATTTCAGCATCCATCTCCTGCACAATCAATTAATTTGAGGTTTAGGGCACAGCTGACCAACAGGGCTCTGTCTGCTCAGGTCTGCAGCTTCCTTGTATTCCTCCCAGTATCCCAAGTTTTTGTACAGCTTCCCTTGTACCTGGCGTGGTCACTTTTCAAATAATGCTTTTCCTTTTATCATATTTGTTTCTTTTATATCACTTACCACTTTAATTCCATTTAAGAAAAAAAAAAAAGGAGCGGTGCATGAATCCCAAATTGCTCTATAAAGGATTCAGAATTCCCACACGCTCTGCTCAGCTTTACCCTCTGTTCCTGGCTCTGTTTTCTTTTGTGCTGAAGCTGGAAAATCCTGACTCTTTATTCCGGTGTCAATGCAACAGATGTCTGAGCCCCGGCCTCGGCGGGTGACTCTGGAGCAGCCAGAGAGGAGGGATGTTGTTCCTGCTGGATGAGGGAGGACTAAGGAATACAGGGGTTTTCAAGATGCCAGGCATTGTTTTAAAGCTGAGCCTATAAACAAGTGTATATGTGGTATTATTTATGTGTTATTGATAATACCCCTTAGGCATGGTGAAAGCTTTCGTTGGGGGAAAATGATAGGGCATAATCTTTACAAATAACCGAAAGAAGCCCAAACCTTGAGGGGTGTGTGAGTGTGGGGAAGAGGATGGGAGGGAAAGTGGAGCCAGAGGGTCCGGCTGCTCCAGGAATCCCACCCTCAGGTCTATCCCTGCCAGTTCTCCATCCCACAGCAATCCCAGCACTCTGGAAAAATGCCCCGTCCTCTTGGTGAGAAAGGTGATGGTATGTTTATCACGCAGCCAAGAAATAAATGGGAGCCATTACAAAGGTGTATAATTCAGCAATTACAGTTATTTGTTTTTTCTGACACCCCCTGCAAACAGTTATCGCTTCAGTCAAACATAATCAAATTATCTTTTTTTTTTTTCCTTTTTCCTGGTACTGTACATTAACCGGGCAAATAAAAGGGAAAATAGTGCAGTCCCTTGTAATAAAGAAAACAGCAGCAAACTATTAATGCTCTTTGAAAAGAGTAGTTTTAACAAAGTAAGCAAGAATCATTTTCTTTGGTTGAGTGTTGATTCCCTAGTGTGCTCTCAGTAAGTAATTAGAATGGCCCAGTGAATGTCAGCATCAGCTTGTTTATTCTCATTATTTTATCATTTTAAAAACCCTCTAGGTGATGAGACATGCAGTATAGAACATAATTACCATTATTAGCATACTAATTGGACACAAAAATAGGCCAACTACAAGGTAGCCAACTGAATAATTTCACATTAATCAAACACCATAGTGAATAAGCCTATTGTTAAATTGACAGCTACAATAATTGGCAATATTTCGCTGCGCAATATAAGAAATTCCTTGTAATATCTCTGCCACGTTATATAATGTAGTAATTTCCCATATTTCCAGCCTTAACTTTGTACACCTAGTTCAAGTTCAAGAAAACATCATGATAAGATTATTAGTCTATTATCAAGTGGACAAAGTGTATAAAGACCTGCTTGTTAGCATTCAGGAACAGATTCACTCGATAAGGAAACAAAAAGGCTCCCAATTTAGTTACTTGTTGCTTCAGCAATGAATTTGTATAAAGGTTCTTGATAAGAATTTTTTAACTGTATATTCAAGTCCAACTCGCCCGTTTAAGAAGCAGAGAAAACGGTAAAAGAAATTTTTTAAAAGTAAGAGCTAAAATTAAGTAAAATAAAATAAACCCAAGTGGGAACTGTGACTTTCAGCCTCCAGGATCATTTTCTGGTTGGGATTTGTCTGGTGCCGTCCCCGTCTTGGTTTACGGCGAACTGGAAAGTTGCAAAGCCGCCACCAGAAGTGGGAATTCATGAAACGCTCAATTAGCAGCAGGCAGGAAGGGAAAGCTGGCCCAGGCTGGGCTTCCCTTTGAAAACCTTGGGGGAAATAAGACAGGAAAGGAGCGAGTGGAAAGGAGAGGAGAAACAAGGGATGGGGAAGGTGCAAGAGGGGGAAGACGCGGGTTGTGGCAGAGGGAAGGAGAGCGATAAGGAGAGCAGAACCAGATGGTGAAACAAGAGCAGCAGAGCCAGGAGAAGACGAGAGGAAAGAAAAACAGTGAGGAAGAAAGAAAATAGTCATCAAGAAGAGGGAGGAAGAGAAGGTAAGGTGAGAGTCGGGGAAGGGAGAGCAGATTTGGAAGAGTATGAAACAATATTCTTCTTTCAAGAATTCAAAGGCGAGGGGAAACAAGCATCTCGCTGAAAGAAACGTTTCCTTCCCACTCCCCGGGCTTTGGGAGATGTGGAGGCTGGGAAAAAAGGCAGAAAGGAGTCACTGAAGTTTCTGTTTCTTTCGATAAGGAAAATGTTTTAGAAAAATTCTTATAGAAATTTTATTTCACACAGTCGCCCACGCTGGTGTTGGGTGCCTGTCAAGGGTGGGGGGCACATGGCAACAGAACAGGTTTGGAACCCCCCAAATATTTCTGGATGCCTTCTTGGTTATAAATGGCTTGATGAAATTCTGAACTCTGTGGTTAAACTTGATGGCATATAATTTAAAAAAAAAAGGAAAAGGAGAGACAGAAAAAGAAATAAAAGGTGGGCATAGCTTGCACAAAGTGCCAGTTTTCACAGAGGCAAATCTGGCCTCTCTGGCTGCACGTGAAGAAGGGAGACTGCCTTGAGCACGGGCCAGAAACTGCCTGAAATATCCTTATTTCAGTTAAATCATTGAATTATTTCAATTTCTGTTGCCAAAGAGGCAATTTTTGCCAATGATTGGTTTAGGTAAGGGTGGCACTTGAGAATCTGCTGATGTAATTAAAGGTAGAAGAAGTGACCTCTAAGTTTTGAATTAAGCTGTAGGGGGAAAAAAAAAAGCACTGCCTGATAAGCGATAACAATATATTTTTTCCAGCTGTTCTTTGCTTATTAATCTGTTAATGGGTAATTCTCTGCTAATGGTTGGGGATGCCTGTTAATATATCACAATCCCAGAGTATTGATCAGCTCTTTTATTTCCCTTTGTACGGCCAGGCTCTTCAGCAGCAAAGTCATAGCAAGAAAACACATCAGGCAGTACTTCAAATATCTCTTGGTTCAGAGAGGAGCCACCATGGAACGTATCGGAGGGTACTAAAATCAGCTCAAATATGCAATATGTGCTCAGACTTTTCCTAAGCAGGAATGTACAAGCCACAGCTTTGATTTACTCACTGGACTCGGGAAATACATCTCAGGGCACTCACCGCTGGGAAGTCTCTCCTTTAGCCAGCTCCCTGCCTATAAATGACTGTAATACCTGGGTCAGGGGCTCTTCAAAGAGCTCTCAAAAAGTGATATAATGCACGTTGTATGGAGCAAAACTTAGAGCAGGAAAAGGGAAGTGTCCTGTGCCAGGTTTTGAGCAGAGTGAAGGATAACAGCCAAGGCCACACTTCTGCTAATACATTAGGATGGCTCCGGAACGTGCCAGCTCCGTAGCTTGGGATAAAGCAAACGACAAAACTGAAAATATCCTTGACAAGATGTCTCTCTTAACACGTTAAGAGGCTGTCCAAACTGCGAAAAAAATCCTCAGCAGTTCCTCTCCTTCTGTCACAGAGTCTGTGCTCCGGTGCTTGGAGTTGCCGGGCGGTGCCACACGTCAGGTGATGGGGGAGAAGCAGCCCTTGGGCAGCACGCTGGGCACACATCGTGTGTCACCTGCTCCTTTATGTGCCAGACACAGAGGGCACTGCAAAATCCCAAAAAAACCCCTGGTGAATGCACCAGAGGGGTCTGGGCAGGGTGTTTGCCACAGGCACACAGAACCATGGCATATCCCGACTGTATCTGGTATCGGGACACTGCAAATCGGATGTTTTCTCATCCCTTAAATACACCTGGATGATTAATGAAAGCAATCCCCCACCTCCTACCCCCTAAAACCCCAGACTAAACGCCACAGCTGAAAGCAGAAGGAAAGAAGGATATTAGGCACATTCAGGCACGATAAACACCGAAGGAAAACACTGCAAAGGATAGTTGTGGAATACATTTGAATAACAAATACATTTGAGGAAATCCCAGTCTGCTTGGGGACAGAGAAAAGGAAAATAAATTCATCACATTATTCATTGGAAATTATTTGTTCAGCTCTGCTCCTTAATGTGTCAGCTAAAGATGATTTCCAAGAGTGAAGATTTTCCTTTCTTGCCTGAAATGGCTCAAAAAGAAATGAATATTCCAGCCACCAAGTGAGGTTAATATATGAGTTTCATAGGCATTTACTCACCACTGCTGTTCCCTGCAGAGTAATGGCACTGGAGGTGCATTCTGGGAGTGCCAGGGGTGAAACCAAAGTAGATGTTCCTGAATAATTTAGTGATGTATGAAAGCTTATTTCATCATCATCAACACAGTAATACCTTGCACCAATGGAGTGCTTTACATCTCTGGGCTCCAAAGCTGTGCAAGTATCCGCATTCCCATTTTTCAGTTGGGGAAACTTGAGATTAAAGGGGGGAAAAAACCATTTTTTAAAGGAGTGACGACTGTGGCAGAACTGGGATAAAGATTCAGGTTCCTAGGAAGAGGCACCTGCAATGTCTGAGTTGAGTGTGGGTGAAGATGCTGCAGTTTATGCTTAGTAAAAGATAAGAAAAAGACTTTCCTTTTACAATAAAATAAGAATTAAATGAAATATTAAATTCCCAGGAGAAATGAAATTTCAATATATCGCCCTTTTCTGTGCACTGGTGATTCTGAAGTGGCAGAGCAGGTTGAAATCCAGTCCTTGGGGTGGCAGGAGGCTCCACTTGCATTACCCAGGGATTGTTGCCATGAGGCTGAGGAGCAGAGAGCCCCTCGTGCCTCTCTCCGGGCTATTTACACATGCGTGTAGCTGGGAACTTTTTTTGTGTTTAAAGAGTCGAGCAGCTCATCAATCTTATTCTTCCCTGAATGTAGATTGGCCTTTAATGAGATCAATGAATAGTGCTGGTACTTTGCTGGCCAAAATTGTAAATGTGCTGTTACATTTCCTATTTACCCTGTAGCACAGGGATTTCGGCGCGTTACTGCTAATGTGTTTTGCATTCTATTGCTCTCCTACAAAATTTATGGCCAGAGAGAGACTGCAAGAAACAATATGGGCAGTCAGAGCTTGATTTTATTCTCTCTGCTGCACTCAGGTATTTTGGGGTTTTTTTTTTAATACAGGGATTTGGGATATTTGAAGGAAAGGGAAATACAGAGCAAAGAGGGAGCTGGGGAAGGATGTCAGATTAGTTTAATTAAAACAAAACTTTGGGGGTGGAGATGTGTCAGAGATAGAAAAAATGTGGCTTAAAATAGCTTTAATGAAGGTGGGGTGCAATGGAAGTGCCTTTAGTGAAGCTGGCCAAAGGCAGAAGGAGAGAGGAGGCTGTTGGGCAGGGAAATGAGTGGAGGAGAACTGTCCGGTGTTAATTAGAGCTCTGGAGTGGCCTGAGATGCCGAGAGCTCTTCCAGGCCAGTCCCTTCTCCTTGCTGTCCTTTTCAGTGCTGTGTTTGGTCCTGTTCCAGCTGTGCATTAACCTCTGGAACCACCAGCCCAAACACTGGAGGCTCTGCTGCTCCTGCGACAAGGGCAGTGGGCTGTGGATGAGAGCCCGAAAACCCTGGAGGAAGCACAAGGGGTGTCTGTGGCAAAATCATAGCAAAGTGAGAGGTGTACCACAGATGAGGAACAGGTGAGGAATTCCATGTGCCAAAGACTACTTGGAGGCCTTGCATGCAGGTGGAAAGGTCACCCTTGCTTGTGCCACCATGGGATTTTCCCTGAGCTCACCCTTGGGCTGAGCAGCTCTGTGGCTCTGGAATTTCCCAGCTCTGTGCTCTTCCTAAACATCACCAGCCTGGCTGTTATTGCACCGTTCCCAGGGATGCTCCTGTGAAATAGGACCCAACGGGTGGTGGAGAGGCTGGATAAGCTGGTTGATTAACTCAGTGAAGTGATTCCTGGAGCTCCTGCCTCCCAGAGGAAACGCGGCACGGCCATCCGGGGACCCTGCAAATATCCAGGTGGCAAACGTGGTATGGCTGTGCCAGGGCATGTTGTGCCTGTTAGATCTGAAACGTGGGGAGCACCCTCTCTTTGCAAAGCAGGCAAATACTCAAGCACATAAAGATGTACTCGGGCAATCTGAGAGAAGGTTATAGTACCTGTTATCTGCCAGAAAAAGGGGAATCGTTCTGAAAAGGGCAAAACTGCAGAGGAAAAATGACTCAGCCCACCCCAAAGCCTGGGCTGATTGCAGAGAAACGCAGCCACAAATTCCAAGAGCTTGTTGAAATTCCCACTGAGCTTGATGGTGCCAAGCCTTTATCAAGTCAGATTTTTTGAGAAATCCTGTAGTAAGGGGCATCCCTCAGCAGCAAAGGGCAGAGAGGTATCCACTCATCTCTTGGCTTTGGCAAAGAGTGGATGGCTTGGATGTAGAGGACAAAGTACAGAGCTGGGGCAGAAAACCAGGTTCTGGATGCCCTGCTCTCCAGGAGGGATTCAGTGGCAAGTGGACGTTATGTGTGGGAAGACCCAATTTATGGGAATTTCAACATCTTCCCTTACCCCAGGGCCAAACTGTTGCCTGAGCTCAGTATTTCCTATGCCAGGTCAGCAAAGCTGGGTCCAGACCATGTAATTTCAGGAGCTGGGTGGAATAATGCAGGTGGTGACAGCAGAGAGAAGAAAGATAAAAATATGGATGGCTTTTTGGGGAGGTGGGCCAAATTCTGTTCTTCTTTGATTTAATAACAACTCCATTTGGATCAAAGGTTTCCTAAGAGCTCATATTAATCTTAACTGAGTCTAATATTTAACCTTCATGCTCTGGACAATGTGGTTTTCCATGTACTTCTTCCACGTTGGACATTTGTTATATCTTCTGCTCTTACCCAAATTTCCTCTGCAAAGAGCAATTAATCTCTCTGCTGCTTTATCCAGGATTTAAGTGCACGTCCTCCCTTTTTAATTCTTCACACTTCCTTTTTTTACCTTCTGTCTTTCCATCCTTAAGTATCACTGAGTTGCCAGATAACTGTTATTGTTCATATTACTTAGAAGACTGTAATGGATTTATATAAAACTCAGACAGTGCCATTGTTCTTGAAGTCCATTTTATTGTAATGAAGTTCCACTCTTAATATTCCATGATCTTCAATGTCCTTTACAAGTAACTTTTTATAAATTAATCTATAATAATCTAATTCAAGTCAGTTAAAGTGGATAACTATACTCCAATTATGATATTGGGAAGAGTTTTTACATAATGAGGGCTTTTATATAGGTGGTTAACGCTAATACTGTAGTTTACAACATACTGTATGAATCACTAATTAAATGCCTAAGTAGCAATAATGGAAGTGGAACTATCAATACAGAGACGATATCAATGATGTAAGGCATTAATAAAACTTTATGGTCCCATTTAATCTTTTTTTATAGGTACTCCATTATGTCAGTTAAAAGAAAAGGCAGAAAAACAAGAAAGTGAGAGAGTGGAACTTAAAGGGACCAGGATATGGAAACTGAAATGTGCTTTCCCTTGTACCTTGCCCACAAAACGAGAAAAGTGATGAGAAAACTGCCCAGCAGAAAGAGATTGGCCACATTTCTAAAAATATGGCTGTTCATTGCAGCTGGATGGTTTAAACGTTACTGAAATAACCCATATTCTGTGATTTAAATGAAGGGCAGCTTAAAGAGTATCTTCAAAGGGGAGCCCGAGTTCAGCCCTGCTCCGGCCCAAGAGGAACAGCTCAGCCCTTGTGCTCCTGCCATTGGCCAGCAGAGATGGCTCGGAGGGTAAATACATAAACATTTATTTTGGAAGGAGAAACTATTAACAAAGGTATTTTATTTTGAAGCCAAAGCACAGGCTGGGCTCCGGCGCTGCCCAAGGAGCGTTGGAGGCGGCCGGGCCGCTCTCCTGACAGGACATCTCCTCTGTGTTCCTTGGCCCCCAGCCAGTGTCCCCTGCAGGAAAGCAAGCTGCCCATTTGCATATCAAAGCAGAGGAATAAGCCAAGCCCAGCAGACCTCGAAAGGGAAGTTGAGAGTATATGGGAATTTTTAGTTTTAACTCTCAATCAAGGGGAAAAAAAAAAAAAAAAGAGACCACCTCCATTCCTTTCACCAGCCTCTTCAAATGGCTTTTGCAACACATTTGAGCAGAAATAACTATTTAACCCCTCAAATCCCCTTATGGGGTGTTCCAGCCCTGGCTGTGTTTTAACAAATGAAGGGAAGAGATGCTTTTTTTTCCTGGTGCTTGATATCAGCCCTTTGAAAATCATCGCACTGAGCCCTTTAACACACCTTGACACGTATTAGAAGTGTGCAGTGTCAGGCTCGTGTTTCATGCTCTCTGCTGTTGAAGTGACAGGTTTATTTAGCACAAGATTTCCAGCCTGGTGCCTTTTTGTGCCTCGTAGGAGGTGTTTGACATCACCTGCACGGGATATCAGTGCTGAGGTTCAGCTCTGAGCTCCTCCTTTTCTGGGTGTCCACGGCTGGGCAAACTGCAGCTGACAACCTCCCTCACAGCTTCTCATAAAAATAAATCTTTCTGTATTATTTTAAAACTATGACTTCCATAGGAGTAGACGAAGAGGCTATGAAAATTCTGTGCCAATATCAGTGAAGATTAGATCCTAGAACTCGCGTCTCTCTGTGATAAGAAATTCATTACTCCCCTTGCCCATCAAATGCAGCTGTTGGCAAGGCTCTGCCTCGGTGCATGGAGCAGGGACATCAACAATCCTGCAAATTTGCAAGTGAAGCCAAACTTTTGTGCGGTCCCCGCTTCCTCCTGTGTGGTGCTCCACTTCACAGCCACCACTTCTGCTCTCTTCCAACACCTTTGGAGAACTGAAGTATAACTTTTCACTTTCCGGGATTGTAGGTAGCCCTGCTTCCACTGAGTGGGGTTGGATGCGTTTTGTGGAATGGCGGATGCAGCTGAAATGCATGAGCAGACACAGCTCTGCCTCCTTGTGCCACCTAACAAACCCTAGGCTTGTCATTAGAGATGTGATCAAACCTAAACCGTGCTCAAAAGGTACCTCAGAAAGGATGTGGGGTTTCCTGTGAGTCCAGCCTTGCCCTGTGTCATGGTTGTCACACGAGCAAAGCTTATCTGTGGTCAGCAGCTTTTCTTCATGGAGTGGTTTGAGTTGGAAGGGACCTTTAAAACCACCTAGCTCTGATTTATCAGCAGTTTCTCTACTGCAGCCATTACCTCCTTGTTCATTGCCAGGAACAATCAACCATGGAATAAACTTCTTATTACAGAGAACAAAACACCATCCAAATGCTCTGTTGTGACCTAAGGTTTTCTAGACTTACTCAGGAGGCTGGGATTGTCCTTCTTGTTTAAGAGTTCAATGACAGAAGTTCTGCCACAAAGCTTCAAGTCCTTCAACATTTTTTAGTCTTTCAATAGCTCACTTTTTTTTTCACAGGTCTCTTGGTAGATCATAACCAAAAGAAGATAAAATGATCAATGAAGGTTTGCTCTGGTTTGATGTTTTTAGCCCCAGTGCTCTCCCTCTCAGTGGTCTTGTCCCCCCTGGCAGCTGAGCACTGTAATGTGCCATAAACCCGGGACCTCGTCCCAGCTTGTGTCAGAAATCCAGAAATGGCACTAATGGACAATAAAAACCAATCAATGAGAGGAATGGAGGCTCAGCTGTGTCAGCAGGAAGAGCTGCAGACCCTGAGCTGAGCAAAGGGACCACGGCAGGGCCCGGCCCCACGTTCCTCTGCACCAATTTCTGTAAATAAATCCAGGGTGTGAAGCCACACTGAAAACAACAGGTTTATACCTAAGGAAATGGAGGCTGTGATCTCTCTTCTATCTATAATTTTCACAGTAATTCAATTTTTTGGTATTTTGTGGGGACTCTCATTCTTCTTTCCGCATGGGGAGGTCTGTAGGCTTTATACAGAGTGAAAAGTTACTGTAGGAACTGTCTTAAGCTGGGGCAGAAACTTTTTTGCTTAATTTAAAGGGTGTTTGGAGATATATTGAGGCTTTGAATGCAGCTTGTAATGCAGCATCTCTGTTCCCTTTGAACACACCTACACATTCAGTGTCACCTCCACTTGGTTTATCGTGCAATAAGATGTCAAGTTTAATTTTATTTATGGACTTAATATTCAAGTTTTTCACAAGTTATTTTTCCCATATGGGCCTTTAGAAATATGTTGGAAAAATCATCATGTACTGCTGTTAGGAGCAATGCATTAATAAGTAGATGAGCCTCCTGCTGATGGGCAAAAATCTGGTTTTAGCACCATGTGAAGGCACTTGGTCCAAAATGAGCCATGAACTAAAGTTTTCAGGTTATGGATGGCTGGAGCATTGTAATAGTTTGTGTACCAGCAAGTGCAGTGCTGGCTCCTGTTTTTAAATTAAAATATCCTCTTAAATATGCATTGTTGAGTTGCCCTGACTGTGTTAATGGGAGTTTCAGCCTGGGTTCTGTCTTCAGAGTGATCCTGTGCTCTTTGGGAGCCTCATTTGGCTTGGCCAGAGCCAGGGAGGTCCCTCTGTGGTGGAAGAACTCCTTGACTTCAGCCTCTGGGATGAAGCAGGAGCCTTCTGAACATTTGCACAACCATGAATGAATGAAGTCTGTCTGATACTGTAATTTTTTATTTTATTTTTTTTACAATTCATCAAGAAGCAAATCTGGCACAAGCACCTAAAGTGATGACAAAGATCAGTTTTCTGTTCTGGTCCCTTCCTGGCAGCCTGTGACATCCCTGCTGGCTGGTGGAGTGGGTTCTGTCCTTGAAGGGTGGCTGTTCATCTTCTCACATTCCCCGTGCGTGTGGAAAACGCCACTTTCGGAGCACTTTTGGCCCTTCCTAAATGAAACCTGTTGCGGGCTTGAGCCTGGGATTGACAGGGGAAGGGGAACAGCTGTGATGTTCCTCTAAAGCTAAATGTTGCCGCTTTTGCATAATCTGCAAAAATATGTTGTCAGGAGGAGGGATCCAGCTGGCTCCCTGCCACCCTCGCCGCCGCAGCGCGTGCTGATCATCCGCAGAGCGGGAGCTGCAGCTCTGACACCGACGTGGCAACCTAAGGCAGCAAGAAAAAAAAAAATTTTTTAAAAATTAAAAATAAAAAAAGGGAGAGAGAGGGATATTTTAGTAACTCGCAGTTTTTTCTTGCCCGGAATGGAAACAAAGGGGGATGCGGCTCCGGGAGCCGCGGCGCTGGAGGGGTGGGTGGGTGGATGGATGGTGGTGGGAGCACTGCGGGCCCTGGTGTTGGCAGATGCACACCACAATCTCCTTAATACCCATGGTAAATCCTGCTGGCTGCTACAAGCTCTGTGCTGAATGTTAGGCTTGTTTGCCTTCTGGTTTTTAAGCTTCTAAACACTTTGGGGCTGAAATTCCCACAGAAGGCAACAAGAGCGTTGTTAAGCCTCCGTGAGGGTCTATTTAAAGGAGATTATCTTGGGCAAGTGGGGCAAAAGGATGGAGTGGGTTGGGTTTGGGATGGTGGTTGCTCCAGGTTTGCATTTCCAGCAGCACAACTGCACTGGGCTCAGCAGGGATTTGTGGAAAGCATGTGAGCAGAAGATGACAACAATTCTGAGTGATTGATAGATGGGTGTTGCTCCTCTGCTTAGACCCAGAGCCATTAAAGAATGGCTGTTTAAACCTGAGTTCTGATTTCTGGCATGTTGCTGTTCCTTCTTGTGGAGGCTGACACAGAGGGTTTCAAGTGAGTTTTCCAGGATTATGTCCATTAGTGTCCATACATAAGGTTTCGTGATGCTATAAAATGTTCCTGGGTTCTGAGGAAATAAAATTCTGATGGAAGTTGCAACCAAGCAGGTGATTTGGTGTACTTTGCTCCTGGCTTTTTTGCACCAGAAATCTTTTGGGTTTGATGGAATGAATCAGGAATCAAAAAGCCCCACTTTGAACCCTCGCCACTGTTTTTTCCACAGTCAGTGTGAAGGTAGGACTTGGTTATTGTTTTTAATTAGCAGGAAGAGAAAGATGATGCCAATATCTGCACCCAATTTACATCTTTAGACCAAAATGCTGTTGGCTTCAAAAAATGTTAGAGTTGGATAAAAGCTGAGAAGAGGATGAGAGAGGTGTGCTGATCCAGCAGGGTGTGAAGGAGGCAGGATTGGGTTTTGTGGGGAGAATCATGGAGAATAAGGAATGTAAACCCTGTAGGAAGGATTCAGAAGGGGTTAAGATTATTAAAAGATTGATTTAAAATTTGTTTTACTGCTGGTGATCTGCATTACTAAACAAAGTTCCTGAAATAAGTTTGGGTGGTGGGTGGAAGCCGTGAGTTTGGTGTGTGTGTGTGTGTGCAATGCTGTCTGGGAAAAGAGGATGAGGGCAGGGGTAATGGCCTGGTTCCCAATATTTGGCCAGGAAATGCCTTTCCCTGGCCTATGGGCCCCTCAGTGAGGTGCTCCCAGCTTTACCTTCCCAATCCACACCCTGCAGACCAGGCTGGGCTTTTCTTCTCTACGCTCAGGTCAGCAAGAGAAAGAGTTGTGAAGTGCTGAAATACTGAGACTGGATAAAGACCAAAGGTGGGCTCAGCTTTATCTCATCTAAAATAACAGCAGATCCCTTGTTTTCCTTTATTTATAACCCTTTATGTACAGAATGTGCACATCCATATCCCAGAGTTCAGTGAGGACGCTGCTTGTCCAGTGCTCTGAGCTGACTAATAGAAAAGTTTCCCCCAAATTTGTGCATTTGTCTTTTGGCAATTCTTGCAATCTGTTTTATTTGTTGCCAAAATATACACTTAGTCTGATGGAAACCTGCGCGGCCTTTTCTTTTTTCATCTGACTGATTTCCCTCCTTTGGGTTGTTTATCCTTCAAATGTGTGTTAAAGGGATGAGGAAAATATTTACCGAGCTCTTAAAGAATGGGCCATCATCAGGAAAAAGTAAATTCCCCATCCCTCCTTGGCAAGTGCATTTTGGTAGATGTGCTAATAAATCACCTCTATGAATTGAAGGTGTGAATAACACCTATGTTTGTACTACAGGAGGATAAGAAAGTAATACTACCAAAAGTGGGGATTTTGGAAGGACTGGGAATTTAGTTGTGCAGGGAAGGTTTGCAGGGTGATGTTTCCACAAGGTCTTTTCCATACAGGCATTTAATCTAGAAATTGTTTTATTATTACACAAGTATATAATCTTAAGATATATTTTTATTATTAGATAGTATTATATTATTATAACGTTATACTGCTGTTGTCATAATATAATATCATTACAGTATAATTATCTTGTAATTATATTATTACACTCAGTGTAACAATGCACCAATGATTGATTTATAGATTTAAAATCCAAGATAAACCAAGTCTCCCTGAGTTAGAGAGGGAAGCAGTGCCTGAGCTGTGTTGGAGGGCAGCCACCCCCTCACAGAAGAGAAAGAAATTAGTAAAGTAAATAAAGCAAAGTCTTCAGGTTGGTCATCAGGGAGAATTTCTCCATGGAAAAGGTGGTCAGGCCTTGGCAGGGGCTGCCCAGGGAGGTTTGGAGACCCCATCCCTGGAGGTGCCCAAGGAATTGCTGGACGTGGCACTCAGGGCTCTGGGCTGGGGACAAGGTGGGGATGGGCACGGCCTGGACTCTGTGGGCTGGGAGGGCTTTTCCAGCCTCAGGGATTCTGGGGTTCAGGACCCCTGCAGCTCAATCCATGACAATGCCACGATACAGAAAATAATTCAGAGGCCTGACTTTATGCAGCTTTTGGCCAAAAGTTTTAAGTTCAGGTATCTCATGTTTCAAAGAGCATTGTGGGGGGTTTTGGGTTTTCTTTGGTTTCAGTGAGAAATTTAATTACATGCCTATGCTGAGCAATTTCTGTTGGGATTGGCAATTTCTGCTCTGCCTGTTCTGCAGTCTCGGGATGTGAAGATGATTCTCATTTGCAAATAATTTCAGCATTGCTTCCTCTCTGTGAGGCTGCAAAGGGTGGATCAAAACAAAATGTACTTTCAAACAGATGCATGCAAAACAATTGGCTCGTAAACAAAACGACTCAGAAAACACTGCCTTAAAAAACTCCTGTTATCTGCACTCCCCGCTAAATGTTTACTAGAAACTGATAATGTAACATTTTAAATATGAAATCCAGCAGTATCTCACAAGACCTGTGGGATACCCCCCGAAGCTTCAGTACAATGATCTGAAATGAAAGGTTTGGAAAACATCTTGTGCCATCTCTAAGTAGATTTTTACTTTTTCATTTTGTATTGATTTTTTTTTTTTTTTTTTTTTTTTGCCTAAGGACTACATTTCCCACCAAGCTGCTCTTAAATTAAATAATAAAGGATTGAAACGTTAGAGGAAGAAAAGGCTTCAGCCACAATTGCTCTTTCCAAAGTTCCAGGCTTGGTTAAGAAACTTTTTCATTTATGTAATATATCTCAGATTGGTACCTGCTTAAGTTATAACAGCTTCTCCCTGCCACCAGGAAAACACAGACGTGCCTCACGTAGCCTTAATTTGTTTTGAGGTCCCATCTTTTATCTGTGGGAACCTGCTCTCTCAGCAGGGTGAACTGCTCTGTGGGAGAGTGAATTTGTGCCACGGTGCCCTGGGTGTGCTCAGGACTGTTCTCCCCACGGTGCCTCCCAGAAATGGGGGAAGAAAGGGTTAAATCAGCCTTTAGCATCCTGCATAATTATTCCTGCCCAGTTGTCTCCAAGTGGAAACTCACAATTTGTTACCACTTAGTTGGTTTCGGTGAATGAAGAGGATTCATTGCTTTTTGCCGGCGTTCAGATCTTTTGTTCACAGTTTGGAGAAAATTGCAATCTTTTCTTGCTACTGTTCCAGCTTTTAGCCATGCTTGGTTAAGCCAATGCTCAGGTTTCTCTGGATTCATTCACATCCACTAGTCTGGGAGCATGCAGGGTTGGGGTTTTTTTTGTTTTTCTTTTTACTTCTTTTCCTTGAGTATTTTGTTTTCCAACTGACACCAACAGAACATTTATTTTTACAAACTTAATATTGTTATGGTGACTCTACTTTCTAAAATTTCTCTGTTTAGGGGGTGGGCATTTATCTGAATCATGTTAATATTTTCTGAGCTTCACAAGAGACTAAAGAAATAAAAAGGAAACCACTGCTATGGGCATTGGTAATAAAAATGATGTGGTGACGTTGTATAAACCAGCATCCTCGTCTTGTTCATGGGTTAGTTAACTTTTGTGAGTGGTGCCAGTAACATCTGTGGGATAAGCACGGCTTCCATCTTCATGGAAAAGCTCCCAGAAAGTTTAGTAACCAAAGGGTTATTTTTTAATAAAAAGTGAATGAGTTGGAGCGCGCTGATTCTGGTTAACCAACTGTGACAGATGGTAATTCTTCCCTTTAAACGTGGCTTAGCGAAATTAAATTCAAGGTGATTTCAGAACTCTTTAGGAACTGCTGAACCCAACTTAAGGAAAAAACAAAAAGCAGAGCAGAACACCTTGAAGTTTGCTTTGTTTGCTCTTGCCCAGGCGTCTCTGAAGTCGGGGAAGCAGAGTCGTTCCCAGGGGGCCTCGGGGACCTTTGCACCCAAGTGCAGATCCCGGGGTGCCTTGGGATTGCCCCGGGAAATGTCTGGTTGTGCAAGCCTCCTTCAACCCCAATGACAGCGATTTATTGTTATCTCAGGAAATCACGCTGCTCAAGATAAACGTTTTGGGGTTGGAAGAGAGAATTTTTATACATTTTGTAGGAGGTTGATCGGCTGAGTTCTGCCACACTTGGGCCATACATTTTTTGAAGGATGTTTGTGGGGCTTGGATCGATGCAGGAGGGCTGAGGCCTTCCCATTGTGATTCCCAAAGAATTGGGTGTTGAGATTTAAAGGGATCTCAATTTGCCAAGGCCAAAGGAGCTGTTTCATACAGCTCTGGTTTCATTCAGTCCATGAACAGCAACAGCTTCTCCTTCATCAAATTGCAGCATCATAAAGTAAATACAGGATCCTGAAACTGGACTCAGTTTCACTCTAAAGAGGTGGGAATCTGGCTGTACAGCCTGATTAGATGGTTTAAAGCAGTGTACGAAACCTCAGACTGAGCAAAGTCTGCAGTCCTTTTTGTGATAGGCATATGCCTGCATGATTTACACAGCAAATCAAACCCTAAACCTTCAGGGCATTTCTGCTAATCATGTTTCTAGAAATAGCACACAAAGACAAAAAAGAAAGGCTTCAGCGTTCTGGTTTTCCAAACCATGAGAAGGCAACTTGTAAGAGGTGTGGGAGTTGTCTGGGTGTAGCTGGGAGCACAGCATTCCCTGCTTGGGAATCCCTAATGGATCAAATACAAATTATACCTGGGCAGGGGCACGACTGAGCCGGGATATCAAGCTTTGTACAAGGGGCTGCATCCCAGTGGGAGCAGAGCAGCACATCCCTGAATTCCTGCAGGTCCTCCTGTCCCAGCCCTTTGGTTGGTATCCGTGTGAAGAACAAAGTGAGCCAGCTGCAGCAGTGCTGTTCAAATCCTGAAAGGCTTCCCAGCTTTCCAGGATGGCTCCCATAGCTATGACTCTTTATGTAGCTGAGCTGTTCTAGTGCAAACAGAAGTCTCTTTATTTATAAAACACGGTGTTTCAGCTATTTTGTGTTATCTTGGTGTCAGTGGTTTAAATATGATCTCTTGAAATTGCTTCTGTCAGCTGTGGAGTAGCTGGGGGTTGGAAATGTATTTATGTGTACACCTCTATATTTCACGCCATTCAGGTGTATGTGCACGTGTCTGTATCAGATACTGTTCCCAATTAACTGTTTTCAATTAAGATTTAGTCCAATTCTTGCACTGATTCTTTTAATTAATAGAAAATTATCCATGGCACAGTTTTTAAGGATAATTTCTGACCTCTGCTAGCTATGGAGTTTGAAGAGGACACAGTGATATGTTCATTTTCCCTTTTCTGGTTGGATGAGTTCTTTCCTCTGGAGGAGTTGCTCGGGTGCATGTTTGCAGTTATAGGTTGAAAGTATGAATTTTCTGTAGATATTCTCTAACATGGACGCACTGCTGGTTTTCCATCCCATCCCTGGAAGTGTCCACGGTCCAGTTGGATGGGACTGGGAGCAATCTGGTCTGGTGGAAGCTATCCCTGTCCCTGGCAAAGGGTGGAACTGGATGAGCTTTAAGGTCCTTTCCAGCATAAACCACTCCAGGATTCTATGATTATCTAAACAATCCTATCATTAGGGCAGAAACTTAAGGGAAAGAAAGGAATTTGTTTTCTGAAAGCTGTACATTTGTGCCTGTGCAGTCCTTCAGACTAATCCCAAACTGCCTCTGTTTGAACATACTTGTCAGTGATGCCCAGAGACTTGACTAGAGAGCTGCGACCCTTCTGATTCTGCATAAATAAGAGATTTAAAGCCTGAGCAGCCAAACCAATGTCATTAAAAGTGTGAAGAAGCATTCCCAGGTTGTTGGCAGGTGTTATTTAGTGCTGCTGGCTGTTAAGCAGCAGTTCTGGACAGTACCTGCTACTCAGGAATTGAACCCCTGGCAGATATTGGTTCAACTTCATTGTTTCTCAGGGTAAATGGTGAAAATTTTTATATTTAATATTGAAATGGGAACATAGGGTTGTAAAAATTGTAGGTGTTCAGGGCAGTGAAAAAACCCCAGAGCTGGAAATCAGTGCATCCTCTCCCTGATGTCCCCACACGAGCGGGTTGGCAGCAACTCCTGGTGGAGATGGGACACACGTCCAGCAGGACCCAAATTCATCCTGCTGCTGGCAACACCCTTCCTGTTCTCCAGCTTCTTCCATGACCTATCCCACAACCTGATCCTCAGTGGGAAACATCCTCTTTGTCCAGTCACGGGCAGTGAGCTCAGGAGAAAGAGGCTCAGGGTGGAATCTGCAACCTCAGAGCAGCGAAGTGGGCGCCTTTTGTTATTTTTAATATTTTGATATTTATGGAATCATTTATTAATGTACATTTTTATATACCCCAACATTTCGTGCATCACAGGGTGTCACAACTGCTATCAAACCACCAGTGCTGAGCACTTTCAAGTGCTCAAATGGCAAGGGATGGCATTTGTGGTCTGAGATGTAAATATTTGGTGATTTCTGTGGAAATCATCGTGTTCTGCATCTTGAGGCTTTCAGGAAGAAATGACAGGCTTGAATTAGCACTTGGTCATTATTGTTCTATCATCTCCTCTCGTTGCTTCGTGAGGATTAGTGAGCTGGTGATCATATCTCTGTATTTCTGTGTGCCAACACATCATCACTGGTATTTACTCTGATTACCCTGGTGGAGAAAATACTTTATATTTTCACAAACCAGTCTGAAGTGGGAAGATTTTGCAACAAAGCCCAGTAGTGCCAATCTGAAGAGATGTTGTCGAGTGTTAATATGTTCAATAATCAATATTTAATAAGAATTATGGAAATAGCTCTGCTTCACGAAGGGTATTTAGTGATTGTATTTGATTTTGATAATTGCTTGTGAATTGTGTTGAGTTATTTGTTTTCTCTTCTGTGCTGGATTCAGCTTCCAGGGGGAAAGACCTCAAACCTCAAATCTTGATGAGTAATTCTTCAAATGAAAATTAACAGATGTCTTTCTGCACGACAACAGCTCTGATAGGCTAATGCACCTCTTCAAAAATCTTTTTTTCTCTCTTTTTTTTTTCACTTTTTCTATTTGCTGTGCAGCCAAGATGGTTGAGGTTGTGTTTCCCACCTTAGGAGTGGTGCTCGTTGTTGGTGTGCAGCAAAGTTCAGCTTTATTTGTCTGCTACCTGCAAAGCAAGGGATAAGTGCTGCTGAGAGATGGAAAAGTTCATTCTCTCCAGCAAGGTTACTCTTCTTGATGAGCATTAAAAGATAGCTTTGAGCCATTCACAATTATGACCTTGACTAGGAAAATGTAAGTTAATAAGGCTTCAACAAATTATGGTCTTTTTGGTCGATTTGCCTAGTGAACTGTTAATTGTAAAACTGAAAGACATTATGTTCAGCTTTCTCTATCACATCTTTTGTGTTTTAACAGTGACACTTCATTGAGTGCAATTAACAAAGCCTAGGAGATTTATTAACACACTTCTTCATGGCCAATGATCCATTCCACTTAAGACATAACACTGTAAAATGCACATTATCTCCTTTTGGCACTTACAATAATGCTTCATGAACTAGGAAGGCATATGTTAAAGCAGATAAAATAGCATTATTAGCTGACAAATCTTACAATTTATTAGACAGTTAATTTATCAGCTTAAAAGACACTTAAAACAGCTGTGCATTTAATGTCTTTTTAATGTATCCAGTAAAACTTGCATAATTGCCTGTAGTGCAATTTATTTTTAGCTATGTTGCAAAATGTCTGCATTTACTGTTTACATCTTCTTTAATTTTTCCTGCAAGGCTCATCACATGGAGGCACCCGCTCTAACAATGAGGGCAGATAATCAGATAAAGAGGCTGCTTGCACAAATGGCTGCCCATGAATGGACTATTCCGAAGTCCACGCTGAGCTGGACCAAGGAGTTTTCCTGCGTTTTATCCGCACCCCAAGGGCAGGAGGGAGGGGAGAGGAGCCGGGGGAGCGCGGTCACGGACGGCGCTCCGGAGCATCCCCGGAATTAGCATTTGGAGCCCATTCGGAGCCACATGTCTGGGGTGTGAGCTAACAAGGCTCCAGGACTGCGTTAGCAGAGGTGTTTCATTTTATAATTAAGGTAACTGCTCCCTGCAGATCCATTGCAGCAGCCCTAAGTAGTGTCTGTGCAGGAAGTGCTGGAGAGGATACACATTTAATGACTCCGATGCATAAATTGGCTGTGTTTGTTTATTGCTCTCTAATTTAATGGAACCTTTTGTTAAATCTTTCTGCCTTTTTTTTTTTTTTTGAATATACAGCTAGTAATGATTTCTGTGGGAACAAAGGGTGTTGCTTATTAAAATAAAAAGTCAAACATCGCCGTTTCCATTAATTAAATGTCAGATTAGCTTAATCTTTTTATAAATATTGGATATAATCTATTTACAGAGGGAAATCGGATCTGCAGATGCTGGGGAAGAAGGGTGGAGGAGAAATTCTCCTCGCTTTGCAGAAATCAGGTGGGGTGGGAGCTGGCGTGGGTCAGACCTGCAGCTGGGATCCCCAAACAAAGCAGGTTTTACAGGACACAGGGAGCACAGGGATATAGGTACCTCTTCTGCAGGAATAGGTGAGTCCTGTGAAAGGGAAAAAAGCTCTTCTGGAGAGTTTCCAAATCGAGGAATCTGAGAGCAGCCAGATTTCCAAATGCCCAGAGATTGAAAATGAGTGGAATCATATCAACGTGGGCTATGACCCAAAAATAAGTGACTAAAAGGAACAAAGCACTGTTTTATAAAGTCACAGAGTTGTTTAGGAAAAGCCCTCAAAGACAATCGAGCTCAAGCATTCCCCCAGCACTGCCAAGGCCCTTGTCCCAAGTGCCACATCCCCACATCTTATAAATCCTTCCAGGGTTGTTGACTCCAGCACTCTTCAGCCTCATCTACTGCAAATCCCAGCTTTCAGTTCAGGTGGGAATTACTCTCTGTCTCAGGCCGGGCTAAGGTTTCCCTTCCTCTTCTCCCTGTGTTTTGGGAAGGGGCAAGAGAAAAGAGGTAGGATTTTCAACATGAGTTGTAATCTTGATATGAGAATTGGAGAATTCAAGGCTAAATCCTCCTAAAATCCTTTTATCATGTCAGGATGCTATTTGTTTTTCCTTCTGAATGTAGTTATCCACTCAGAATTGCTGAGTGCACTGAATTTTTCAGTGCAAGTTTGCAGGAGTGTTGAGGACCTGCAAGTGACAGTGTGTTAATCCCAGTCAGCCTGTAAAATACTATAAAAACTTTCCTCATAAATGACTTACATTAGGAGTCTGGCAAAATGATAAATTGTCCAAATGAGGGGATGTGAGGAAAATGAATGAATTATTGAAGTCAAGTATAATAGAGGCGTATGGATACCTATAGCCATTACAAGAAAATTTTATGTATTACATTTAATTAAACCTAAACAGGTAATAGTGCATTATTCATGCAGAGATAGTCATCTAATGAGAGCTGCTTCTCACTTGGATTAGTGCAGCATTGTTGACTGTTTCATTGCTGTACAAGGTGTCTTTGTCCCAGTTACCGCTGAATTCTGATGACATCAGGTTCTGGTGAGGAGTAACCTGGTAATTCTTAAATCACTGCTCTTCTCATGAGAGATTTTAAAGGCTGCAAAAGAAAGGTGCTCTGAAAGTTCTCCCTCTGCTTTTAGCAGGGCATCGTCACCCATTTCATGTTCTCCCCATTGGTCATTATGAATTTAATTTCCAATAATTTAAAGGTAAAACATTTCCGGTAGGAAACCACTAGAATTATCTGTTCTTATTTAGGCCAGCACCAAAGGTGGGGTAATGTTGTAGCTAAAGAACAGCTTCAGATTTAAAGTAGTATTTTCTCAGGAAGGGTAAAATCTAACCTTTGAAATCTTTCTTGTGCGTAATCTACCTCATTGCAGGGATAATTATTTTACAGGCTACAGGAGTTCTCTCATTTTGTGAGCAGCTTAAAAATAAGCTCAGCTGTAACCACAAACACTTGAGATCCTGTTCATATTCCGCGTCCGGAAGCTTTCAGAAATGGAAAGATGACAATTCATGGCAAAGTGATGGGTTGAAAGCACAGTTTTGCTCACCTGGATTTCTTTAATGAACAGCTATTTTATAGAAAGATAAAAGTTGCAAAACCAGGAATCTAAAGAAGAGATTTGGGGGTTTTTTTGTCAAACTTTGAGAGCCCTTCTCTCCAGACCTGGTGGGTGAAGGTGGTTTTTATAAATAAGTCAGGTCCCAAACGCAGAGTTTGTGGCTGGAGGTGTCACCTCCCTTCAAATTCTCGTTCCTATCTCATGAACCATGAATTTGTGTGGAAAAAGCACACCTTGGCTCTGAAATTCTGATTTGTCTACAGACCTGTGCAGCCCCTGTCGTTTGAGAGGTAAAAAGTAAAAAAAGTAAATTTTAGAAAGCTCCTCATGGCATGAGAGCCCAGAAACACTTGGTGCCGTGTTTCTGACCCATTGGGCAAGGGGAGGAGATGAGGAACTGGAGGAAAGAGGCCTGTTCTCTGCTCCTTAATTCCACCAGATTATTTCCTGTCTTTCCTAGGTGGGACCATGAAACTTGGAGAGTTTAACAAATCATAATAACCTGGAAACAGCAATCCCTGGGATTGCTCATGTTTTAAACAACCAAACCTTAGTTCCTTTTGGTGTGGAACAATTCACTGCCATAAGATATTTGTGTAGGAGCCTGAAAATAGTTGGTTTCACTGTGTTTTAATAACATTTCATTTGAGATTATTTGCAGAAAAATACTGTTTCATTTCCAGGCTGTTATGTCACACCTCCCTGCCTTTACTAGGTGGGATTTTCCTTCCCTGATGTGTGAAATCCCTCCCCAGCTCGGTTCTCTTTGCAGGAATCCTGATAAAAGTCTCTTTTTAAAAACCCACACTTGAGCAGACACTGCTGGTTTTGCAAGAAACACATCTGGTGTCGTGGGGAAGGGTCCAAGGGAAGCAGGAACGTGTGGGAATCCCTGTCGGGGCTGGAATCTTTCTGGGAGAGGCTTTTTGGGGACGGGTGATGCTCCGAGCCCCCCGTGTGGGTTTCTCCACAGCTTTGGGTACTTGTACAGCTCTGCTTGTGAGAAACACCCGAGGAAAAAAAGAAAGAGAAGCAGCTCTTCCCATGGGTTTTACAGGCAGCAATTAAGAAACTGCATCCAGTGGGCTCCCCTTGCAAAAATCATTTCAAGGATGTTATGCAGAAAAATTTCTCTCTCCTTCCATCCTCTCCAACAGTGAACAAGCTCTCCTTTTTTCCACTCGGTTGTGAATTTTACCTGCCCTCCTCGAAGATGAACCTGTAGTTAAAACTAGTTTTGGATGATGTTGGTTTTCCCCCGGAGCATCAGAAGCCAGATGTTTTCAGTGAAAGGGAAATTAATGGCCTAAATAATGAATATATTGAAGCACTGCAGCCACAGTCCATCTGCTGCCTTAGGCACTGCTGGTGGTGAAGCAGGATCAGACCCGGTTTCGTTTTTGGTGTGTATTTGTTAGAGATCTTGTAGATGTGAATAAAAGAAAGGTTAGCCTGCTGTGTGAGTAGCTGCTGGCTTCCATCTTTAACAGGAGCAAGGAATGATGCAGGAGGGATTGTGCCAGCTGGGAATAGCTGGAGAAATCCTATGGATCCCAGCCCTCCATGGCAGCTCCTTGGTGCCCAGGCCCATCCCTACAGCTGAGGAGGGACCCTTGGCAGGTCCCTCACCAGACTGTGCCCTCCAGCCCCTGTTCCACCTGGGAATGCTGTGAGCCCTTTATTTCTAAGAATGTTTTTGTTGTGACCCAGCAGGAAGCTGTAATGACCATTCCAGAGCATCCTGACAATAACATTTTATATAAAAAGCTGTGTGGGCAGAGCCCGGGGGAGGGAGAAGCACAAGAATAGAGAATGACCACAAAGTTTTCATTTGTTTTCCTGGAAGTTCTTTTTTCAGATTTTTTTTTTTCTTCATTATTATCACTGGAAGTTCCCAGAGAAAGGAAGGACATTTCCAAAGCTGAGAGATGGTGATGCCTTGACCAGTAATGATCTTTCCAGCTGATTTTGTATTCTCCCAGTTTGACTGAAGTCTGGTTCTTTTGGATGTGCTCTCTCCATGACTGGATTCAATCACTTTGGTTTCAAGTCCTGTGGAAATTCACTCTTTAAACCTTTTCTACAGTTTTACTGTTCCTCTCCTGTCCTTGATTTTAGGGAATGTCCAAATCCCTGCCATTAAAACGGCCTAGTAAAGCTCTAGCTCTGCACCAGCCTTTTATCCTAACCAGACTGACCTGGGCCACCCAGCTCTGTGTAACTACACTCCCAAATATCTATATAATGATGGAAAAGTCATTCCTAAGTCCAGGTCAGAGCAGTTGGAAGGTCAACTTCCTGCTATTCTGTGATAAATCTAGGAGTGAGCCTTTATTTGCTGAAAGTGTGTGAGAACTTCACACAGATCCGATATTAAAGGAACAGCAGAAGAATAAAAAGCACTTTTTGCTCATTTTGATTCTGAGAGTTAAAGATTTTTCCGTAGAGAGGTTGGCAAAAATATATACTTTTAGTGGGCTGGGAGAGAAATCTGTAAAACACACACAGGTATAAATGCCAGTGGAGAATTTGAATGTACGTAGTGTTTATTTATGTTTTGAAATCATCAGGGGGTCTGCCTGGGTAAGGAACTGGGTGCTCAAGAGAGTGGGAAAAGATGTACAGTAACTCTTCAAAGTTCTGGTGGTTTGAAAGTCACAGGAAGGGAAGAGGTCTGCCTCCTATGGAGAGAAAATATTTTCTTGCACCAGGTCAGTGATCTTCAAATGAAGAAAAAAAACCCTCTAAGTAGGTTTAGAGATATTAGAGAGCAACATCTCCTAAGAAATCATTTCAGAGAGTTGGCCCAGTGGTCTGAGTCAACAACACGATTTTATAGCACTGCTCATGTGGGGATGATGCTGGGAGAGTGTTCAGGCTGCTGCATGATCCTGGAATTGTGGAAATATTCATCTGCAGCCTTGCAATTGGGAATTTTTGCACAATCTCCAGAACACAGACACGAAATCAAGGTGATACAGTGCCGTAAGCCAGGGGCGTGCTGTGAAAAGCAGGAATTTAAGCTGGACAATTCAAGCTGTCTCTGGTGCTCTTGCACCTCTCCCCCGACCCCAGTTTTGCTCGGTTGCTCCAAGCATGTCAGGCTGGATTTCCAGCCCATTTCATCATCTGCTTCTACCTTTGCTTGTGTTTGTTTCTATCACCAGGCTAAAGAGCCTGCTCCGAGCGGGTTATTGGAGGAGGCAGCGCTCTGTGAGCTGCAGAGCACTTTCCTTTAGTGGTGATAAAATGGTGATAAAAACCAAAAGTGACACTTCAAACGCGCGCCTGCTTTTGAGCTTCAGTGCATATTGCTTTTTCTCCCCCAAACACAACTCTTTATTTTTTCCTCTCGACAACTGATGGCTTTGAAAGAGAAGAAGGATGCACATATGGCACAGCAAGTCTTCCCAATATCTACTGGTATGAGCTGCAAAAATGATGTGGCCCATCAACGTATTTCAGCCTACAGTGCTGCAGAAGCTCCTAACATTAGAGAGTATTTTCTCTGCTAGAATGGTTTCCAGCTCTGCTCTTTCTGTGGCTTGGACTCACCAGTATCCTGCAGCTGTCATGTGGGGATGTAGAGCAATATTAAAATGATTTGGAGTTACATTTTTATTGGGTTTGCAGCAGCTTTGCATCACCACAAAGCTCAATTTCAGGTGCATTTGCCCCCCATCTCCCTTTCCACCCTCTCTCTGATGGCCTAAACCAGGATAAGAGTTGCTGCACTAATTATTCTCTCCTTTTAATTAATTAAAGAGGCTCAGAACGTGGATGTGTTAAAGTATGGCTGCAGGGACAATTGGGGGGGGGAAAAAACCAGGCTGAGAGAAGCTCCCTTGAGAGGCTCCACGGAGCTGCCCTGCTGTGACTCCACCGGTGCTACCCCAGTCTTCACACAGACCTGGTTCTGTTTTCTTCCCCAAACCCTCATTTTTACCTCACTCGCCTTTTCTTTCCTTCTCTCTTCATAGTAAGTTTTTTTGACAGTCTAATAGCTCGTGTTTGAAGGAAGAAGACACTTTTTGCTGCCCATTCTCTGCCCTCGGCCCCTGAATCTGGGCGTCTCCACAAAGCAACGCTCAGAAAGGGTGGGAAAAGCCCTGTCCCCTGTAATTTCTCTCCAAGCTTTTCCTCATGTTCATTTCTGTTGGTGCTTAAAACACCTTTTTAAGCTGCCTCTGCTGTTTTTCCGAAGCCTGGGGGCAGGAGAGGCTCTGGGTGCTGCAGGATGCTGTTTAAAACCCAGTTCTTTAAGGATTCTGTGCAGGAATTGGAGCTCTGAGGGGGACCAGGACTGATGAAAGATTCAGAAACAGAGGGCTGGAGACAGGGCTCAACGAGCTGGGTTTGCTGGCAGAAAAGTCAATATCTCTTCCTCTCTGTTGGGCTTAGGAAAAGAAGGAATTAGCTCCCTTTGCAGCAAAGAGTTTTGGATATAAAAAGGGTGGTTAAACATTAAGACAGCGCTGCTTGGAAAGTGAGGGCTCCTCTTCTCAGTGAGTTTTTGTGAACAGGTTTGACAAAGTCCTGCTGGTTAAAATATAAGGGAAATCCTTTCCCCTCGGTTGGCAGGGAAGTGAACTCAAATTTTCTACCACCTTTCTCTGCTTCTAATGTCTATGTAAACATGGGAGCATAAAAATCTTGCCTTTTTCCGCACGGGGATGTGGAAAAATAAAGTCTGATATGGTTAATATTTTATAACTGCTTTGAGCTATAAAAAAATTGGCACTGCTTCCAAAGTTGCTGCAGAAAGGAAGGATAATTTATAAGAAAAATGTGGGGACCATCCCATCTTCTGTTTTCCAAACCTGTGAGGTTGGAATTATGACCCCTAAAGTGCCTATTTTGATTTAGGGGAATGAAGTTGATAAGGACATGTACAATTGTCACAATAGCCTTGCAGAAAACTTCCTTGATGTGTAAATCCCAGAGAAATGGACAAAGCTTTCCTTCCTGTGCACTGGGTGCTTCATGCAACACCAGCCCATGGCAGGTGGAAATCCAAATAACTCTTTTGAGTGCTAAATGAAGGGGTTTAGGTGTGGTGGTTGATACCTGATAATGTGCAGGTCTTATAATAAACACACAGATGCCCTTTTACAACTAAACACTTAGAGTGCTGCGTTTGCCAGGGTTTATTGTGCCTGGACAGGCTGGACAGGCCTTGGAACAACCTGGGGTAGTGGAGGGTGTCCCTGCCCACGGGCAGGGGTGGAACTGGATGGGATTTAAGGTCTCTCCCAACCCAACCCATTCCATGATCCTGTGGTTCTGCTCCCGTTGGCCACCTCCATACACATCCCCTCCTCAGCCCTTCTAATGCCCACAGCTCACCCCCACTGCATCTCCCTGAATGCCCCACGGGGAGAAAAGACAGAGCCATTTATTAATCTTTTTAATTTCCCTTTTAGTTCTGTCATAACCTTAATGCAGATTTCAAACTGAGTTTTGCATTTCATGATTTGTTCTTCCCACACACACGCACATATTCCCACTCCCCCTCAATGAGGTAATTGCATGACAACTAGATTAATATCTTTTACATACTTATTAAACTCAATAAGTGGTCCTGCGCAAACAATTGATATTTAATTACCGTATTATCATCCTACTAAATTTTAATTACTATTCATTTAAAATACCTCATATGTTATCATTCATGTGAATGCGGGTTTGTTTCTCTGTAAATGTTTCTCTGTAAATCCTAACTTCTAGCTGAAGTAACCTGCAAAGTGATTTGGATTTCTCAGGGTAATGGGATGTTTGAAGCAGGTCCAAGGTATTGTAATATAAAAAGAGAAAATTCAGCCACCAGTTGGTATTGGTCCTATTAAAGAGCATGGGTTTGAACCAAAATTCAGAAAACTTTGAATGACTTTACCTTTCAAACCTCCTTTCAATGTCATTTCAGCTTAAAAGATCTTAAACCAAGAGAAATTAATAATTAGCAGCTGACAATAGCTGATTGTTAGGAACCAGAACAGTTCCAAACTAGGCAAGGAACGTGAAAAAAGACTAAAATCACAATTCTATGATAAACTTACCTCTTCCACTGATCATTGTTTTTACCTCTGACAAGTATCAATTTTCTAGATCTCATCCATGAGTCACTTAATTACTCCTCAGAGAAAGGAAAATAAGTGGTAATTCTTGTAGTGAAAAAACAACCCCCTTTGAGGTAAAATCATCACACCTGCAGCAGGAGGCAGAGATCAGGGGCTCGTGACCAGATTTGCTTAAATCTCTTAGGTTTTGTAATTTATTGATCAAGGTTTTAAAATAACAGGGGTTTATTTTCTATTTTTGTGACTATAAGAAGTGGAGCAGTTGTTGATGACTCTGAGAAAGGTCACAGGCTCTGAATCAGAGCACTTTGCTCAGCTCCTTCTTGCTCTTACATTCATTGAAATCAAATCTCTTCAGAGAGCTCTTCAAATCCATTGTGCTTTTCACAACCAGGCACGTGAAACTATTAATATCTGTGCTCTGGCAGCAAGATTGCCCAAATTTCTGCAGAATCTCTCTCTTTTCCTCCTCATTTTTGCAATTTCTATAGGTGGTGCTTGACCCTATCTATCTGTTTTCTTTGTGAAAACCAGATTCAGCTCGGTCCTTATAAAATTCATGAATTTATAAGGTCTTTTTTTCCACTTAAAACATATATTGTAAGAAGGAAGTTTAGTAACAGCTTGGAAAAAGCTTCTTCCACATGGCTTGGTAATTTGAGGGGGTTCAGTTTTGTGGGGTTATTTTTGTTGTTGCTTAGTTATCTTCCAGAAGAGTCCATGTGAAGGATCAGCTTTTTGTATCTGTATGTTAAAAATATACTTTTTTACTGCAACCACGAGATTTTTCTTTGGCAATTAATTGTGTGACTCAGTCCCATAAGCTCCTGTAATGACTTTCTAGGCTGTCAGTGATGTATAACCTATTGACTCTCCTTTGGTTATGGGACTATTACTTTCCTGATTGATTTAATCATTCCATGCTACCTTTATCTATCTCCTTGCTCTTATGAAACTCTATTGACTCCCTGATCTTTAAAGGACTGATCCAAGGGCAGGAGAAATCAAGGGGAAGACGTGGCAGCCCTCAGATGTCTCTTGGTTTTGCTCCTGCCTGAGGTGGGCTTTACTCATGGAAAAATTGCAGAACAGACCTCTGAGTATGATAAAATAATAATTATGTGTGTTTCTATTGGTGTATTTATCATAATGGAGAACAGGCAATTTTCCCTCTTCTCAAAGCACCAGAACTGAGTTCCTGGGGGAATTATTGCTTTACTAATTACACCAGGTTTTATCCATTTTTTACTGAGACAAACAGTCCCATTCCCTTCAGGTGAGTTTATTTGCATGAATTGTCAAGCCTCTGGATTGGCATTTCTATAAATCAGGGACAAAACCAGAGTTGCTGGTAGCCTGTGTATCCTGGGCATAATAAAGCCTTAATTTTCTGAGGATCATTTAGTATGCAAACACTTCCCTGAGAACAATTTACTTATTGGCATGAGATTTGTACAATATCTTAGTGGTAGGGACCATTGAACTTAAAACATTTAAACCAGTGCTGGACTTTTGAGGAAATGAATCCCGTGGCAATGAAGTTATGGGGGGCACAGGGAAACCCAAAATATGTCCTCATCGTGGTTAAATAAATAACAAATAGTAAAAGAAAGAAATAATGGGCTGAGTGACAGAAAAGACAAATTTACTGACCTGGGCTCCACTGCGCTTAGACCCCATAGATTGTAATTTTTATAACACATATTCACTCTAACACTTTAACTAAGAGAGTTTGTGTATTAAATGATGGTAGATTAGGATATTTAATGGCTTATAGGATACCGGGAGTACCCGGGAGGCTAATTTGTTTGCATTAGTTGGACGGGTCAACTGCTTCAAACATGCAGATTATAGAACTACTGGTAGATTGCATTACACAATTTAAATAAATAGTAGCAATTTGTCAATGTCATCTTAGCTTCAACATTTTCCTTTTAAACCCCAGGAAATAGTAGCTCCAATTAAATTGACCTTTTCTTTTCTGCATCTTCGTGTTATTAGTAGATAATGCTTAGTCTTTTAGCCAGTTAAAAAAAAAAAAAAAAAGGAAAGAAAAGCAAGGAGTAAAAATAATTCCAAAGCAACGAGGCACTTGGAGGAAACTTTGCAGGAAGAAATCACATTCTTTATAAACAACTGAATCACGTGTAGCCACCCAGTAAATTTTACGAGTCAGATATACATGTCAGGAATAAATGAAGACACATGAATTGCTGCATCTCAGTGATTAAAACCTTGGTTTCAGGGGACAACTGCAGGTTCTTGGCACGGCCAAGCTTTAGGGTGGATTATTCATTTTGGAGACAGCGCAGTGAAAAATGTATATAATGGTTAAATCATCCAGGTGGGAACCACCCTCAGCCACGTCTGGAATGTGGGGAGTCGGGGGTAGGGATCCACTTAGTCTTGGAGCACTAAAGGAGCTGGATTTGAAAACCTGGATGTCTCGTAGTCAAATGAATGGTGAAATACTTAAATTGTCAGCTGACACTGAGGATTTTGGCTCATGAGGTTTCCCTATGACCGTGTGCACAAACATTGGTTTAATCCTTTGTGCTCCTGGGAAAAAAATCAGCAGTAAAATCTGAATTTGCTCCAATTTTGGTGATGCAGGTGGTTTTGAGCACACGGCAGCTCAAGGGTTTGGGACAAAATTTGGCCAGAGGAAGATTCCTAAAGAATCCTCAGTGCTCCAGGCACAATCCTGGGACAGGAACTCTGCTGTAGCTGTGTCCTGGTGGAGTTTACCTGTTAAAGGGGGTAGCTCTCTAAATTAGAGCATCTCAGAACTTCAGGTTTTGCTGAACAGGGGTGGATTATTTTAAGTTGTTCAGGCTGAAAAGTGTTTTGGAACCACTCCTCTTGCCTGAGCAGTTTGTGACTAAAGCAAGAACAACTGAGATGTGAAACCATGAAAAAGAAATACTATTTTTTTTTAAGGAAGGTGCCAATCATCTCTGCTGGAATCCAAGAGAAAAAAAAACAAAACCCAAACCAACCAACCAACAACCACACAAAAACCCAAATAAAACCCAACCAGCCAACAAAACTCTTGTTCACCCATCTTCAGTGCTGCTGGCAGAATGGCAATTGTCATGGGAGAATCCAGATTCAAATTGACTTCAATTATCAATTATTTTATTCCTCTTTTTAATTGGAAATTCCGCTTTCCAGTACTTTGTTTTTGGGTGTTGTATGAGGATCTCTCACTTTGCTGCTTTGTTTCCAGGTGCACCAGAGGGTTTGCATAATCTCAGCACTTGGGATGACAGGTTTCCATCTATTCCTCGTGCCGTGCTACAATAGATCCCAGAAAGAAAAAAAAAAGAGCCAATTTCTTGTATTCCCCTTTATCACACCTTCTGTTTATATGATGCTTTCAGAGTATTTGGAGCATCCAGCAAAGCTCCTTCTTCCACAGAAGGTTACAATAGCCCTGACTTTATAGACCTGCTAATGAAAAGGACTTTTTTGTTTTCGGAATGTGTAGAATTGGCACATTCCGAGGCTCAATGCTCCAAGCACGGAGCACGGGATATTTAAAGTTTCACTTTATTTAGAATGCAGAGCAGATCATTCAGCAACCACCATTTGAAAAGGGGCCAGAAAGCAATTTTAACATTATCACATGTGAGAAGATGATTCAAAGTTTTGGAGAGGGATAATCCTGTAATCTCTGTGATCTAACACCCAGCAGAGGACTTGACATATCAAATACAAAACCCCAGATTCCTGCTCCTTTCAGTTCTGACTCCTCAGAGGGCAGACATGGTAGACATGGATCTCTCTATCATGTTTTTAACATCATTAAACTGAGTAGCTGATCCTCAGAAATTCAAAATAGCCCAGCAAAGGGGGTGCAAGGACAGGGACTGACCCTCCCTTCCCACCTTGGGCTCCAGGGATGCCCCTTTTGGGTGGTCCCCAGGCACAAGGCAGCAGAGCAAGGGCTCCAAGATGTCCAAAGGGCATCCTTTGGCTTCTCCTGGGAGTAAAAATAAAATGGAGAAGTGAAGAACAATCACTTCTCCGTATTATTTTTTCCCAGTCAAGGAAATTAAAGCCAGTTAAGAAAAACACAAATTTGCAATTTGAGAAGATAACTGCTAATAAATATTTTAAGGTTATTTGGAGAATTTCGCTTGCATTTATTTAATATCGAAGATGTTACTGCACCTCCTCTTTACAAATGCTCTGTCATCAAGTGCACTCTTTTTATTTGGATCCAGGTACTAAAATGCAGCAGTAAGTTTTATGGGTTTGTTTGCTTTGCACTTTTTCTGGATTTCAGAGATTTCTCCTTTGTGATCAATCAATGCTTTTTTTCATTCCTGTAAGAGCACTAGCCACATAGTTCTTTCCAAAGGACAAAAAGAGGGTAAAAACTTTTAGGAGGCAAACGCTGATTGTTTCTGAGTATTGTCAGGCTTTGTCTGGCGACTGTTTCATAGGAAGAGTCAAGGATTCCACAAACACAAGGTGGCAAAAATGTGCCTCATTGAAGGAATGTTATCCTTTTTCTTTTCTTTTCTTCTTTTTCTTTTTTTTTTTTTTAGCTAGTTGGCATTTCTGCTGTTATCTCAGAAATTTGAGCGCAGAGCTCGAGCGTGGACCCGACAGATAATCAATGGTGCATCCCTTTAAGTGGCTGCTCTGGCTGGGGGGTATCAATAGCAGATTTTAGGGCTGACACTTCCCTCTTTTCCGTGTGCAGTGCATGGAGCTCAGCTGTTCCAGGGTACATCCCACCAGGCAGTGCAAACCCCGCTGGTTCCAGCAGAGACGGAGCTGATTTGAGTGGAATTAGCAGAGAAGCAGGTCCTGTGTACGGTGCTGGTTTTGTTCCCTTCCACTGCTGTCAGGGTTCATTGCCAAAGAACTGCATCCTTTATTAGCAGCTGGCAACAAAACAAGAGAGGTGCACACTGTGGAGCAAAATAAGTCAGGACCAATTAACATTTGTACCGTTTGCTGTTCTCTAAGAACCGTTCCAGGATAATTCTGGATATTCCAGGACTGCAGGTTACCTGTGGTGTTTTCTCCCTTGTCAGCAGCTCAGACTGGAGCAGAGATGTAACCAAACACACAGACCATCATTACTCAGCAAATTAAATAAATATGCAGTAATTACTCTTTTTACTTAAGGGACTCCATATAGTAACAACTTGGATAAAGAAATTATCTTCTTTCCCTCATTTCTGTATTTTCTTCGTGCCCAGATAAAAATAGCATTGTGTTAGTTGGTTACAGAGACTGAATCCATGTAAACCAGAGTTTTTGATCTCTCTGAATCTGTTTGAAAAGGAATTATTTTGGTGCCTTTCTGGGTTTGCATGAATGTAACTATTTTCATTTCCTTTTAAAGTTCAACCCCACTGCCGAAGGGAAAGTTTCTCAGCGCAGAGAATGAGGAAACAGCAGCTTTAGGTTGCTACATCCTCCCATATAAATGAACTGCTTTAATTGATTCTAAATGCAATTAAATAAAATTATCTGTAAATTGGTAAACATAACCGTGGCTGCAAATAAAAACTAAGCCTGCTTGAACAGGCTTTCTTCTTTCTGATAAACATTGTGATGTCACAGCCTTCGATTTTGGGACTGATATATGAAGCAGTTCCTCCCAGATCAAGCCAGATCTTCACTCAGCCATTCCAGAGCTTTTCCACCCGCTGTTTCAGTGAGCAATAATCATGCTGGGATATGTGCAAGGATCTTTTTGGAAACCCTCCTCAAATAGTGCTGAGCAGATCTAAGTGTCCAGCATGGCTCTGTAAATAGGCTGTGATATGATGACACCAAGTGTGTGTGGAAATGCAGGACACTTTGGATGTGTTTGGGACAAGCAGGGATCAGGCTTTGCAGAGAGTTATGGAGGGGAAAAAGCAGATTGTGATGTTGTTTTTAATCAGTAAATTCAAGCAAAAATGATGCCAGCACTCCGTGCCTGCTGGGTCGAGCTCTCCATCCCAACAACCCCCGCGTTCCCAGGGAATTGAGATGGAGAAGGCATTTGGGAAGATGAAGGGGAGAGTCTCCTGTTAATAAGATGGGAGACTCCAGACATTTTTATACAGAGAACAAGGTTTCCTTGTTAAGTTTTGCTATGCAGAACTTTTAAATCATGCACTACATGACTCCTGGGGGTGCATTTGTCTCTGTCCTGTGATGTGGGGATGTTCCTTGGGTGAGAAGGACGTGGAGGAGGAAAACACAGAGGAGGGAAGAGCTGAGCTCGGGGAGCGTTGTGCTGACGTGGGTTTAGACATCAACTCAGGGGACAGGAAGGATGAACACAAATTCGTTCTGTTCATAGTTCTCACTGGTACAGGGCGCTGCAGTTGTGCAGCTCACCCTTTTTCTCAGGCTGAGAGTCATTGCCAAGGCTTGATTTTGGATCTCCAGGTTGTGTAGGGTTTTGTTACTGTCCTTCCTCTGAATTAAGATGCACTGTAGGGATTTTTTATTGCTATTATTTAAAGTTTATATTGATTTTTTTGAAGAGTGTCTTTAAAAGAATTGCTCCTCATCAGCCATGCTGATATGAAAGCACGTTACTATAATAATGGCCTTTGAATACTGTCCATTAAACTTTGACATTTAAAGTGTTTACTGTGAATACATATTAAGTTTCTCATTAAAGACGAGGTCTGGCTTTCTTGATATGACTCTTAGATTAAATCAGTCTAATCCAAAATAAATACAAAGATGGAGAATTCATAACAAGCTGCCTTGTAGATTCTCTGTGTGTAAAACAGCAACTGCTTTTGTGGCAGGGAGATTTCATTTTAGTGTCTCCTCTTTGGCCCTGAAGAAAAAAAATTCTGTTCATTGTGTACAAAACCTTTTGCACTTTGACATAAGTCCTTCCAGCAGAATCCCTTTTTTTTTTTATTGAAGCAAACTTAAACCATATTCCATTTCACAAAAGTGAAATGTGCTGAACATGTGCTTTTTAAAATAGAAGCATGTGCATCAACTCTTCTACAAGAAGATACTTTCTGAGAGTGGTCTCCTGGGAAGGTCCATTACCCAAAATCCAGCGAGCACAGGAAAAGGGTGAAACAGTTTTAGATCAAGCTTTACTAGGCTGGATGGCCCAGGCTGTGGAATAAGTGATATTTAATCCATGCACTTTGAGGCTCCTGTTGAGTGCCCTGTTTGGTAACCCGGATCAGGATGCTTGTTTAGTGGATAAAAGTGTAACTTTAGAAATTGGCAGGAACTTTCTGTGCTTGGCCACCTGTACTCTCAGCCAGATACGGTGTAAGGAGACTCAGACAAGCACACTTTTCAAAGTTTGTTCTGTTTCACTTCCTTACAACTGCCAGGTTCAAAGAACTATTTATTTAAAAGAAAAAAAAAGCCTCACTCAGTTCAAAGATGCATTTATAAAGCTCACTAGTCTTTATGATCAAGCTCATACTTTGTCTTCCCGTTACTAAAATAATACTTTTATCCTGCCCTCTTTTTCCCCTCTCATCTGTTTTGTTATGAAAACATAACCGTAATGAAGGACCCAGGCATGGTATATTCCAGGCAATGCGATACCATAAGTAATAAAAATGGGATTTTTCCCTTTTTTGGTGGAGTTTTTGCTGTCAATAATAATTGTATCAAAAATAATGTGAACTCCCACCGACGCCTGCATAGTCAATCAGCATAAAGTATTAGCGCTTCAGGGACACAAAGGCTCTGAGCCTGATAAAAGAGATTGGACTGAGAATTTTGACCTAAGAATATAATAATGTCTTCCAAGATCTCATTATGCCCGTGCCCATTTGAAACCATCTGGGGCCCGGAATAATAAAAGGAGTGGTGTGAATTTATGAACCCATAGATGTGGCCATGCCCCCTTGGATATTGTGTTGGATTAGTAGATTTACTGCTAATCCAAACACTGTGGGCAAAATTATGTCTTTACATCTGCACTGCGGCTCCGGCGGAGCTGCAGTAACTTAAACGCTCCGAGGGCTGACAGCAGCTCCCCTGCTCCAGGCACAACCTTCTGGCTCCCTGCCACCTTCCCAAAAGTGCAGCTCCTCGGATGCACGTCCCCCACGTCCTGCCGTGGCGCCTCTCCAAAGGGAGACGCTGCCTCCTCAGTGGAAGGGGCCGCTGAGCAAAAAAAGTCAGGTGGGAGCGGCGGCAGCTCCGTGCAAACGAGGCCCACTTGGCGCAGGGAGAGATGGATCCGGCTTCTTCCCTTTGCCTCAGGTGCAGGGCCCGAAGAGGAGAGTCTGCATTTAATTGGGGGTGTCTTCAGCTAAATAAAATAGTCATATGTAAATCCTTTTCCTAAGGGGCAGCCATGTGGGCTCGTGACCTTTCTTTGAGTGGTTTGGAGCCCAGAAATCAATGATTACACTAAATCCATAATTATATTCTTTTCATCTGTGGCAGGGTACTGATAGCATGACAGATGTGAGACCTTGAAAGCATGGGAACTTCAAAGACCGTTGAGATGTGTTAGACACTGTGGACATGTAGAGAAGGAAAAAATAAAATTAAAGATAGCAAAAGGCTGCTCTGCCAACGCTTTGGGTGATCCCTCTCCTGCACACGTGTGTGCACACACATGTACACGTGCACATGTTTATACACGTGACTTGAGGCCCCAGGGAAGAGGACAACTCCAAGAATGAAATATTTTCATAGTTCTCTCATTTTGTCTCAAAGGCTTCCCAAAGAAAGAAGGGGATGGGCTGGACCAGGAGCCATGGCTGGAGACACTGCCTGGAATTAAGAGAGGTGAGTGTGAAGCAGCCCCTCTTGTGCTGCTGCTGGGTAACACGGCCAAGAGGCTTTGTCCTTCCAGGACATGTCACTCAAAAAGGTGTTTTTGCCTTTAAAGAGGCAGACTTGTCCAGGATGGTTATTTTTGTGCCTTGTGAGAAGATGTTGCCAGAAGAAACCCTGGGTCAGTGCGAGGAGGGTTTGCAGAGGGTGTGAGGGAAGCTCAGCCCTCACTCCCCTGTCCCCAGAGAGAACAGTGCAGGTCCCCACTTGGGAAAGATGATGTCTGGGGGGCCGTGAGCCCAGAGATGCTCCAAGGAGGAGGCTGATGTGAAGGGAGTGGGAAGTTAGGAATTACAGGGGAAGTGACACATTCCCTGTGTGCCAGGGTGGAGCTGCCTGCAGCGGGTCCTTGGATCCTGGTGCTCCATAACTGAGAGGAGGTAAAAGCCTTCCTGGGCAGACATTTCTAAAAAAGTTAATCATGTTTCCAATTTATCCCAGATTTAAAACTTTTTCTTTTTTAATTCAGTCATAGCCTCATAGTTTTGGCACATAGAGAATAAATGAGTCAGCAGGGAATGGGAAGTGACGTTCCCAACAACCCTCTGGTATTTGGAGCTGGGAATGTAAATTAGGATCTTACCACTCATCTACTGAATGACTTGAATGGCACACCATCATTTATTTTTTTATTGTAACTTCAATAAATAACAAAACCATTCAATATTAATCTGTATTATTTATTAGTAGTGTTTACCTCTTAAAAGTTGTGTGCAAATTAAAAATTTTGAGTGCAAAATTAGAAATTAATTTTCATGAACTTTGCATGGTAATGTGTCAAAATCATAAAGTAAATGCAATTATTTATTTGTTACTGGCATTACATGTTACATGGGTACCCACAACTCTAAATGATAAGGAAATAATGGTATGAAGTACACAGAGAAGATAAACTGAAGATTTTTGGTGACTGTCATCAATACAAGAAAGTTTATAATCATATAATTCAATCAATGCAATTTTGTAACATTAATGATGTGAAAATGTAAGTTGAAAATTATCAAGGATTTTGTTTTACCGTAAAATTTGAAGTTTTAATATCAAGTTGCATTTAGAGGTTCAGTGCAGACATCTCAGAAACTTAAAAAACACATAAAAATGCAAAATCTCCCCAATATAACTAGGATTATTTGGTTTCTAAGGCAGGATGAGAGGATTTATCACTTTAGTCTGATCCTGAGATCCCAAAACACCAGTCTGTCACTGATCTCAGAGTCTGAAACGCCTGAACAATACTTGAGCTAGTGCTCTCTTGGATAAAAACTCCAGATTTGCAGGAAACATCCCTTAAAAAGGTGATTTTTTAAATAAATATTTGTTGCTTGAAGCTGGAGGGACATCTCTGAGGTTGGAAGTGCCTCCTCAGGGATGCATTAACAGGCAGAGAGTAGCACAAGTAGCCAAGTGCATGCAGAGTTTCATTCCTGTACAATTTATGGATAACTATGAAGCTTTTGAAAACAGATTTCAAACCATCAGTAACTTCAGCAGTTTCTCCCTGCTCTCCCTGTGCAATTCCCAACCTGAAGGAAGCGCTTCCCATCATCCTTCTCCTTTGTCATTTTTAATATCTACTTACAATTCGTTTTCCAAATGATCCTTCATTAGTTTCTCTCCCTGTTCCTTTCCTTTGGTTCTGTTCCTTCCTCGTCCTATTCCAGTGGCATTGCTCGGCAGGCACCTCAGTGTTCCTGTTCCTGGTCACCAAAGGAGCTTCTTCTGGAAGGCCACTCACGAAAATTCAGCCAAATACCTGTGGAGAATTCCAAGGTACCTGTGCAGAGCCAGTTGCTGCTCTCACTGAGGTCTGTTCTTCAAGGCAGATTAATTGCTGAAGTGATACACCAGTTGCATATATTTTATGGAGTCATTTTATCACTCCTGCAAAAGGAGTAACATCCCCATTCCTCAAAATATTCAAATCTTACCTTTTCTGCCTAACACAGGGGGCACCAAGATGAACAAACTAGTTATACATGCATGGAAAGTAGCAAGCTGAAAGTAATTGTGTATTCAGTTTTAATGGAGCTGAATCTCCTGCTGAGATTTCAATATCTGACAGCATTGCTTTCATTGCCCCAAATGCCCAACCTTTCTCTAATGTTTGACCTTGGGTATGATTATATTTCTGTATGTATCTCAAATGATGCAAAATCATTTGCCTGTATCAGTCATCTCTCGCTGACAGTCCTGCTCCAGCTCGTGGCAGAGCAGAACCAGTCTGATGGCGTTAACAATAGCTAAAATGAGCTTTGATAGATGTTCCCAGCCTTTCAATAAATACATAAAGCATCTCTATAATGTCATTTTGTTAACTGATAAACAACAAAAGGACGACGGCATTCACTTTTAACTATATTGCATGTCATTATTTTCCCATTGCCTTGCTTAGGGTATAGGAGTAACGTGACCTGCAGAACAGAGGACAGGACTGTTGCTTTCAGTGCTGGTTATTTATATTCTCAGCTATCGCGAGGCCCACCTGCTAAATGAGAACTGTACAAGTGTGTGACAGTCTCTGCCACAGCAGTTTTGCCCCAAGATGTTGACCCACGCTCCTGGGCCTGCTCCTGGTGGTTTCACATCACCCACAGCACCAGCCTTGCATCTCTCCGTGCCTGAGGTCAACGTGCAGCTCCTCACAGAAATGCAATTCTCGGTTCTATCTCTTGATTTTTTTCCCTCTCCGGTCTAATCTGGTCCCAGGGGAGGAGTCAGTTGGACATTAGGAGGAAATTCTTCACAGAAAGGGTGACTGCGGCCTGGAATGGGCAGCCCAGGGAGGTGGTGGTGTGTAAGAACAGACTGGACGTGGCACTCAGTGCCATGCTCTGGGTGACAAGATGGTGTTGGGTCATAGGCTGGACTTGATGATCTCAGAGGTCTCTTCCAACCTCAGTGATTCCATGATTCTGTGATTATTGGCCTTGTAGCCCTTGCTCTGGAGAAGCTCTTGCACCATGCTGGGCTGGCAGAGCTGGCTCCAGGAGCGGCCCCTTCATGGCATTTACAGACGAGTACAGAGGTTTGGGGGTGATGGAACACTAAATTCCTGCAGTTCAGGAGACAAGGAACAGCTGCATCCCACTCCTTGCATCCCCACAGTGAAGTGGCCATCGTGGAGGAGTTGGGAGGCGGAGGAGAGGGAAGTTGGTGGGTGTGAGGGAAAGGGGCTTCCAGAGAGATGGAGACAAAGGCACCGTTTTTCCAGTGTGGCTCCACCAGGCAGCCTCAGTGTGATTAATGTCCCTGCACTGGTAACGAGAGCGTATCCCTGAAGAGGGAAAATCTGATCGTAGTCCCCTTTTTCAGGTCTGTGTAAACCGGGCACATTATTTTAATAGTACACCATTAAGGTATTTATCTTAATTTTAAAAAATAATATTTCCCTTGTTGTTTGCAATTGCCCACTAGAAATGAAATCCCTTTCCTGACCAAGTATCCTTTGCAATCCTGAGCTGGTTGTTATTGCAGGTTGCCTCGGGAATACCGAGTTACTGAGTTTCAGACTTTCTTCAGAAATACTGAGGGAGTTTAACAGCATTTGAAAACACAGATAAAGAAATACATGGACCATGCAAACAAAAGTAAGTGGGATAAAAAGGGATGTGTTTACCAGATGGTGCTTAAAAAAAAAAAGGTCCACAAAGAAGCCCCTTGGTCTGACTACAGCACTTGTTAGGGATGCAGAGCACTGACCAAGTTCACTGGAGTTTGAAATCCCAAGGGCAGTTTTGGGTTTCTTGCTGTGCACTGCAGAAGGTGATTTAATAATTCATCTAAAACCGTGCAAAACTTTCTGTTGACTTAATTTACTCCCTCTTCAAGCAGATTTTTAGTTTTTCTATAAGATTTTAACCCAGTATTGAGGAACTATAAATAGACGAAGGCCTAAACCCCAGGACTAAAGACCTTCATGCAGGTCTATTGGAACCTGCAAAATCTGACCACTGGTTTGTCTGAATTTACAAAGAAAAATGGGCACAAGGAGGCTTAAAGGAGTTAAATTTGCTGCTGATGTGCACTGGTGTGCCTTAGTGCAGTCCCTCAACTTCCCAGGAGCAAGGGTAAAGGGAAATTAAGGCAAATCCAGGCACTGGTGTAGAAAGGGAGAGATTTAGTGCTGGGAGCTACTGCCAAGCATTTTTTACAAATGCCAGATATTGCCTTCAACACCTTTCTGTTTCTACTGCTAATAAATGTAAATTTACATTTACTTCTCACTCACAGACATTCAAATGCTTCATTAGGGATTGTTGCTTTGTTTTTTAATATTAACCGTCTCTCTTCTAAAGAAGTGTCTTTCACTGTGGTTAATAATTTGGGGGAAATATGGCAAATCTAAAGAGATGAAAATGCTTATTGGGCACTTACTCCATTCTGGTGTCTGACTCCATGGGGGAGTTTCTTATAATATCACATTAAAACCATCAAGTTACCAATCCTTAAGAAATCACAAACACCCACATTCTACTCTAAAGACATTTTTAGTAGATTTTTGTCAGTATTCTTCTTTCCAGGATGTGAACCTGGCTTCCAGTAGGCAATCAAGTTACTCCAAATTCTGCAAAAAATATCATGAAGTGAATCCATTCATAAATACACCTTGGAAATAGCCTTTAAAAGGGAAAGAGGTCTTTCCCAAAGATAAGGGGCAGGAAAAATCAATCTATAGCTGATAGCTCAGATAAAAACATTAACAGGGCCTGAGTAGCTGTCCAGAAATGAAACACAAAGCACAGTCATTTTTTCATTGCAGGCATGTGCGTTGCTGGTAAAAAATGGATGTTCCAACTCAGGAAGTCAGAACAACATGTACAAGTGGCCCAAATTGGTTTTGATTAACAAGGTTTTCTGCCTGGAAGTCACTTTATCTTCATCCCATTAGCTACACAACAAAACAAATGAATCCAACGCATTAGGCTGAGCCACGTTCTTGCACGGTGAATGCAAAAAAAAATCCTCTCTCAAGAGCCTGCAAACATTTTATATATAATGTAGTTTTTCAGCTTAATATTCCCCTTGGCGTTTATGTGGTGAGAATGCAAAGTTTTCTGCCTCCTTTCATTGTCTCCTCTTGTTCTGCTGGTGTCTGATATTCCCAGATATGGATCATGCCAGGTAAGGACGGTGTGATGTAACTTTGGGCCATTGGGGTGCCCATTCCACACAGTTTTTGTAGGTCTTATACTTTTACAACTGCATTTCCTGGACTCTGTTTCTTTTTGTAAATATCACACTAAAAATTATTTTTGCCATGGGATCAACAAGTAGGAAACTTTGCTGTGTAAAAAACCCCTCATGCCATGAGGACCACATTCCACCTCGTGTGCCAACAAAAGCAAAGAATCCCTGTCCATATCTAAGTCCATTTTTTCCCTTTTTAACTTCTCTGTGAGAAAGTTGATTTTTCCTCAATTATTTCAAATTGTGTGCTTAGAAAGTCAGGTCTAAAGTAGATTTTTTTGCCCATGCAAAAGCATGAATTGTGTTGCTCTTTCCAGAGGTTATTCCAAATATCCGGTTTCCAGATTGATCAAAGTTTTTCTTTTCATAACTATTTCAAATAATCTCTGTTCTAGGTGAGATCAAATCTCTTTTAATAGGTGGCTGAAATGTGGTTTTGTGAGGAGGAAGAGGAGTCACGTGAGTTTGGCTTCAAGGCATTTTGTCCTCTAATTCCACTCTACTCCCAATTCCACTACCAGAGAAAATGTATTTAGTTCCAAAGTTATCTTGGGAACTATGAGTTAGTGTAGTTGAATTCTTGTGGTGTTTTGCATAAGCAAATATGAATATTCAAACAGAGACTATGATCATGTACCTTAAACAAGGTCTATTCCTGATTATATAAAACCTGAAGACAACTCAGTTTTCTTATTTTTAAGTTTTCTAGGCAATGTAATACATAACTTTGTTTTATTTTTGAAGAGTTATAACTAAAAAGCAGCAGTTAGAGAGGACTCTTCCAAATTCTGCTGAACAAGAGGGTGTTATCTCTTATCAGCAACAGAAAAATTGTGTGTTTAACCAAAGTTCAGGTCTTATCTAGAACCCCAGTGGCAGTGCTGCTGCTTCTTCAGGTTACACCTCAGGATAATATCTAAGCCAAACAGCCAAGAGAATAAATTTCCACATAATATGTGTTTCCTTAGTCTTCATTATCTTAAATAATTGTCCCTGAAAAAATGAACATGTTGATAGGAACACGACTAAAATATTCACAATAGAACGTATGTGAAAACAAAACATTATTCAAATTATTCATATTAAAAAAAAAAAAATACAACTGCAACCAGGGCTGTTGGGTTCAGCTCCAGTAGGCACACTGGATTGTCTTTCATTTTTTTTCAAGTGGATAATTTATGCAATTAACCAAGATGCAATGAACTTTAAATTGTATATTAAAATGGAAAAATTAGATAGTTAGGAAAAAACTATGATGTTGTTTATATTCTTACCCACTGTTAGGATTTTTTTTTTTATTGCAGAACTTAAAATTGCAGTTGGCAGCTTTCTAATATGAATCTTGTCCACAAAAAGTGTTTACCCTGACTATGTTGACCTGATAGGTTGGGATAATTTTTTTAATACTTTTAAAATTCAAATTAATACATGTGTAAAATACTGTTCTTGGTCATGTACAATTTTTCACTACAATAATGAATAATTTTTTGTTGTTGTTATATTTTGTCATCTGGAATACGCTTTAAGCTTAACATCAAGAAAACTAAATGTGCTTTTTGTATATTCAGTCTTTTACATTTTAAACAGAACTAGCAGGTACAAAATCCCTTTTTCCCCAGAAAATTTGATATAAACTTAATTCTGCAGCTCCTATCAAGAATTGTACGCTGCTGCATTACACCTCTTGATCCCGTTTATCTGCATAATTCAAATGCAACCCTGAAAGATATAAACAGAGTGACAGTTTTTAAACATATTTTCTGATAATCAGCACAAACTATTACTTGAACCTATTCAATAACATCACCCTGACAGACGGAATTCAATGACCCTCAATAACAACAGATACAATCTCATTGTATAAAATTATATTATGACATGATTGTGTTGAGTTATGACTGAGGTTGACTTGCAATATGGCACGTGTTTTCTTTAGGAGAAGATGATACTTATTGACATTGAGATAATGCAGGATCTAAATTGTGCAGCCCGAGCTTCTGTCATGCAAAAAAAATCCCCCAAGAGTAAAAAGATGTGTGAGTACAACCAGCAGGCAAATAAATAGTCCAATACTGGTGTGTTTAGAAAGAATATAACTTATTTCATGAAAATGTCTTTGCTGGGGCAGGTTCTTTGGTAGCTCATGTTGATGTTGGATGGCTCAGTTTAGGTTCCAGTGCCAGGAGGAAAATGGGCCACGGCAGTGGAGGTTGGCACTGGAAATCTCTGTGGGTGTCTCCCATGGGACCTGGCAAACCCAGCTCATTCCTAGACTAGGACAGCAGTGCATTGTCCAAATGGATATTTAGTGGTCAAAAAAGCCAAAGTGCCTTAAGAACATCAGGTTCCCTGAGCTGTTGTGTTTTTAAAAAGAGGATGACAATTCCTGGCCAGGAAGGCAAATGTTCCCACCTTCTGTGCTTCCTCTCTCGGTCTGAGCTCCCAGCTCCAGAGAATATGGAACACTGTGAAGCTGTTGGACCATGGGATGTCTGGGAGGGGCAAAGTGCTGAAAGGGAGAAGAGCACAGATGATGTCAAACATTCCTGGTGAGTTTTTGGTGAGACTCCAGGTAAGGTGCAAATGGATAGGGCATGGTCCAGGTGGGATCCATGATGGAGCTGCTGGTGGATGTTGGCCAGATCTGACGCTCTTGGTGTCTTGGTGGTTTGTGGGTAGATGTGTGATTTCTCTGTGTGTGTTTCTCCTCCAAAGGAAAACACCCCAAACCCACTAAAGTAGAACAAAATGTCATTATCATTTCTATCTTCAAGGAAAGTTACTTTGCTAAATAATGAGAAACTTCCCAATGTCTTCAATCAGACAGAATGAGGTAAAAGAACCACTCAAAAGTATCCAGAAGGACAAAGGTTTTTTACTTTTCATTTGAGAGCAATAAAGACTTTTGTCCAAAAGCCAATTCTCGTGAGCATTGAGACTCCCAGCACGTGCAGATGTTGAGGGGTTTGCGTTTGTTTGCCCGTATCTTCGGTAGAGCCGATGATTGTATAAAACTTCATTATTACAAGCAGGTTAGAAACACGGAGCTTGTTTATGAATAAATAATTCTGTGTCTATTCTGCAAGGTAGGAAGGACACTTAGGACATTCAACATCTCCAAGGATGTCGTGAGCAGGATGTATATGTGGCAGGAAAACAGATTTATGGTCAGGTAAATATAGGAAGAAACTGACACGCACAATAAATGACATTACTGGGTTTACGTATAAAGGCAGAAGCCAGAGCATTGAGGGCATCCACAGGTTAAAATTTAGTGTAGAGAGAAAAGTGCAGGATCTTGAGTCATTTCCATTACTGGTGAGATAAAAATCAATATCCAAATACTTCCTTACTGGCAAAAAGCCACTGAAAATACCAATCTGCTGTATAATAAAAAAATCCAGTATCACTAATTTAAGAGAGGATACAAACTCCACGCTGCCTTCGAATAAGTGCTTTTGTAGTTCCCTGAAATGTAATTTCCACAGAAATATTTTGTGGAGAAATGAATCCACTGGGCGTCTGCTTAGCTGGCCTGGAAGGGGTCAACCTGTCTCAGGTGATCCACCTTCAATCCAGGGGTCCCAGAGGGATGCCTGGCTCTCATTAGCAGAGCAGGATTTCTGGGAAGAGGAACGAGGGTGTTTTATCCATAAATGCCATGGTCTAGAACCACCTGCCCCGGGTGATAATGGAGAACCCAATTAAGGGCACGTGTTCTGGAGTGGTTGCACCCCCTGAGTCTACTCCTGGGTGCAGGCACGTGTTCCCCGCGTGCTGCTGGGGACCCCTCCAGGGCTGCTCAGCTCTCCCATCAATAGTCCCTCTTCCCTCTGAAGTTTTCCCCCTCTCCTAGAGCACAGCGAGGTCAGGCACACAAAGGTGCTGTCCCCTGATTGCAGCAAACACCGCCATGTGTTGTATGTTTGATGAATTAAAAGGATGCTGCCAACTTAATTACACTGTAACCCTTCAATAAAGGAAGGGCAGAGCTGATTAACTAGTGAATAATTGGGGGCTGATTGATGGCTTTCTCCCTCACTGCTAAAGGCTGTATATATAATTATTTTGCCTGTGGGCCTAATTTTGCCACTGTTAGCTTCCACTTTTGTCACCAGCTGTAATTTATGGATGGGGCCTGGAGCCTTAAAAAAGGCTGGAAAATGAAATAGCCCCAAATCCCCAGATATGTCACCTGGAAATGGCCAGCAGGCAGCCTTTAACGTCAACATTTGCAGCCATTTAGCAGCATTAACACCTCATGCTTAGTCGGAAAATAATATTATCATTTGTCAACAACTATCATAATATAGATTTTTTTCTTGACATGTAATAATGTTGCATCACTCACACCAATGATTTAATATATGTTTTAAATGCAAGATCAATTCATTGCAACTGAATAGCAAATTCTTCTAGTAAGGTACCAAAAGAAATAAGAGAACCAGAGGAGGAAAACCCATGTCCCTCATTGCATTGGCAGGTAAGTTCCAGAATTAGTATCTGTTTCTAATGAACCCCTGCAGATCACAACAAACTCAGATGGATTGTGAAACTTAGTTAAAAAAAAAGAATATAAAAATTTTTTTTCTTTGAACTTTGAAAGATGCAGCAGCAGCTTCAAAGAAAATATGGTTAATAAACCACTGAGCTTAAAAAACATTGGGGGACAATTTTCCACTGGCTGTCAGTCAGCAGAGCTGCACATGAGCCTGTGGAGCTCCACTGGTTTGCACAGGATGTAGATCTTTGTATTTTAAATTGAAAGAAAATTTCTTATATTGTTTTTTCAGAGAGACAAAACCTAATCATTAACGCCACAAAGTAACAGCAAAAGCCAATCTGTTTTGAAGGATTGAATTGCTTCAGTGGCAAAGAGAAGAGATGCCCCCCCAAAAGTCAGCTTGTTTGGGGAAAACACAACATGCTGATTAGAGCTGCTCCAGCGACTGCCTGCTTTATATTCCACAGAGATTTTTTTCAAAAAACAAGTAATAATAACTTAGATTCACTTTTTTATTTAATTTTCTTTTCTTTGGTTTTTTTTTTGGTTTTTTTTTTTTTTTTTGAAACGATATTTAATCACNTTTTTTTTTTTTTTAACCCATATTTAAACATCACGGAGAGGAGCCTTCTAATTTATAAGCCAAGACATACAAATCCTCTCTCTCAAATTTCCTTTGTTGTTTTGTCCTCGCCGAGCTCTCCCTTGCCTATGAATCACAGAAAGATTTGAAGAACCTTTCAGTCAAAGCTCAGTTTTGTGCCAGTGGGCACTGGCCAGGAAAAAAAAAAAAAAAAAAAAAAAAGATTGATATTTGCCCTCTCTTCTTATCTGCACTTGATTTATAAGTCAGTGCGAGTATGCAAGAGAAATAAAGGCAAAGACCTTGATGCCTCCCTGTGGAGAATATGCACCATTTGGATTGAAGGCATGAAAGAGGAGAAATTAATGGTAAGCTGTTCATCTGTCACTACTGCCAGCCTGATGGTTTTGCAGGGAAGGAGAGGACTGGATGACATGCCCTCCAGTCAAGGGCATGACTGCCCGCTGTTCTCATATTATAAACACAGTGCTTTGGGTTTCTGAGGGATTTAAATTTAAATTATACTGTACTTTGGATAGGCAAATCTTTACACAAGTTTATTTTCTTGAAGTATTAACATGCAGGATTTTGCTGGCTTTATGTGGAAGAAAAATAAAAATTAAGTCCCTCTGTTTGATAAAAATGTGTAGCAGACTCTTAAAATGTATCCGTATTTTTAAAGCAGTGTGTTATAGTGTAATGAGATTTAAATTTATATATGCATTGAAGATTTAGGCACAGGCATAAATAGATAAGCTTCAGTTATTCTACTTTCTGGCACATAGGGAAAGATTAAAAAGTTCAAGATAGGAGTTGAATATTTTTTTCTATTAAAATGGTATAATACCAAGTGCTGCTATCGATGACAACATTAGGAACACATCTGGAGGATAAAAACTGACACAAAACTTTCATGTTGTGCTAAACGACAAGGAAAATGTTCTTATTGCTAAATGCCTCATTTTCAGGGCTGAGCCTTGGTGTCACCTCGTACTGCTTTGGAAATATTTTGGTCTGCTCGAGTCCTCACGATGCTCCTGTGACTCCAGCGAACCTCTGAGTGTCACCAAAGGTATTGGGGATAATTGGAGCGGTTTTGGGTGCCTGGCTTGGTTTGGATAAATGCACATGGATATGAGAACTGGTTTGCACCATGTACAAGTTCAGGGTTCAGATTTGGGGATGTTACTCCCACCCACACCCACTGGCTGTTTAAAACTCTCTTTGCTGAGCTCCAACAGTGGGCTGGGAATCCCTGTTTTCCATTAAAAAATGGAAAAGTGAGTTGCTAGTCCACTGGTTTCAAATTACCTTGAGTTTTATAAACCAGGAGCCAATAAAAAAAAGACCCTGTCACTTCTTTTTTGTTAAAATCTCTTGAGTTTGGAGATAGTTTCTTTATTTCCTGGGGCTTGAGTCATGATTCCTGAAATCCTGATTTAGGAAACAGATTTCAATGATAATTGTGCACAAGTAAATTGATGTTTGCTCTTACTCCAGCAAAATTAAAGGCTGGCTGAAAGAACTGGGAATCTTCCACAAACTTGACAGATAAACCAGTCAGAGAACAGGAGATGGGTCTGGCTCAGTTATGAGATGATCCTCTGGGATCGTCAGGAAGGAAGGAGCATCCTTTCCTCCAACATGACTGGAATCTCCAAAGCATCACAATGTGCAAACCTCGTGAAGCTCAACAAGTGCAAGGTGCTGCACCTGGGTCAGGGCAATCCCAAGCACAAATCCAGGCTGGATGGAGAATGGATTGAGTGCAGCCCGGAGGAGAAGGACTTGGGGGTGTTGGTGGATGTGAAGCTCAACATGTTCACCTGGAGAAGAGAAGGCTCCAGGGAGAACTTAGAGGCCCTTCCAGTGCCTAAAGGGGCTCCAGGAGAGCTGGAGAGGGACTTGGGACAAGGGCTGGAGGGACAGGACACAGGGAATGGCTTCCCACTGCCAGAGGGCAGGGTTAGATGGGATATTGGGATGAAATTGTTCCCTGCGAGGGTGGTGAGGCCCTGGCACACGTTTTCTGGAGAAGCTGTGGCTGCCCCCTCCCTGGAAGTGTCCAAGGTCAGGTTGAACAGAGCTTGGAGCAACCTGGGATAGTGGAAGGGTCAGGGGGTGGAACAGGATGAGCTTTAAGGTCCCTTCCTACCCAAGCCATTCCGTGATTCCATTATTTTTTACCTTTTCTGCCTCCTCCCCAGGCTGTTGCAGGAGGGGAGGTGCCTCTCGTGCCTCTCCCTCCAGTGTTGGGGCACAGAGGCTTTGCTTTCCTGGGCTCCTTGTCCTCTGAGCTGATTCCCACCCTGCCTGAGGGCTTTGCTTCCACGGGCACCACAATCACCCTTCTCCATCACCTCCTGGGATAACCCTCAGCAGGGGGGATTTCCCTCCCTGAGGAACAAGGATCAAGGCGTTCACAGTCACCAGGTCAGGGAACAATTCACCTTCAGAAACTTCCAGTTGCTCTTATCTCCCTGCACCTGGAGCATCCCCCCTGCAGCAGTGACAGGCTCTGTGCTGGGTCAGCTGCCCATCGCTCCCTTTTTTTTAACTCCCTGCTTGAATCCGCCTGGAGTTTGGGCAAACTTCAAACACTGGAGGTGATATTTTCTGTGCCAGCTGTGAGTCAAACAGCTTTTTTAGCTAAAACGAGTAACATTTTTTTTCCTTATTTCTTTAAGGGGTTGTGGGAAAGCATGTTCTTTCACAATCTCCAAAATTATAATAATTTTCCCAAGCAGCTCCAGTTCCTCCAGGCTTCGGAGCAGGTAGTTCGTTACTTTGACGCCTTTTTTTTCCTTCTTCTTTTTTTTTTTTCCTGTTCTTGTCAAAAAATCCTCCTGTGCCCTAGTTTGTGTGCATGTTAAAAATCTGTTTGCACTTGCTGAGTCCATCTGCACCGAGGCTGCTCCGTCTCCTCGCGGCTCCGGCTGCGGATGCGGCGCCCATACGGAGCATCCCCGGCGCGGCCGCACCGGAGCAGCCGAGGAAAGGACGCTTCCCCCTCCGCTCTGGGGTCACCTCCTGCTGATTCAGGGACAGCACGGAGCCCACCCAACTGAGCATTATTTTCTAGGTGCTGAGAGTTTGTGCAAACGCTGGCAAATCGTGTGTTTGCTGTGTGCGGAGCGGCGGGGGACGGGCAAAAAAGCTGTTTGCTGTCACAGGGTGCGTGGGGAGCTCGGGCACAGGAGGTGGCAGAACAAGTCTGGAGGCCCCAGTTTTGCTGATGAAGTGAAGGGAGGTCATATGGTCCTGCAGGCTGAACACTTTTCAGGCTTGGCTTGTTTGTCGTTTGGGGAATTGCATATGAAAGAGAGCCATGGAATGCAAAGGTTGGGAAGTGAAGGGCTGGGAACTAAGAAAATGCTAATGCAGGCACATTGATATATATTTATATATTTATAGGACTTTTGTTATGTGCTGTGCACTGAAATGTGTTGTGGGGTTTTTCAGCCTGGAGAAAAGGAGGCTCAGGGGAGACTTTATTGATCTGCAACTCCCTGACAGGAGGGGGCAGCCAGGTGGGGGTCGGGCTCTGCTCCCAGGTGACAAGTGACAGGCTGAGAGGAAACAGCCTCAAATGCCACCAGGAGAAGCTTAAATTGGATATTAGGGAAAATTTCTTTGTTGTAAAACAACAGAACAGGGAGCAAGGGCAGTGATGGAGTCGTCATTCCCTGGAAGTGTTCAAAAACCGTGTGGATGTGGCACTTGAGGACATGGATTAGTGGTGTCCATGGTGGTGGGGTTGAGTTGAGGGTTGGACTTGATGGTCTTAAAGGTCTTTTCCCAACGTTAACAACTCTGTGATCCTGTGGAATGGTCTCTGCTCTTTCAGCAAGTGTGGTCGTCTCATGTTCATCATCTCTTATCTCCCGAACACTGTCCAAACTCTGGGCTTTTCCTCGTGGATTTTCCTCTGGCTCTCACCAGGACTTTTCACAAGGAACTGATCTTTGTTTGTTGTGTGGGTGTGAGTAGAGAAGTTTCTCCTCCTTTCGTACGGTTCTCTCCATTTTACACATTCACAATCAGGCACTGAGATAAAAATTATGTCCAAAGCACCAATAAATTGGGTTTTGTCTTTCTGGCTTCACTCACCTCATTCACTCATAGGAAGAAACTCTTGACTGTGAGGTCACTGATCCCTGGAAGTGTCCCAGGCCAGGTTGGACGGGGCTTGGAGAAAGCTGGGATAGTGGAAGGTGTCCCTGCCCATGGCAGGGGGTGGAACTGGCTGATCTTTAAGGTCCCTTCCAACCCAAACCATTCTACAATTCCATGATTTACTGTGTATCCACCAGCTACAGACAGCAGCAAAATAAAAATCCTGATTTATTTCCACGCACAGTCATTCCTAGGCACTTATGAGCCTGGGTTTCTCTGGAAAAAGAATTTAAAAAGCCGTCTGTGAGCAAGTAATTAACAACCACACCATGGCGAAGACAGGCAAGGGCCAAATTAGAGTTTCAGAGGGATCTTTAGTTCCAGCATTTCCCAACTACTGAGCATTTCAATATGTGGAATTAGCAAATTTTTAGCCGCTTTTTAAGCTAAGGATGAATCCACATGAACTGAAAAACTTCTTTTTAACACTTTTTAAAATTTCTTTTTTTTAGTCCTCTTTTTACTACAAAGTTCTTGATGTTAACTTTAAACAACCCAATCTTACCCACATAAATGAAACATCAGTACAAAAAAACCCTAAAACTAAATTCATTTTCTGTTCAATTTCAGAGTGAAATTCTTAAATTTCTGTACTTAGGGTGGCCTAGTTATGAATATATTTTCAGATGTTTGGGGAACTGTTTTTGTTCCTCTGGAATGAAAAATATGTTGCACTGTGTCTTGGGTTGAGCCCAAGATGGAAATCCATCTTTTTTTTCTATGAGGAAGGAATGAGTTTAGGAAGAAAACTTTATACTAAGTTGAATATTTTGTCGAAGATTTTCAGAAAATTCTTCTAAGAAATCACTGAAATACTTTCTCAGCTTCCTAAAGAGGAGAATATAAATATATATATAAAAAATAATCTTATCCTTTCAGGAGACCCTCTGGCACCATCTTTGCCTCGTGGTGTCTCAGAACTCAAGGATTTGCTGTTGTTTTGTGTGACCTCAAAACCACCCAAAACCCATGGTCAGATTTAACTCTAAGTCTAAATGACAGCAAAATTATAAGCAAAATTTCTAAATTTTAAACATAAGGGGCCACTAATATTTTCTGTAAATAGCTTAGTGTGTCTAGGCTACAGTTCTTGGTGTTCAGTTGCTTATTTCAGTTGGGTTTTGTTTGGTTTTTTTACTGGGCACTTGATTAAAACTTTGGAAATAAATGCATTTTATATTTTTACTTTATCTCTGAAATATGATTATAAATGACCTTTGATTAAAAGTTAACAGAGAATATGTCAGGAAGTAGCTCAGAAGGAAAAGATTAAAAGCAGGCAGTCTAGAGAGGTGTTTAATTTCAATTTTCTTTGTGGTTTAAGAAATCTGTAGATTTTAAAGCCATCGTGCCATAGTTACTTTTATCAGCTGGGCTCTTTTGTTTTGTTCTGCCACCTAATTCTTTTGATGACAATGAGTCCACAGTTTTCCAATGACTGATTTCGATTTGCATGTTATTGTCAGCCTTTTATATTTTATCATATCTCCACTTTGGTTTTTATGCAGATCCTCACATCAGAAGGCAAGGGCAGCCCGAGCTAAACAGCTGGCTGGATTTGCATGAAAATGGACTGCCCTTTTTCATTTGTTTGTTCTTTGGAAATTACAGTAGGTGAGTATCTGACTCAAATTTCCCAAACAAATAAAGATAAAACTTCACAGATATTAAACTGTGGAGCATTAAACTGTATCATTTTACATATAAAAAGAAAAGGATTAAATAGAATTAGTCTGTTGAGCTGACTGAGGAGAAACAATGTGAGTGACGGGCTGAAAACTAAAGATACAAAAGAACTGTGGTGTCTTCAAGAGGTTTTTCTCTCCAAATATTTTCCTTTCCCATGTTTAAGGGATAAACACTAATAGAAATATTTCCCTTATGAATTGAAGATATTTTTGCTAAGGAAAAGAAAACCATAATCTGTTATAAGCCTTTATATATTTGATAGTATTCATGTATTTTATGCATTTATTTTATAGACAGAGCAGTCACAGAAGCCCCTTAGCTGTGGATATTCTTTACAACTCAGTCTGGCCTTGTAAAGCAGCCAAGGTCTGAACGTGACCAGGGGCAGTGACATTTAGAAGCCCACATTGTTCTCAAGAGGCCAGATCTGCAGGGTGAGGGAAGATCTTTTCTTAGCCTGGCTGATGGAGATGGAAAAAATGAACAAGCTTTGGGGCATAGGAGAACCTGAGAGTTGACAGAGGGGGCTTTACACATTTGGAGAGCAAGGTATCAAAATAACACATGGCATGACTTGGACTTGTCAACAGACTTATAAATTATTTAGAGCATGTGTGTCCTTGGGTGCCTGAGACTTGTCCCTCTCCTTCCACCTGGGCTGCTCGAGCTTATAAAGTCACAACAGTCCTTGCAAACCTCACCCCTCTGCCTCTAGACCCATCGTAGAAAGGAGAGCATGATGCTAACTTATTTTAAATAAAGGTTTGGAAAGAGTGGGTTTTATGACATCTGTCATAAATATTATGATATATATAATATGATATAATTATTTTGTGTGTAGACTTTCAATTTACATAGGTGCTTGGATTACCAGTGATGTTTTACACTTCCTAGAGTCAAACATCTGGGGCAAAGAGCAGTCAGCTTGGAATTTCCCAGAAAAGTGGTAACTGCTGGTCCTTCCTGAGGTGTTATATAAGTTCATCCTTTCCTCTGAAATGGTTGGAATTGGTGGAGTTGCAGCCACGCAGTGCTGGGAGAGAAGCAGCGTCCCCACGGGGAATATCACAGAGCCAGGCAAAATTTGTAGGGTAAAATACATTCTCACATCTATTTATTTATTTATATATTCATTCAATTATTCAGATTTCTTTCCTGGAAGAAAAGGGAAATCCGGAGAGCAGTTTAAATCCTTTTTCTTCTAAAGGCAGCAAAATCACGCTGAACTTTCATTATACGTTAAAACTTGTTAGGAAAAAGTATCCTAAACAATTCCTTGGCCTGGTGACATCCCTGGGTCTTGCTTTGTGGTGGTGCTGTGGAACCTCAGCAGCAGCAGCAGAAGACAACCAGAAGGCCCTAACCCACCTCCTGGGAAGCTGAAATGGTTGTTTATAGCAGGCATTGTGAAGAGTTAAAGGGAGACCTGGACCTGCCAAAGTAAGGATGGGTGTTCCTCCAGATGGGCAGGAGCTTTCCTGCTGCTGGGAACATGGAACTGGGGACTCCTGAGGGGTACTTTCAGTTTTGGGAAGCTGTGTGTGACGGACAGTGTGCCTGGAGACTGGGCTTGCCTTCCCCACAGTCCTGCTGTTGTTCTCAGCTATTCAAAAACGTAACAAACATGATTTTGTTTTAGGAAGCCCACACAGGGAATTGCTCCTGCTTTGCCCCTCGCCCAGCAGAGATATAAGGTTGGATTTCCTGTGAGCTCACTGGGCATTTCTCTGATCTACAATTCAAGTCTCTGTCTGAAGGTAAGAAAACTCTGAGGTTTTGCTTTGAGAGCAGCAGTGGCTCCTGGTCTGGAACTGGAGAAAGGATGTTCTTGGATTAATGGATAATTTTGCCAGAGTGTGTCCAGGGCAGGGAAGGGAGCTGGGAAGGGGCTGGAGCAGCAGGAGCAGCTGAGGGAGCTGGGAAAGGGGCTCAGCCTGGAGCAAAGGAGGCTCAGGGGGGCCCTTCTGGCTCTGCACAATTCCCTGACAGGAGGGGGCAGCCGGGGGGGGTCGGGTTGTGCTCCCAGGAAACAGGGACAGGAGGAGAGGGAACGGCCTCAGCTGCGCCAGGGGAGGTCAGGTTGGATATGAGGTAAAATTTATTCACTGAAAGGGTTGTTCCACCCTGGCACAGGCAGCCAGGGCAGTGGTGGAGTCCCCATCCCTGGAAGTGTTCTCAACCATAGACTGTGGTGTTTGGGGACATGGGTTAGTGGTGGATCTGACAGTGCTGGTCATTGTCTGTACTGATGATCCTAAAGGGCTTTTCCAACCTTTGTGGTTCTATGGATTAACATTGGACACATCTTTTGAGCAAAGAATATCAGGGGCAAGTGTTTGCTGTCACTGCCCTTCCCAGGAGCAGGAAGGGATGTCCTTCAGCCTTGTGCATCTTCAGATCCATGTGTGGAGCTCCCACAAAAACTGCTAAACTCCTTTCAAAAGTGCCATTACAAATTCCTGCCTGTTAAAGTCACTGAACCTGCAGAAATTGGCTGTACAAAACACAGAGACTCTGTGGAAAATCATTACAACTCAGTATTTACAGCGTTGCCGTGGAAGTACAAATAATTTTTGGCTTATTATTTATTTCCCATCAGCTTCATTCTGCTGTACTGTATTTCTGGACTTTTTCCTACAAATTTTGCATTTACAAATATCACAAATAGATATCAAAAGTTGCACAGGCGTTTTTGAGAGCTTTCCAAGGTTTTGCTGCTGTTCCAGTTGCAGAAACCACTGCCCTGGTGTAGCTGTGGATGACTGAAATCACCAGCACCCAGCCTGACAACGGCTCAAATTACTTTGATGTTACAACACAATGTAAAAATAATGCAGGAAACAAGACATTTTGGCTTTGGAACCTGACCTGGAAAGGGATTCCTGGAGGAAGTGAAGTATTTGACTTGTTTTTCATTTTAATGAAAATGAACAAACAGTCTCAGATTTGGCAAAGTTGAGCACTTTGTTGGGTTTTTTTGTTTTGTTTTGGGGTTTTTTGGTTTTTTTTTTTTTGTTTTTTTTGTTTTAATCTGGACTCACATGAGATCTCCTTCAGTGCTTGGATGTGTTTGAATGAACTCTTCCTGCTTTTGTTGGTTTAATCAAACTCGGCTGGCATGGCCAGGCAAAAATCAGGGACACTGGGAGGAAGAGCCAATGCATCAAGGGCCAGCTCCTGTTGTCAGGTTGTGATTTTTCATGGTGACCTCCTCAGCTTTGCAAACTGTGGGTGGATTTCTCTTATGGCTCCAGAGTGATAAGGAGAAATATTGTGTGTGTGTGTAAAGGCTTAGATCTTCATTTGATATCAAACTGCTGCCTGAAATGTGTGAATTTGCACCTGGGGAGGGTCAACTGCAATATGTGGGTCTACATTTTGTAGACAATACTACTCAGGTTCTATTTAAAACCCCCATTTTTACATTGAATTCGTAATGTAACTTGTTGCATAAATCCATGGCTGTAAATAGCAGTGTAGTGCCACTGCCATGCTTAGGAAATTTGGGCAATCAGAACTTTTATTCAGTACAAAACAAGCTAAAACTCCTTGTCCTGCCACCAAAACTCCAGTGGCAAAGCCTCTGCACGCACAGCAGAGCCTGGTTTTGCTGCAGGAGGCCGATGGGTCTCGGCTCAAGTCCCCACTCCTGTACAACAACCTCAATTCCAAGATCTTTTGCCCTTTTTTTGTTTTCTTGGGGCAACTCACTGTCTCCTGTGGCTCTGTTGACCTGAGGGGCAGTGCCAGGACTCCTCTGAGCCTGACACCTCCAGATTATCCATCTTTTCCATCCATTTTTTCCACACAGGGCCAGAATCCCATTGTTGTCTGGGCTGATGGTGCCTTCAGCATCACCCATGCAGCAGGGAGATGATGTGGATGGGAGGTTTCACCTCCCTGCAGAGAAAAAAGGGAATATCTGAGATGTAGATTAACTGGGATTATTCTTGAATTAAAAAGTTCACCATTAGAGTTTCTTATGGCACAGTCACTTCCAATTCCCACCTGTGTTATGGGCTCACAAACACACATTTTTCCCCAAATAATGGGAAAACAAGGATCTCCATAACCCTGGGCCTCTAAGCAGTGGGATTCATTTGTTTGTGAAACAATGTTTTGTTTATAAAGCCTTTCACGATGCTGAAAGGACACTGAGAACATCTTCGCGTGATTCTTAAGTTTCAATGGAGAAAAAACAAATGTGGCTCTTTTCTGTCAATATTTCCTGTCTCTGTGGGTTTTGTGCTCAACTCCTGTGCAGAGGGACTGTGTGTTATTGATAACGTGGGACTGGACTTGGTGGGTTTGAATGTCTTTTTTCATGTTTATGTGGAACATTTTTGGAGCAGCAATTAAAATAATTAAGGAGGGTGAAGAAATCTTTAGCATGCAACAAAGATTTCTGCAAAATGTTAATTTCTGTCAAATAAGTGAATATATGCACAGATGCCTCCTGACAGAGGCTGTGATTTCTGAGTGCTTTGCATGCCAAATAACTTGTTTACCCCCTCAATGTTTGCCAAGTTTACTGTCAATTTACAAATAATTTCCATTTTGCTGTTTATTCTGCTGCCTTTTGATGGATATGTCTTCCAGACTTTTATCTTGCATGTAGACAAACTAATTAATATTTTCCCTTCAGGCAAATATTTTTTTCTTAGATCTAAATGTGGGTTAGATTCTTCTTCGTTTCCATATGCTTTGTTCTGTCAATCATTTCTCTTCTATGTTACTAAAAATGTACCTTTGTGGATGTCATTTCTCATGTTTTACAGATTTATTTCACCTCCATCTATATGGGAATGTGTGTACGTAGAGAGACATATTTGTTATATATGTGTTCATATATGTTTAAGAAGAAAGAGTGAAAATACTCACCCTGTGTTAGGATTTGGATTATAAAACGGAATGAAAATGCATTTTCGTCTCGCCTGTTGCTGCCATTTCCCAGGCTTGACCTCACAGTTTGTGGTTCCTGCTGCCCATATGGCACAGGCGACACTGAGCACATCTCTTCTGCAGTGTCAGCCCTGGGTTCTGCACGTCTTTTTGACCTGGGCCAGCCCTTCCAGCCATATCTAAAATATTCGGGATATCCCATTTCGGCCCTCCTACAGCACAGACCGCAGCGGAGTGACCCTGCTGAGATGAGCAGGATGACGGATGGATGAGGAGTGGTTCCTGAGCCACTGGGATCCTGCAGGAGGGATCATGGAATGCATCATCGAATGGCCTGAGTTGGAAGGGACCTTTAGAGGGTCCTTTAGAGGTCATCTGGCCCAACCCTCTGCCGTGAGCAGGCCATCTTCAACGAGACCAAGTTGCTCCGAGACATGTCCAATCTGACCTAGGATGTTTTCAGGGATGAAGCACCCACCACCTCTCCGGGCAACCTGTGCCAGTGTTTTACCACCCTCATTGTAAAAACTTCTTCCTCCTGGGCATCTCTGGCCAAGCTCTTCCAACCTTAGTGCCCAAAACTCCTCTTAATGCATCAACAAAGCCCCAGGCCCAGAGATCTCCATCCCAAAACGCCCTTCGTCAACATTTAGCTGTGTTTAAAGATCTCTGAGAGCTAAATATTGTCCTGTTCAAAAGCAAGATTTCCACGCAGTCCCTGCAGGTCCCACAAAGCTTTGAGGCAGTATTGGAAGACACAATGCAGGATAAAAAAACCAAATTGTTATCATAAGCCTGCATGTTACCCACGTTCTGCTGAGAAAAACACAGGTGGTAACCGAGAGCGCAGATATTGTGAACAGATTCTTGCAACTTACCAGTCGTAAAAATATCCCTGCAAAAAAACTACTCCCAACGACTCTGTTTACAGAATGCTTGGTATTTCCTATATCTGGAAATACTCTCGTTGGAGCTCCATATGTCGCAGCCAGTCTGACAAGCTTGCTTTTGAACTGTTTGCAGGTTGCAGTCTGTCTGGAGGGCTGGGTGCTGATGCCTTCAGGTTTTTAGGCCCTGCATTATGGGCATGATTATCTTGTTCACTTTGCAGGCATAGAAAAACGGAGCTGGGATTTAGCAGGATTTGAAGGAACTTCCTAATTATGCCAAGTAGAGAAGTGCCTGAGCGGAATCTCAGCCAGAACCCCAGGTTTTTTATTACCGGTTCTGTTTTAAGTGTATCTCTATAATTTTCTGTGTTTCTGCTTTTGTTTATATCATCGTAGTCAGCAGGACTGCGAGATTAAAAGCTGAAATATATTATCTTCTCACATCCTCCAAACCTGTCGAAAAAGGAGGAGAAATTAAACAAGGACAAAAACTCGCAGTGAAGTGAAGCTGTTTCCTTTGAGCTGCCTTATTAACCAGTCAAGTACTTGACTGCCACTGTCAGCTAGATTTCTTTAGAGAAAGAGTGGCATTTTGAAAAATACAAATTCACCGCCTGCACAAGTTAATGAGGCCCTTCAGCAATGTTCATTGATAGTGTAAATTCATCATAATACAGTGCTACAAACCATAAATGGGATCTGCATACAGGAAATCAGCCACTATTAGAAATTTGCCAGACACGGAAAGAAAAAGAAGCCATTGATAAGCAGAAAACTCATCTGAACCACTCGGTGCTGATGGTGTGCAGCACATTAGCAATGCCAGAGAGTTCCACGATGAGAACTTATTAAGGTGAATTGAGGTGGCTCGTCAAGAATATTTTGCTCCCCTTTGTTGGTGTTTTATGGGCTCTGTCGGGTGAGAGAAAGTTTGCTGTGTAAGGCCTATCCCTGACATAAAGGGACAAATGTCTCCAAACACGTCCCCTTCCTGTGCACACCCAGATGTGCTCCTGCTTTAAATTGATTTTCACTTGCATTTGCAAACGAGAGCTTTGCAGACACCAAATAATCTTCAGGGCTGCACAGGACACCAGGAGTGGACAGTAACAAAAATTGGCAACACCCCAGAAATAATATACCAAGGTGACTTCCTGATCTTTGAAATAATTATCGAGCAGTGCTATTTTGCTGTCCATATCAATCAATAAATCTCTCTACATGCAATACATTCATTATTCCTACCCTCGTTGAATAGTGTCAGTTTAAAAATCTCTGGGACCAATAAGTCAATATTTGAGTGTGATTTCTCTGTTGGCCACTCTCCATCATCCTGCTCAGGAAGTGACTAGATAATGAATACCTTGCATCATGATCATAAAACTGGCGGCTTCTCGAAGAGAAGAGGTGACCAAACTTGTTAAAATCTTGAAGATCATCACCCTGGACGTACAGGATGCCACCAAATTATGTGAATGAACTTGAAGAAATAAAGCAGGCTGGTCTGAAAAGGCTCTGAAACATCTGTATCCATCTTCTGTGGTCTTGATTCCAATTATATGGAGATCTGAGGAAAGATTACATTGGATTAGTCACTGAGAAGTGGAAAAAGAGAATTGTTCCCCCAGGTCTTCACCGCCCTGACTCCCCAGTTTTAGTGGATCTGATTCTTGCAGAACCACAGATAACGGGATCAACAAAGGACCATCAACAGAGGAACCTGAGGAGATGCAAACTCTGCTTTCCCTCTTCCCACAGTGTCTTTGGTTTGACACGTGAAGACAAGGTCAAGGCCACAAACCCTGGTCTCCTCTCCCAGGGGATCTGCTTTCAGGTATCACCTGTGGCCCTCCCCCAGGGAATAAGTCAGAACTCATTGCAATCCGTGGAATCCACGGAGCACAAGTGCCCTTCTCCCAAAGTCACCTGCTTTACTCGGCTGTCGTGTTTGTGTCACCAGCTGCACGAGCCACCGGGCAGAGCAGCAGAAGCCTAAGCAAACATGTCGTTCTTTTGTAAACAGGAATAATTATGTTGACTGGGAGATAAGTAGGAATAACTGAGCAGAAACTGCAGATGTTGATGCCTTCTCTTGTCTCTGTCTTTCAAACATCTTTGGTAGCTCCTCTGCACTGCTCCTGTCCCCGTTCCTGGAGGCAAATCCCTGTGGACACTCCTGTGAGCCCCTCCAGTGTCTTTTTTCTGTGCCTCTTGCAACTTCCTCATGCTGCAAACTATTTCAAAGCTGACAGGCTGGAGAGATGCTCCTTGGTCCTCTCCAGCATCCTCCTCCTCCTCCTGTGTTCCTCCTCCCCTTTTCCCTGCTCCAACCACTCCTTTTCTCTTTCCCCATTGCCCCATCAGACTCTCCCCCAACCCTGATTGACCCACCCTTCTGAACCACCTTTTCCTCTCAACTCCTGCCAAAGTCCAGATGATGATCTCCCTAGGGAGCTTGGATTCTGCAAGGGTGGGTTTCAAATAAGTCTGGAATAGAGGTTGTTTCACGCACTGTGGGATGTGGGAGATGAAACAGAACAGGATGCGTTTGTTCCCTTTGCTGGCTACTCCAATCCCCAGCTGATAATTGTGAACAATGGATGAAAATGTGGTTGGGATATATCATGAGAAGAAATCTTATGGAAACATTAGGCAGCCTATTATTGTAAGGCTCTTGTAAATACTGTTTTGTAAGGAGAACCTATCTAAGATGATGTAAAACTTAATATTCCCATTAACAAGATGTACTGTACTATTTCCAATTCATATCAGTGAAAATGTATTTCAAATTACAAAGTACTCATATTCTATCTGAGCCAATGTTCTGATTCATATGTCTCCTCTTTAATCCCATTTTCATTCAAAGTTTCACAATTCACATCTTTTTCCTATTTTCTGTAATACTTTCTGTGTTTTCAAAATGTAATCAAAGCTTGTTAGCTTCTACCCAACCATGTTTGGCTGAATGGGAATATTAATAATACCAGCTATTGATGTCTTTATGTTAAAATTTGATTTATTGAGCAAGTGGCACATAATCTGTGGGGAAAATACCTAGAGATAACACCTTGAGATGATTAATTGTGTTTACAGTGCATTTCTGTAATAATTGTTTACAAGGAAATTTATGCATGAGTTGCTGCCCCAGTTCAAAAGAATAACTCATCAGATTGTCAGGCTCTCTGCTCTTGAGTATTCCAGCTAATTGCTATCTTTGCTAGTTGAGCATCATAAATCCTTCCTCCACAGAGCTGAGAGCAGGATTTTTGGATCCTGCTTTTGCGTGCAACCTTTTCATCCCTGGGAACATCAGTTTTCTCATGCAGGAAAAGAAAAAGAATCTGTAAGGGGACGATATCGACAGAAGATTGTGACGAGCTGCCCGGTGGCATCGGGTCTAACTTCTGAAAGGAGCTTAGACAATCGTCTGCTAAAATCTGTGTTGGGTGAATTTGCCGGTAATGTCACTGATAATGAATAACACACGAGGATGTCGACTTAGTGTTCGAAATTTAAAAACATTACATTCCCTGTTCTGCTGCTCCCTCCTCTTGTATTTCCTTCTCCTGCACAAGTGCTGCAGGGTAGAGAGGGTAGGATGGGTTGGGGAATGGTTCCTTTGCAGCCATCTGTGCTTATTACTGATCTAATAACAACTGCACAATTCTCCCTTTTGGAATTAAATCCGTCCTTATAAAATCATGGGCATAAATATACTTTTCCTCTGCACAGCTTCATGCGTTTCAAGTTTGCTTCTTTTTGTTCTATTTCCAATGTTGGGGTTTAATTATTTCATAACTAACTCTCCTGTAGTTACAGGAGTGTTATCCAAGCAATACGTTGCCAGGAAGTAGTTGATAATGTTTAATAATTCCTGATTACATTCCTGTTCCAGTCCATGATCATGATTATACAAATGTTTCTGGTGCTATTTTTCAGTACAAATCCTTCTTTTCAGTTTTTTCCCCTCCTTGTTGACAGTGTGTTGGTCAGAACACAAGAGAAACCGACCTATTTGCTAGTTTAATTAAAGATGTCAGTGAAATCCTCAAGGTTTGCCTGGGAAGGAGCAGATTTACTTGCTGCTTTTATGCACACTGTGGGATTTAAACATTTTGAGAATTGCTTTGGTGATTTTTCCCAGGAGATAAAGGAATGGATTAAGTGAAGTAGTTTCTGACTATAATTGGTCTGGTTTAAACACTTAAAAATAACTTTAAGAAATAAGAAAACACAAAACAGGTTTTCAAGTAGGGATTTAACTTTTTCTTCCCCCCCCCCCCCCGCCCCAGCAATGTGTTTATTCCAGCTTTGGTGTCTCATTGTGAACTATCAAAGTGGGCTGGACCTGAGGTGGGATATCTCTTCTTCAGCTGCTCGGAACAGCAGCCCAAGGCAGAGGACAGATGTCTGGAGGAGAAGAAACAAAAGGACTAAATCTGAAGGAACAGCAGGAGAAGAGAAAAAGGGGATCAGAGGTGGGGAAGAAGGAACAAAACCAGCGGCTTGGAGCCTTTGGATCAGATATTTGCTCTTTGCAAACAAAGTGGGCTGTGAGCGCTGTAAACTTTCCGAGGGTTCGCTGGCAACTCCGCTCCATCAAAGGCTCCCACCTGTAGCTCAGGTGTTCCTGGCACTGCTGCTCCTCTGGATCCAGTCAGGGATACACCCAGGGCACCACGGAAAAGCTGCTCTGTCTCTTTTTCCAGTCAAACACCCGGGTTCTCCTCCCTGCCTCGCTTTGCCTCAGCTAGGTGAGCGGCCAGCAGCAAGGGATTGCTGCCAAAGGATTCTTGTCGTGGTCCTTTGGAGAGGCAGAGGTAGAGCTGGCATAAATCAAAATATTTACATGGTTAAGCCAAGCTTAACTCTGTCACCCCCTAATGCCATCAGCTCTTACAGCACCAGCTGCACCTGGTGAAGGCAATAAAATGCCCTGCTGAGCAATCAGAATATATAAATTTAACAGCTAAACTTATGCTTGTGGGCCAAATAAATGAGGATTACTGCTATGCCTGTAGTGAAATAGTTCCTATCAAAACTCAGTGATACAGGAATTCTAGAGAGGAGAGTAAAAAAAGCCACCCAAGACTTCACAAGCAGGTTTTGATCAAAAGTAGACGCAATAACACAACACATGAAGCAGATTCTGTAGGAAATATTAGACTAATCTTACAAAATATTCCAACCATGCCTATCAAGGAACATTAATAACAGTGTTATTGACAGAGTATTCATTTAAAGTCATTCTGTTGGATACAATTAACATTTAGATGAGAGACAGTTATAGGTACTCGGATGATATAGCTGAAAGAAACAATGACTCATCCCTCCAACAGCATCGGTACCAAAGCTCACAGCAGGGAAACTGCATTTCTTCCAGCTCCAGAAATGAAATTCCATGGACCTTCCTGAAGAAATCAGCTTGTTCCTATCAGAGGGATTGCTGTGTTCTATTTCCTTCTTCAAGGAGGAAATTTCTGTGGAGTTTGCCAAGGGCTGGATGAATGTACCCACGGCAAGGGTAGGAGAAAGGGCTGGGATGGACAGCTTGGCTCTGGGCTCTGGAGGAATCTGCTGTGCTCTTCTGCCAGCCTTTTCTCCTTAAAGTTGTTTATGTAATTAAATTAATTGTTACATCGCCCACAGGAACAACAGGAAATTATGAACCTCTGTACAGCCAGAGTGAGGGGAGTGATGGAAAAACCAAGAGTAAACCATAAATCCTCTCTTGCCAACACTGTGTCTCCCCAGTATCAAACCAGACTATTTAGGGATGGTGAATAGGATGCTGGAAGGGCACATTCCAACAATGATTTCCTGAGATTCATGATGTCTCCAATGAAATAATGGGGTTTGGATTGGTCTCACCTGCTTTAAGCTCTTTAAAATTTAGTCTAGGCCTGCTCTGTGCTTGACAGAGAGAAGCTTGGCCTGGGAGCCCTTTATCCTGGACAGCTTCAGATCCCTGATTTTCAGAAGGCTGAAGGTTTGTCTGAATGCACCCTAAAAACATCAGTGGCAGCCACCAGCCTTCGTGTTCACGAGATGACACTTTCTTCTCCACCTCTGTCCCTGCCTGGGGGTCTCTCCACCCAAGCGGGGTTTGTGCAGTTTTAGAAGATGCTTGGTGAGCCAGAAATACGAGCACAATCAACCAAAGTTCAGAGAACCTGGAATTGTGGCTGAAATTTCCACCGCAAGCACTCCCTGCACCCTCAGTCGCTGTGTTGGTAACTAAGAATTTCATAATTTGGTTTAGAGAAAGTGGTAAGATAATAACTAATTGGAAAAAAATGGTTTACATCTAAAAAAAAAATTATAGATGACATGTTGCCAAAACAAGAAGACTCAGAAGTCTTGAAATGGAGTTATCTCCAACCCTGCTGCCTTCAATCTGATCCATAATAGCCTGGTAGTAGTTTATTTATATTAATTCCATACTGTATATTTTGCATTTTTGTAGAAATGCCTAGAGCATGCATATTAAGCAGTTAAGAAAATTGATCTGCTTGAGCAGTGATAACATTTGCAGAATGAAATCGTCACAATTAGAAAGACATTTGAAGCAACCATGTTAAAAGGTGCTGAAATGTTCTTGAAGAAATGCCACATGTTGCTGCGGGCAGTAATGAAACATTTCCATATAAAGCACTATATAAACACATAGAAAATGCAGACATATGTTAGCAGATTATGGAGTGTGAGAGTGATAGAGTAGTGATGATTATTTGCAAGTGTTAATGTTACCAAAGCTGAAGGTTATCTCCTGGTCTTGGACCCTTATATGTAAATAATTATATCTGGAAACAGGAGATTTCAAAGCCATCAAACATAATATGCATTCAGCACTTCTGAAATACTGTAGGGTTTATTGATCTGCAGTATAGGACAGTAAATTTTAGGAGATTTATGCTCAGATATCAGTGAACATATGGCTTCAGACATGCAAGTTTGAAATGAAGTTATTCACATTACGCACACTTGCACATGGTTAAGGATGTGCAAGTCAGGGAGTGATCAATATGCAAAAGGTGAAGTCAAATATACATTATCTACACAGAGGGGATTTTCTATGCACAGCACAGAGCTCTTCTATCAGCAAACCTGAGAAATCTGATCTCTGCATCCATCTATCCAATGTTTCCCGTGAAAATGTCCATCTACTGTGTAAATAGATCTGTTCCAAATATCTGTTTGTGTGAGGATAACGCACATATTTTCAGAGCCTACTGCACCCAAAATAGCACCTCAAAAAAAAAGAACATAAAGCAATTTAAGAACCAGCACTAACTTCATCTTGGGAACATTGTCTTAGTGGACCTTTGGTTGGGGTTTTTTTCCAAACCTGCCCCAAACCCTTTAAAACCTCGTTTTTTCATTGGTGACTTTTGCATTTATCCTTCTATAAAAAAAGCTGTGCATTGCTCCTGCTCCAGGATTTAAAAGCACAACTGTGAAATCAGGTAAGTTGTTTGAATATTTCTACTGAGATTCTTGGTGTTGTTTGCCTAATGAGCATTTCCTCACATCCTTTTCTGGGTTGGTTTTTTTTTTCAAAATGTTTGCCTGAATTAGAAAACAATCTCTGTACTCCAAAGTGGCAAATCACTTGAGACTCGTTTCTGAATAGTGCTGAGAAATCCCTCTTTGCATATCTTTAAAGATGTTGCTCCAAGAAAAACAGGAATTTGTGACTCTAAAACCTTCATCAGCCTTGTAACTTTGAGATAAATAGTTCTTGAAGGAATTCAACACTTGCCAGGCCTTCAGTTGTGTGCACTGGAGCTGTGGAAATTCAAGCAAAATAGACTTTATGATTTTTGTCTATTTAATAGAGGTTGTTTTTCTGCATCACGGAATTATATTCCCATTTTCCATTGTGGAAAGACCAGAAATAGAAAAATCAGATAAATTAATAATACCATTGTATTATAAAAACCCTTATATCATTTCTGGGTGATTTTATCTATATATATATTTTTATATATTTATTAAATACTATGATTACAGTTAAGTACTGGTCAAAAAGAGCCTCCAGACATTTCCTTTGGTTCTGGATCAGGACTGTTCTTGCACAAACAGGAAAAATATTTAGGTCGATGCAGGATAGATTAATTATAAATTATAAAAGGCACGATAATATCAATTTGCATTTCATAACTTGGTGCATTTGCTTATCAACCCAAGGATTCTCCTTGATTTTTTACCACTAATACTGAATTTACTGTGTCTTGTGGTGAAGGCCCATCTCAGAGTCCAACCTACATCCACGGCTTGGGAGCACGGATCTGATGCTGGCAGCATTGTCTGATGGAAATTCCAAAGGGAGAGCTGAGGGGATACCTGGGGTGCAGAGAGGGTCTGCAAACAGAATAATCCAGCCCATCTCATCCCCTTCCAGGCCTGATTCCCACAAGGATGGTGAGGAAGTGCTGGGATGGGCTCCTGCTCCCAGGCTCCTGCCTCCTCACATCAGGGAGGTCAGTGCCAGGTCCCCACCGAGACAGAGGGAAAAGGGTATTTCTTCTGTTTGATGCACAATTTGCTGGCTAATGATGGTAGCACATCAACAACAGGTTAATTTGTTAAAAATTTAAATTAATGAAATGGAAGTTTTACTGAATTTCATGACTAGAAGCCCTTGTGAAAGGGGATGCATTAAAACTTGGAAACAAAGGATCAGACAAGTGAATTTTCCAGCTATACCTGGTTTCAGAAAACCATCCATCTCCTTTCCAGACAGCAGTTATCCTTCAGGATGAGTCTTTTCTTCTTCATTAGCTCTTTATTAGCGTTGGGCTAATCAGGTCAGGCAGAATAAAAACTCATCAGAACCATCAGCTAAAGATCAGAGAAAGCCATTTTTCCTTTTGAAAGTTACATTTCCTTTCTTTTCTTTTTTTTTTTTTTTTTTTTTTTTTTTTTTTGTAATTTCTGTTTCTCCTGTTGTAATACAGGAACAGATGTGAATGAATTCCCCAAAGAAAATCTGTTCTTACAGCATTCTGGTTCAATTTCTTTGTCCATGCCCATCCCAAAAGATAGTAAACAGATATTATTTATAGGGAGATTTTATGATCTGTTTACTTCAGATCCTTTTTGTATTTATAAAAAATGCAAAGAAGCCAAACTAAGTGATAAAACTGCAGCTAGAGTTGCCTTTTAATTCTGGGCATTCAGTAAATATTGCACTTCTAGCAAGAAAAAAAGTCAAATTGAAAAATATTTTTAAATCATTACCATATTAAAAATCATTCAGGTAACAGCCAAATAGGGTAGATAATATTCGTAGTTATTATAAGAGCTGTTTAAATGAATGTTTCTAATAACAAATAGAAACCATATAATATCAGCATGACTCTTTTTCATGTTCTTACAGTGATCCAGGCTCTGCAGTGGTTTAAAACACTGACCTGGAGCTCACGGATTTGGAATTTTGTGTGTGAATGGATCCTTGACTGGATCCCTGAAGGTGGCTGTAGATACTGCTTTGGGGCTGCTTTATGAACACCCTGATTCTTAAAAATTCCATGATATTTATTTTTGGTAGGGTATATGTGCTTTCAAAGGGTTTGCTCCATTTTTGGTAGAAAAGGACCAATCAGTAAATTCATGGAGCTCGGGTGCAGCGAGGTCTAACCTTAGTCTCAGACTTGGGAAATGGTTTATGTCTAATGGAAGTATCTATACAAATTTATAATAATGAATATTGAATATTGATTTAATTTGTGTTAATTCAGCAGGTCTGAGTCACTTCCTGAGGGTGGGTTGTGTGGAAAGGGTGTCTCTTCCTTGTCTTAATCTCAGGTCAGGAATCTCAAACCTTGGGAAGCCCTGCTCGAGGGGAGAGTCAGTAATGTGCAGTCCTGTTGAAATTTAAGGAAAACTCAAATTGGGCTCATCCAAAGATGTTGGTAAAAAGTTGCTCTGCCTTCAGGAGCAACCATGAGTTGCAGCTCCAGGGTTCACTCGGGCTGGAATATTTATGGAATAAAGAGATTGTCTCGTAGCCAAATTGCGTATGATGGGAAAGGTTTGACGAGTCTCCTTGTAGCCACAGCTTTGCTCCTTGATGGATGAGAGTTGGAAAAGCCACCTGCCCTTCCAGCATTAGTGGTTGGTGTTCCACACTCACCTGCTCCCATGCTCCTGGGATCCCTGCTCCTCTCTGGGTTTTCTTGAGGAGTCCTTGGCCCAGCTTTTCTCCTTTGGAGAAAGGGTCTTTGGGCCCTTGGGTCTTTTTCTCCTTTGGAGGCTGCACCAAAGTCCTGCTGCTTTGGTTAAGGGGTGGAATATCACAAACCTCAGCAGCCAGAATCAGAGCACGGCACCAAGAGCACTCGAAGAGCACTTTTTGGAGGGGGAGAAAGGAAAAAAGATTTTCACTAATGCTTATCTACCTTCTAGAAACTCCAGCTTGGTCCTTTCCAATGTTCTTTGATGTGCAGGAAGCACTTTGCTGTTTGACCACCTCATGGAAGAGTTTCATGCTCAGCTCTCTGTGGAGCAGGAGACCTGATCCATCCAGTGCATCCCTTTAAAGCAAGCCTCTGCCATCTGTTTCAACCTCTAATTACAAATGCAAAATAACACCATTTGCAATTGCATCATAAAAAAGTAAAATATAAGTGATTTAAATGCATGTGTGTGTTCCTTATGCAAGGCAACATTCATCTGTTATGTTTTACTGTCTTTTAGAAACAACTCCAGGGTGAAATCCCTCTTATCCCTCTTTGTGGAGGGAAGACAAATGATTTCATTGTCAGAAGACAGTTTTTTTCAGGTATTTTTCCAGGTTATATTGCGCTTTCTACATTTCTCTCTTTACAAATTTGCTTTCTTCTGCCATTGATGGGATGGATGGCTTGTCCAGATCTGTCTGTTGTCTTCAACACACAGGTTGGGGACTCCTTTGGCTGACCAGTCTTCCCAAATCATCATCCATGTCCTTCTGCTGCTTCCCTCATTTTATAGATCTGTATTTATTTGTGTCATTGTGTTTACATTTTTTTAACCTATAGAAAGAAAACCAGATTAATGCCATCTGGTTTATCTCCTTCACAGGGCAAAGGCATTCATTTTAAAAGCAACCTTTAGTTATCACACCATGGAGCTCTTCGTGGTTTGCCATCCTGGGAGATAACATCACTTAGATACCCAGCTAAAACTAAGCTTTCTAAATAATTATATTAATTATGGTTTATTGATTGGTGTTCAAGGTATTTGTAAAATTCCATTATCACTAACACGTGTGTGCTTAAATTTTAATTTCCTCAGAATTTGTCATTTAAGTTCCCCAGCCATGTTTCTTGGTGTTGAATAAGCATCTTTGATTTCTCAACATCTTTTTGGCACTGAGATGGCCCAAACCAAACACCCCATGCCCTGTAGAGCTCCCATTTTTCTCCATCCACACCTTTGCCTTAAATAGAGATGACAATTCACTCTGGGAGAACAGCAAACTAAAAATTCATTTCCCGGGGAGAAATTATTCCCAGTGAGCAGCAACTGCGGAGCATCCAGGTGACTTTCTGAGCTCCAGTTTGGTAGTGAGCAATGAGCACTTTAAATGCAGCATGTTGTGAACTTGTGAGCTCCAAAACATTTGGAGCCTTTCTGGAAAGCAGAATCCGAGCCCCGTGAGGTGTGGCCACGTGGGCTGTGCGATGGATGTACCCAGAGCCCATGCACAGCCCTCTGTCCTGGGCTTTGTCCTCCCCTTCCCCTCCTCTCCTCACCATCCTCCTTAAAATAAGGGTCCAATATATCAAGGGATTGAACTTCATGGGTTTCAAATGGAAGCTGAAGAATTTGTTTTCACTCTGATGTGAAAAGAACAATTAGCAAGGGCGCACCCCCTCCTCATCAATGGGAGAACTTTTCAATTGCCTTGAAAGGCTTTGGACCAGGATGTAAAAGAGCAAAGACTTATTCCTAACAACGATGCTTGAATAGGGATGGAAAACTGTTAATCAGACACTCCTGGCACACTGGATGGCAAAACAAAACAACCAGCACACGTTGTGCCTTCCCTTCAACCATGCCACGGGCAAAGGGGTGATTTTACCACTCAGGAATCCTGGAGGATAACTGGTGGCTGTTAGGATTCTCACTTCTCGTGCCTGTTAGAGGGCTGCAAGTGCAAGTTTTTTATTTACTCTCCTGGCAAGCACCTGGGAGAGTCCTTGTCTTGGCTGCAATCAGCTGTGGGAATGGGGAGAGGGAAGTGGCTGCTGCTGGGAGCAGGAGGAGAGGGATGCAGGGAGCTCTGCTGGGCACAGCCAGGTGAGTGTGGGGCTGCTGGGCTGTACTGGTCCTTTCCTGGGGTTTGGGAGGACAGCAAGGCTGAGCTAAGGATGCTCCCATCATCCCTGTTCCCCATCTTGGAATTTTGTTTGATAGGAATGGCACTGAAAATACTTCTGGTATTGGATTGCAGCTTTGATTTGAATTCTGGTGAGGCAAGGAGGTAACAAGAGGGGGATCAGGAGATATGTTTTGGGAATATTTTAGTTTTCCATGTTGCCATCTCTGGCAGTTTCCAATGTTTGGCAACCTGGCTGTTAAGAAACATTTTGGAGTTGTCTCTTTCTCTTTTCTTTTCCTTCCAGTCAGCTGCACTTTGATTTTCTTACCAAGCAATTCAGTTCTCTCATGGCTCTGTGGATTTTTTAAAAAGCTTTGTAACTTAACGTTGGTTTGGGTTGGGGTTTTTTTCCTATATGTAATTTGCTTTTGAAGTTGCCAGGGAACAATTTTGTTCAGAAAAACAACAAACCCACCCGTATGGTGAATTAGTTTTATTTGAAGAAAATAGAGTTCCAGATGCATCAAAATGAAGTTATTTGGCAACAAGAGGTTTTGGGTCCCTTCCCCCTGGACTGACATAGTTCTGAGAGAACAATTGCTAAACGGAATTTATTTTAAAATAATGTGACCTGTGCTTAAAAGAGATTGGCCTCAGATAGCCAAGTAAGTTGCTTTTTCCCAGGCTTATTGTTTTATTTAAAAGCTTGTTCAGAACAGACCCATTAACTGGTCATAGTCACTAATTGTGAGCTTGTCTTTTCTTTGGCTTAGAAAGGCTTTGGATTGAGGTCAAAAAGAAAAGGAATGGAGTAGGCAATTTTAAATTGCCAATTTTTCTCATTTTAATATCAGATTTGTTTGGCTTGTTCACGTTATGCAGATGAAGCTGTGGTACCAGAGCCCAAAACCCTGGGGGTATCCACAGGAGCTTTGGGCTCCGAAATCCCAGGATTCAGCTCAGGGATTTCTCTTGTGGGCTGAGGAAAAGACGTTGGAGTTTGTTCTTCATCATTTCGTTCCTTTTCTGTTTCTCTGGTTTGCCTGAGCGTGATGTGCTGTGTGTTGGTGATGCTGCTTTATTTTGCGTCATAGAAAATGTCATTTTTCTACTTCTCATGGCACATTAATGCAAATACAAGAGTTGTTTTTAGCGAGTCCCCTTTCAGCTGGGTATTTTTTTAGTCTTTTTTCTTCCTTAGACCTAAGCAGAATTCTAAAACAAAGTTCTTTTTTCTCAAGGCATATATCTGGAACCAGTGAGGATCTTTATTGCCATTACTCTTTTAGCTATGGCTTTTTTGTGAGGAAATGCAACAAAATATTTGTCAACATCTTTCCATTACAACCATCAGTCTTGAATCTCCAGAGTGTTGGGAATCACAAATTAGGCTGTAATTTGGACTCTCCTTGGTTGTGTTTATCTGATTACATTTATAGGAGTGTGGTTAGGTGTTACAAGTGTTATTTTAATACAAAATGAAGGTTAAACAGTGGTACTTTACCAGGCAGGTTTCCACCCAAATTTGCTGCACAACCCTGGTGTGGGTAAAACCCCATTACTTTTATTTTTGAGAAATGTATAGAAAATAATTTAATTTTTCAGAAATCCATATAGTTTTGGACCCGCCAGTAGGTGAAATATTTTCTAACATTACATTTATTTTTTCCCCTAAAAGCACCATTTCTGTTAGTTGCAGAATTCTACTGCCTACCAGAATGTGAAAATAGGTTTCATTCAATTAATGAACTGGAAACAGGAAGACATTACATAGTAAATGAGGTTTACATATGATAATGTTGGATTTGTCATGTAAACGATTGCTTCCTTTCAGCTCCCTGAAAGGACTAAATTTTGCTTTTGTACAGACTGTACAATGCTAATAAAAAGAGAAGGCTCTATGGAAAGTATAACAATAAACTATATCTATAATTCTAATGTGCAGGAGGAAAAGAAAGACGATGATATTTTAATACACAAGTAGATCAGACCTGGGTAGTGGTGTCAAAAACTAAAGGCTCAATCACAGCTTTGCAACCGACTCCGTAGGCAGGGCAGCGTAACGTAGGGAAAGGCTTCAGGCTGAAGGAGGGGAGATTTAGATGGGATTTTGGGAAGGAATCTTTCCCTGTGAGGGTGGGGAGGCCCTGGCACAGGGTGCCCAGAGAAGCTGGGGCTGCCCCTGGATCCCTGGAAGTGGCCAAGGCCAGGTTGGACGGGGCTTGGAGCAGCCTGGGATAGTGGGAGGTGTCCCTGCCCATGGCAGGAGGTGGAATGGGATGAGCTTTATCATCCCTTCTGACCCAAACCATTCTGTGTTCTTATTTCTATGAATTATACTTCAGCCTTGACCATTCTTGCTGTTTTTAGCTGGACTTTGTTAAATTCGTCCCAGTTTCTTTGCACCTTTTTTGAAACCATGAGCTCAAGACAGGAAACAACATCCCAGCTCAAGGAGGGTGGGATAATTACCATGAGTGGTCTCATGTAGGATGCCTTTGTTAACAAATCCTTGAAATTACCATTTTTGGAAGTTTTACTCCTTTGTTTGATATGGAGCTCGTAGACCACTATAAATTTGAATGTGGAATGGAGTTCCCTCACTGGTAATTTCCCATTTGCATCTGATTTCTCCTCTCTAAGTGTAACACTTTACACATGGCTTTATTGAATTTCATCTTAATTTCAGGCCATCACTCCAAACTGTTAATATCTTCTCAGATTTTGATCCAGACCTCCCAAGGGTTCCCACCATCCCAGCTCCTCAAGATTGCAAATTTTATAAATGTAATCTCTTTTCGCTTTAACTGAGTCATTATGAAAATATTGAACACAGCTGGAGCAAGGACAGATCCCTGAGGAATCTCACCTGAAATTTCCTCCCCGTTTGACAGTGAACCATTGATAGCTACTCCTTGAAAGCAGTTTTTCAGCCAATTGTTCCCTCCACCTCATGGTAATTTTATCTCATTCTAGACCATATTTTCTTAGTTTTATTATAAGTGTCATGTGGAACAGTATCAGAAAGCTTACTAATAAGAAGATGTATCACATCGACTCCGTCTCCCTTTTCCACAAGGCCAGTTATCCTGTCAAAATTAAATTGGAGAGCTCTGTGCATGGGACTTTTTTTTTTTCAATCAAGCCATTTGAGTTATGACCCCTGCGATATTAGATAAATTTTTCAGGAATAACAAACACGCAGGGCTTTTTTTCTAGGCTACCACTGTAAGACACTTTCCTTGTTTGTTGTTTTTTAGATAATCTGGTGACGTGAGATTAACCATAATGGCTTGAAAGCCAAAAGCCATTATCTGACTGTTACCAAAGGCAAAAATTAGGGTGGGAGCAACAAGGCTTCCTCCATAATAATGTTTTCTTCATTTCAAGCTGATCAGTAGGAAGTGGATTTAGAAGTGCTTTAAATCATTTCACATCATTTACTGGTAATCTAACCAGCATGAACTGCATGTACCCTAAGTGCTGATTTTTTAAAAAGCATAAGAGGAAGAGCAAAAGAACTTTTTATTCTAAGTCATTCTGTAATTTACACATTTTTGTATCAGCCCACTTACTAGTGCCATACATAAGTGTTTCCTCTGAACAGATTTAATTTTTAATTTTCCTGAATCAGTGTTAACCAGGAAAAAGGTAATTGTTGTCAAGAGTATTCAAACTGTCAGAATATCATTCAATCTAAAAGCTGTTAGAATCTGTGCAAAAGTAATTACTGAAACTCTATTCAACTGTAATAATAACCTGCCACTGATGACAGCAATTACTGGGGAAAGTGTAATAGAAATCAAAGGCGCATTTTTCTCTGACAAGTACATTTCTAACTAAGGTTTACATTGGTTGAATAGTGTTGACAATGATGATGTGCTGTATCACTCTTAATCACGGCTGGCATGATGTTACAGTTCGAGCTGCTCGTGCTCGAGGGGCCCTAATTGTGTGTTTCAGCTGACACTGTCCGTGCTTTCTGTGCCTGGGAGCAGAGATTAGGGATGAGCAGAGCTTCAGTGTTGGGCCTCACTGCCTGCCTTGCACCCTCTCTAAGTGTGGGTTAGAAGCACTTCTGTGTTTGACATAAAGGCTCCAATTAGAATTTGGATGAAGCAGTTTAGGTCAGGTTTGGGTTTGGAGAAAACACGGAGGGATGGGAAGGAGCAGGGTGGCAGGAGTTGTCCTGGCTAACAGAGGTCACACAGAGCCCTTCCCCATGGATTTACCTCCCTAGGAGGTCCTGCTGTCTCAGGAGAAAATGGTTTTTCAGTGATTCAAGTTACTCAGAAGTCACCAAAGCAAAGAGTGGCTGTCGTTGTCAGACCTCAGTGTCAGTGCTGCCCTTCACCTCAGATAAAACCCACAACACAAGGTGCCAGCAGGGATAATTACCTTGGCTCTGGTGGAATTGTGTTAGGAGAAGATCTGATCTGCCTGGATGCATTATCTGGAGAGGGAGGAAGAAAGGACATCCTTTGTGACAGCATTTCTTCCTCTGTTAGTCAGTTTTGCCCACTTTTTCAGCAGTTGATGAGAAGTTTCCTCCAGGACGTTTCCCTGTTGTGAGAACTCCTCAGGAACAGCTGTTTCTGAATAATCCATTCAGAAATCTGGTTCAGCACCCCTGTAACCACCCCCGTGTCTGAGAATGTGCTCAGGAAAAGTGTCCCTTGGAAGCAATCTTGGGAAAGTGTCCACATATGTTGGTCCTGCCCAGTCATCCTCAAAATAATTCCAAAAACATGCTCAAGCATCACAGAAGGAGTTCATTTTAGCAGGTTTTTTGCTTCTTTTGGGTCCATCGGGGTAACTTCGAGGGTTGAACACGTGCAGGTCTGGAGTAAAGCTACTGAAAGCAGTTTCAGACACACCAATGGTCAGGTTTCCATGCAGGAAATTGGGTCTGTTGATTTTTATGGAGTAGGAGAAATGAGGATAATTGGGTAAGATTGTGCAGTTAATGACATTTCTCTTGTGAGGGCTGTTCTGTCCTTCATACACTTCCCATAAGCTCATAGTCACTACAAAGGCCAAAACTCCCTATTATTTCATGTCAGAGCCAGATATTTCCAGCACTGAGATTCAGCAGCAAAACACAGTGTGGAATTTGGGTGTGGAATAGGGAGACAGAGAATTCAGCAGTGGCCACCGAATAGGTTAATTCCGTTGAAGTTAATCCCAGCTGTGTGCAGGATGTTACACACTTCCAGGAGACTTCTTGAAATGGCTTTTAGGTGGTGTCACATCCCACCAGAATCACTGACTGTCCCTGCAATCCAAGATATTTCTGAGCTCTCCTACAAGCCCCTCCCGCACACTTTAATGTGTGAGTAGCCCTAGCTGGCTCCTCAGATGATCTTGTGGACTTAAGCACATGCCTAATTTTTCATGGAATTGCGGCCTTGCTTGGCTCCAGACAGGAGGCTGCCAGAGGAGTTCATTCTATCGTTCTACTTATTGCACTAATTGCCTGTTTATGTTTTTTGACAGCCAACACTACCCAATAATTTTTATAAACAGAAGCTCTTTCACAAAATCTACTGAATAAAAGTCACAGCTCTTGAAAACCAAACTGATTTTAAAGGAAAACTTGATGTTTCCCCTCTGATTTTCCCATTGATGTTGAACAGTTGCATCAGACTGGGTCCCTGGTGCTCTGTTACCATGTGGCTCTCTTTTATTGTAACATAACAATAATGCAATTCAGCTGCAAACGTGTGTTAAAACACTCCTGGATTTTGTGCACACCTTATTAATTATACTAACTGCAAAATGATGGGGTCTTTGACAACCTTTTCTATAAACTCTCTGGGTTTCTCACGTGATGGACTACCTGAAGGAAGGTGGTGCTTTCCTGGTTTAGTGAGTGGCTGTGTGTGGGTGTTTGTGGGTAGTTATGAACCTTGTGCTGCTGAGCCCTTGTACTTCACCCCTTAGCTGGAATAAAAACATGAGAATAAACCCAAAAACACACCAGAATCTCCTCCCTGCTCAGAGATCTCTCCCTAAGAGAAGAACAACCTGAGCTGCGCCTCAACAAGGCGAGGGAAGAGCCTGTGCATAATCCGTGCTCAGTGCTGCTCTTTGCACGTCCTGCTTTCTTTTTTTCTTGGAGGGTGCAACCACAGGAAGGTGTCCCAGGCACTCTGCCATGCACAGGGTTTCCATGTGGCTTTGTCCATGGGATGAAAGCACCTGGGCAGAGCGATGCCTCCACCGCAGTCACTCCAGGGGTGACGCTGCTGGTGCGACCATTTTTGTGGGATCACCCCTTTTTGTGGGGTGATAGGAGGCCAGGGAGAGTTTGAAAGTGGTTCCTTGCAGAGTTTGTGCGTTTGTGCCATTGGCACTTCCATGTCCAGGTGGAGAGGTTAGGCAGGGATCTACGTGACTTGCAGGCGCAAATGTGTGAACTAAATATAAACTGAATTATGATGGAGTGGTGACCTCTCCCACAAAACCCGGGTAAATTTGGGGAATTTAGAGACTACTACTGATGGTTTTCCCTTTGCCCATTTGCCTTTCCAATCCTACACTTGTGAGAATTCCCCACCACCAAGTGCTTAGAAATGTTTAGTCAGGTCTCCCCTGTTCAAAATAAAAAGCCAGTTACTTGTCTGTCATGACAGGTCCTTAAAGGTCCATATTTTAAACCTTTCCCCTGAAAACCTGGCAGCCATATATTTATTCTTTTTTAAAGGAGAGCTGAGATTAATGGAGATCATATAGATAACCTAAAGAAGCAGCAGTACCTGACTTAGAGATGCATCACCATTGCCATTTTCTCGTGGTGTGACCACCTCAGAGGGACAATCATAGGGACACCAGGCAGAGATGAGATTCCATGAGTGGCAGTAAGGACAACATCTGCCTGGAATATTTCTGCCTGCCTGCATAATCATGCACAGCTTTCTATTGTTCCAGGAGTTACTCAAGCATATAATAGAGTTTCAATGAGTTCAAACCTCCTGTTTTAGATGATGTTTTAGTGAGTTGTTTTTCTGCCTCAGCATGGATTAGAATTTTTTTTTTTCCCCCAGCACATGAAGAGAGTGTGAAGAAAATCCTGGATTGTAAATGCTGACTATGCAGCTGCATCATGAATTTTAAAATGTAGGAAACAAAAATATTACCTAAAATGCACCTTTGATACCTGCTTAATACCCTCTGTCTGTGGTCAGAAATAACCTCAAGCCCCAAACACCTCTTGCCATGCCCAGATCCTGCATCCTCAGGTGGAATTCCAACCTGGTGCAAAGGAACCTCATGTGGCAGAGCCAGGGATTCATCCAGGAAATGGCAATGTCAGGCAGGTTACTTGGGAATTTGGTTCCAGATTCACAATGATGGTTCAAAGAATCATGCAGGGAATCGTTGGCAGAGATGCTGGATCTAAAGGATCCTGTCTCCCGAGCCCTGGGCTGTGTCCTCTGAGTCAGGTGCAAATTAGAAAATGCAGAAATCCACAATTCAGGAAAAAAAAAATTAGAAAAAACCCTCAGAAATACATATTAATTAATGAGGAAAAAAAAATTTTAAATCATGTAATGAATGTTTCTGAACTTCTGTTGTAACAAATATTTTTATTTAAGTACACAAACGATTGACTCATGTGCGACAGGACTGGGAACGTGGTTTGTGTGCCAGCTGAGGCAAAATCCTCTGGGATGAGCCGATGGCATCTCCCCTCTGCCATCCTGCTGATCCAGGTCTGTGTGCTCATGCTCCTCATTCCTCTCAGCCAGGTTGGTTTAAACTGTTTGAATTACTGGTTCCAGCTACCCCAGCTGATTTTTTTTTTTTAATTACTTTTTTTCCTGCCTGAAGAGAATTAAAGCGCTCGTTTGAACCGCTTTGCCAACAGATCTGTTCAAAACCTGCAGCAAGAGGGTTTTAATGAGCAGCTGGGGGAGCGACTCCTTCCCGGCACAGGCTGCTCCTCGAGAGCCTATCCATGCATATCCTTAAGACATTTTAAGAGACTCTGCATTTTCCCATCTTTAAATCACAGGGAAAAGCGACTTCAGGTGTTGCAGTGCTTGAAGTCACTCGATTCCTCCAGCCTGGCGGTGCCCACGCCCGTCATTAGCACACCCTTTAATGATCAAGGCTGGACCGCTGAAACGAGCGCTGGGATCCCTTTGGGAAGCCAGCAGGACAGAGCTGAACACATCAGTCCTGCTGCTTAATGAGATCCCAAAATCTCCCAGTAAAAATCAAGTGATGTTTTAGCCAGTCCTTGTGTAATTGCTAGCTTGCTAATTTTTTTTCCGGAGGATTTTCAAACTGGATTTAGGAGATTACGTCAGTTGTGCACTTAATATAAATGTGTAAATAACCTCATCTCTGCGCAGCAATAATTTAGGCAGCTGTTAAGTCATACGAGCACCTTTGGAAGTTAGGTGAGTGCTTAAATGTTTGCTCCATACATATCTAACATTAAACAGGTATCATAAGCCTTAAAATGTAATTTAAGTAGATGGGTGTTTCCGCTAATGACTGTGATAAGATCGGTGAGGGAAGGGAGTGCAAAAATGTGCCAGATGCAGTGGTGGCTCTGGAGAGTGCAGGGATGGATTAGAAAAATTCCCATCTCTCTTACTTTACTTTTTCATGCACACAAAAAAGGCGTCTCATCCTTTTCTCAGGTGAATAAATGAAAGGGCTGCTCTCCAAACAGCTGCAGGTTCAGTTTCCTTCTGGGCGTTTGGTCACTTGAAGAAAAAGAATCTGTCTGGTGGGCAGATGTGCTTTGAGAGACTTTCCTAAGCTTGCTCAGAGGGAAGAAGTTTAAAAATAAGAATGAACTTGCTGAGGGCCATAGGATGCCTGGTGGTTTATTAGCCATTGTTCTGCTCTATGAGCCATCATTCTGCCCTAATCCATGCACAGCAGCAAGTTCCTGTGCCTTAGGAATCACAGAGCTGGGCTGTTTGTCTTGTTCTCTCTGGTGGACAGCATCCCATTATTGTCACACTCCCTGGTTGTATTTAATGCGAGGAGGATACAAGTCCTTTAAAAAAAAAAAAAAAAGTCACTGCAGTGGTACTCTATGCATTTTTATTCCTGAATATTAAGTCCCAATTTTTATAGCCTTAGCTCGATCTGGGGCTTCATAAAACATCATAAATTGGAGCTTAGCTTTACAGGCAAGCAAGATGATTTGATAAGCATGGGATTGCCCCTACTACATCAAATAACGTTTCCTCTCTTAGTATCCAGAAGCTCTGAGTTATGGCTCTGGCTCAGTAGCCAGCCACGAGATAGAAGAGGCCTCGTGCAATTAACTCCTCGAATCTTGTCTTTTTTTCCATTTTTTTTTTTCCAAGGGGGAAAGATGAGAAAAGTTCTTTAACCAGGTATTTTCTTCCAATTTTACCTCATAGCAGAGTCAGCTAAGAGCAACCTCTTGTCAGCACAACCATTATCTATAATTTACATGCAGGAAGCAACAAAGTTTTAGGGTGAAATGGCTCCAAACCCAGGAACCTCTGCCTGTTCCATCATCCAGCCCTGCGAGCACAGGAGCTGTGTCAGTGACAGCATTAAGGGCTATTAAACTGGCTTTGATGTATTGCTGGGGTTTTGGATTATTTTCTAGTTTTTATTATTCCTCTGACTATCATTTGCTATTTTTAAATGGAATCTGCTGTTATGGGATACCAGGAGTCTGTCCTTCAGAGGAGACTCTGCTCCAGCAGCCCTTGTGCTCGTCATTGCTGGCTGTAGAGGGGGATGCTGAAAATCCTTGGGAATTTTGGGGTCCTAAGCACCTTTCATATAATTTATCATCCAAGACTATTCTCAGTTCAGGGTTGTGAGCAGGAACAGGAGCTGCACATGGAATGGCTCCACTGGTTCAGTGGCTTCCTTGGTTCAATATTCTTCTTTTTAAACCTCCCCCCGTTCTCCATCCGTGGTCAGGTAGTGCCCACTCAGCCACGGCTGTTTCATGGGTCTGCTGCCAGGGGTTTTCGTGGAATCATGGAATCACAGCTCTTTAAAGATCATCTTGGTTTTGATGATGTTTTTCTACAGAGCTTTGCTTGGTCTTAGAATCCCAGAACCACAGAAGACCCTGAGCTGGGACTCTCAGGGACCATCGAGTCCCAGACCTGGCTGACTTTAAGGCAAATTCAATACCTGCTGACAGGTAGTGGTGAAGAAAAACAATGAGATTGTTGAGAAAAGAATAGCATTTAATGAGCACTGAAATGTATTATTCCCTTTTTAACAGAGCTGCCTAAAAACTATTGATTTTGCTGCCCACAGATTTCTAATAATAAAAAATTTAAAGCCTTGCTATCATTCCCCCAAATCGGGTTTATTTCCAGCATGAGTGAACTCTGAAATTCTCCAGTTAGAACTATGGGAATTGGATCCTCCAAATTAACAAATTCCTTTTGAAATCTAACAAATTGTTGTGTTCATCTGCATCCTCATCCTGGGAGCTGGCATTGCTTGGTGAGAAAACCCAAAGCTGGTTTTTCTTGGTTTCTCTTTGGCTGCTTTTCCTCTTCCCTCTGGCACAGCCACCTTAATGAACCCCTCTCCCTGCATCCTTATTTTCATAACTCTATTTACAAATATTATTTGACCAAAATTAGTGACATTAATTTGTTTTGTCCTGGCCTGTCACTCTGGTTAACCTCAGGTTAAACTTTTTAGGTCCAATCTGACAAGGCTTTAAATGCAACATCAAGGCACCTCACCTGGCCCTTGTTGCTGCTACATCTGTGTTCATTTTTTCAAATAATTTGGGGGGGTTTTGTCTTCATTTCACCACTGATAAGATGCCCAAAGAGACTTTTGGCCAAGCTACCGGTTTTCCTTGCAGCAGGGTTATCCAGTGTATTGCTGGCAGTGCCTTTAGGGGGAAATATATAAGTTTGAAATCAAGCTTCCAAAAAAACAAACAGCACTTCTGATTAGGATCTCATATTGTTATCCTTCCTGCTTCATTTGTTTTCCAGATGGGCGAAATAAAGGTCAACAACCCTAGGGCAACGAGCTGATTTGAAAGAAATGTGATTTCTCAAAGGGAAATTTGCAAAAAATAGCCATAACCAAGAAATGAGAAACGTTTTAAGAAATTGGCAGTTCAGACTAATCTTCCATGTAGTTTATCTTGGCGAATTGGTGATATTTTATTGTCCATGCAAATGTGCTCATAATCCAGTCCTGCTCTTCTTGTGGCATTTTAAAACCATTTTTCTTTATTCAAATTCGGATATTACTATCACCATGAACAAGGAGATAAAGAGGGGTCATCATGCTCTTAAAAGCTAAAAAAAAAGAGGCACACTGTAGGCTGCTGCCCGCACAGTTTTCCCGGAGGGAGAAGCTGGAGCTGCCACGTCCCCAGGTCGGCCGGGAACTGCTCTTCCCAGCCTCCATCCCCTCCCATTCCCACACATGGGGATGCGCTATCCCAAGGGCTCCTCCCGCATCCTGCTCGCGGATCAGCCAGCGCTTCCCAGGGTTTCTCCAGGAGGTCATCGAGCCCCTCGCGGCGGGGCTGAGACCCGGAGCATCCCTGTTCCATGGCTCTCCCAGCCGGGGAGCCGGGATGCGGGAGCCGCTGCCGGCATCCCGAGCGAGCCTCCTCCCAAAATCGGGGTCATGTCTCCCTCTAGGGGCTCGCGACGAGGATGAAACCCGCCCCCCCACACCTTTCCCTGCCAGACGAGGCTTCCAATGTGCCGGGAAAAGGTGTTTCAGTTTGTAGGGGCTGGGACGCGACACGGACCGTGTGCCCGTGGAAAATGCAGCTTAAAAGTGAGATTTTAATAACATTTTCTGGCAGAAATTAACTTCCTGCCTCCTCTCTGGGCTCGGAGGAGGCCGAACTCTAAGCCGAGGGGTTTTGCTGTGTGGATGAAGGTCCCAGTGGTTTTATCTTTGTCCCCAGCCTGGCAGGGGTGACGCTGCTCCTGCACCCCCAGACCTTCCCTGGGTGCCCGGCCGTCTCCTCTGCAGCACCCTCAGGCGTTTTGGAGGTGGGTGCTGCTGCTCTGCTGGGCAGAGATGCTCTTCCAGAGGTGCTGCTGGGTGCTCTGCTGGTCCCTGATGCAGCCTTAGAGCAAGGGCAGGGATGGGGACACGCACATGGTCCCCAGAGCCGAGAGCAAAGAAGAAAATCGGGTGGAACATCAACCTTTTCTTCCAATGTTTGCTGAAATGGGAAACCAGAGGCGTTTCATTGCTGTGATGCAGCATTTAACCATAATTCACCGAGATGAATTTTGAGTTTCCAGTTTAATTTGATGCCTTTGTGGACTTTCAGGGTAGTTTGTGATTTCTGTTTTTCCAGTAACAAGAGCAGTGGGAATTTCCCCCTGTTTAGTGGCCAGGCAGCCATGAGAATCATTCTGTGCCGCTGTTGACCTGGGATCGATCTGGGAGTCTGGGAAGAAAAGAAGTCTAATAAATAAATATAAATCAATAAATTCAATCAAAATATAAAGGACGGTCTTCCAAGAGGCACAAGTGGGAATTGCAGGAATTGCAAGGCAGCCCATGTCATCTGCATGACTCGGCTGGTTTTGTGCGAGCAGTCAAGCACAGCTCGCAGAGATCTCGTTTTACTTCGGGGACACAGAGGTTCATTTCACCGATTTTAATAACCTAAAATTTAGGCTGAGGCCTCCTCCCAGTCAGCTGAGGGATGGGATGAGTCATGTTCTGGAGGAGGGTGTTCATGAGCTGCACTGCATCACCACATGGGACGTCAGTGCCCAATTTTTAGCTGGCCCAAGTTGGGCGCAGTTTATCTCATCCCTCTCCACAACTCCTTCGTGGGCCTTGCAGCCTCTCCCCGAGGGGTAACGAAGAACCCTCTTTACCCCAGCAATTATTTACATTGTGATGATTTCACCTTGTCCGAAAGTTAATTCATCTTTTTTTAAATCACTGCTCTTCCGTCAGCGAAACCAAGGATTTCTGTGAGGATGTAGTGGCAGAGTTGCTGAGAAATAATCTAAAAAATTTTTGGAAGAGCCAAAACCAATTTGGCTACCATTATTCTTTGCTCCACTGCAGTGTAAATCAGGAATAGCTCCTGAACTCCCAGTTTGGGTACCAAAGGTTTGGCTGCAGCTCCTGTAATGCTGACAAACTTTTGGCTCTTGCAGGATGAATTCCCTGATGAAACCAGGAAATGTCAGAGAGATGCAACCCCGACTCAATAATTACCACTGCTTTGTTTATATTAACCCTAATTGAGGGTAGGAACTAGATGATCTTTAAGGTCCCTTCCAACGCAAACCATTCTGGGATTCTAAATGAAGAATGTAGTTCTGCTTAAAATGAAACTGAAGAATTTGGGTGATTTGGGGGCTTGAGGATATTCACATGGTTAGATTTGGGGATGTGTAAATAAGAGATAATAAATATAATCCAGAGAAGAGGATGCAGACATTCCTTTAGGGATGGAAAGAGATTTAATTTTTTTTTTAATTATTTTTATTTACAGAAATTTAGGGCCAGATCTAATGAAAGTTTTAGTATCTAAACTATGCCTAGGATCTGAACTGGGTTTGGTGTCTAAGCTGGGCTGTCCCACCTGGTGGTGACATTTGCATTCAGGCCACTCAAGGACAGTGCTGGGTCTCAGCATGGCAAGGGGACCCTGACGGTCCCTCAGACCCATCAGGGCCAAAATAATCCTCAGATTCCAGCGGGAACAGAATCCCTGGGACTCGAGGAAGGTGGCCTGAGTTCAGCTGTCTCTGGTGGTGTTTTGTGGCTGCTGTGGGTGCTGGCTCAGATTTTCTGCTGATTATGCTGGAGCAATATTGCAAGGAATTTATGCATAATGGACATAAATCTCGCTATATGAGCCACCTGAGAGGCAAGAAAAATGGTCTCTGTCAAGGATCTACACACAGAAATACATTAACCACGAGCTCTCCGTAGAGCCGGAGCTCCGGCTTCCAGTACAGGTTTGGGGGAATAATGAAGAATAAAATTAGTGCTTTGGTAATGCATTAAGCCTTTTCGGGGGGTTTCACTGGCAGCTTTTTACAGCCTGAAAGGATAAATGGTGATGATCATAAATTTAGCGAGCTTTTAAAGCCGTCTTCCGAAGGAAGATGCAGAAAGCTTTTCCTGCGCGGCTGTGGAGAGGGAAGAGCTGTTCAGCTGGGACTGCTGGAACTTCCAATTAGCAAAGCACTCCGCGAAAGCAGCTGCCTGCCAGGAGGGGAGGGTTCTGCTGGATGGGATGGAGGGTTGGGCAGCCCACGCTCCCAATCCTGCACAGGGAATGCGCGGGGTGGTTTGAGTGGTCCACACAAACTCGGCCAAGTTCCCTCGGAGCGGGGATGCTGTGGCTGCTCCTGGTGGTGCCTCTTCCCTCCAGCCAGGATGTCCCTTTGGAGACTGAGAGCTGCCACTTGGTGTTGGGAAAAGGAGCTTAAACCAAACCCGCAAAGAGAACGGGCGCTCGTCTCTTTCCGTGTGTTGGTTGTGACCAAGGGAAGCAGGATCTGGGAACAGGGATGTTGTTAAAGCCTCTTCCCTCACATCTCCGGGGCTCTGGCTTTGTTATCCATATTCCCATGAATTATTTTGTTGCTATAGCAATACTTTTCAGTGGGTTTAATCCCTTCTCTCTTACAGGGAAGCCCTTTACTTTGCTCTCTCAGTGCAGTGGGGCCTTTACTTGGGCAAATTACCTCTCCAATTACAGCTCGAGGTTACGTTTGCTTTCCAGCACTAATCTGGATTAGGGAATTCTTAATTTGGGTTCAAGTGGATTTGGAAATTCTTAGTAAAATAAGTGCCAAGAGATCACATCAGTAAAACTATAATATATCTAGAGTGTGTGTCTGTATCTGTGCAATCAGGATGGATCTTCTCCCCCTGTTAAATCTCCTGTATGGAGAGGAAAGTGGTGGGCAAAATAGATTTTTATATATTTCTATGTATGCTCCACATTTAGAGATTTCTGGATTCCATTCTCACCATGGCCCTTCTCAGCATTTAAAAGACATCTCTCATTTAAAATTTTTATTCCCAACCATGAGGCAGAAAGAAAGCAGGAACATTGAGGGATGGCACAAGGCAGAGGCAGTGAGCTCTGATGGGCCCCAGCATTGGTGGCTTTGTTCCAATCCATAATTTTTCTTTTTTCGGCTGCTTTTTTCTCCCTTCAGTTTTCCTATTTTTGTGGGTGTATCTATGCATGTGTGTATGGGTTTTTTGCAGTGTTTTTGGGTCAAGTATCTGCTGTCCCTCACGCTGGGTCCTTGCAACTCTCAGCAATCCTTTGCTGTGAGGTGTGTGGAGCAGCAACAGGGTTTAAAGGTTTAAAATACAAGACTTAAATGAAAAAATACTTCCTTTGGAATGTATATGTGTATGAAAGTCAGGTTCAAGGTGACAGGATTAACTTGTTTGCTTTGTATTAATAATACCTATTAATTAATATTATATTAATTTTTAATGGACATATTTAGGATTGAGACCAGATTTTGGATAATCTTTCCTTAATACCCTAAAAGGGTAATTACAAGCTCAGTTATGTTGCCACAAGCTCGCAAAATTAGTAATTGCGGAAGGTTAATAAATATAACTGGGGTTGCTGGGCAGAGAATTGTGTTGTTGGAGGGCAAAAATGGGCTGGATTTGGATATTTTTACTTCAAATTTTAAGAGTCCATTTAAACTCCAGCACTGAATTCAGGCAGAGGGCCCTGGGCTGGTGGCAAGGGGTGACCATCGACCACAATCTCCTGGTCAGGCTCACAGACATCGACATCCCTTTGAATCCAGCCCAAATTTATTCACGGCTGTTCCTACGGACAACTCTGTTCAGCTGCGTCAGCTCTTCCAACTCTTCCCATTTGGGAACAGCACCCAGCTCCTCCAGCCCCCCCAGCCGACAGAGGCAGCTCTTCCACTGCTTTCCACTGCTTTAACAGCCTCGTGTGCTTCTTTCCTTGTGATTAAGGCCCCTCCTTCCCTGAAATGAGGCCCTGGTGTCTCCCTGCTGGAATGCTGCCTGTGGTAGGACGGACGAGGTGGGTGCTCTGTGGATGAGGGAGCCACAGCCTCACTATTTATAAGGAAAAATAATCAATTTATCAGTTTAGGAAAGAGAAAATACAGAGAGGGTTCACGATTTACAGGGGTTTTCCCCTGCAGTCTGTTGTTTCTAACTTCCTCTAGCTTTCAAGAAAAAAGCCCACAGCATCTATGGATAGGGAAATAATTCCCATGGTGGCTGCTGAGTCCACACCAGTGTGTCCCAGTGGAGCTGGGTCTCAGAGATTCACTGGGATTGATGCCTTTTCTGTCTTTAATTGCAATTATTGGTGTGCCTGAACATTTCACAGAATATTTTTTCCAGGATCTAGCATTTCTTTTTCTTGCCCGTTCAAGAGATCCAGCTGGGATTATCCTGTCCTTATTTTTTGTGCCTTTGTTTCTGCTCACGTTCCATAACAAGTGGTGCTGGATTAGAAAATCTACTTCAGGCTAATATAAAATTGTCCATCGTTTTCCTCTGAGATGGTTTTTAGTCAGTCCCTTCCCTGTGCTGCTCTTCCAAAGCCGAGCCGTTCTCGTGGTAGTCCCACATGGAATGTCCTTGAGTCTGTCTGCAAGGCATGAACTCCTCTGGAGCCACCACAGCTTCCTCTGGAGATCTGAAATTTTCTTGACTTCAAAAGTCTATTTGTTATTTAAGGACACAGCACGTTCCCCCCATGTTTGCAGAACACATTGTAACACTCCCTTAAGTGTAATTGGAGGGAAATATCTTTGATGTCTATTGTAATAATTTCCCCTAAGGGCTGCAGGATTGGTCAAAGCCTACACCAGTCTCTGGATATTTTACCTTTTTTTTTTTACCCCTCAAATAAGGTCTGCTTTTTAGTTCACAAAATCCAAAAATGTGGAGGTTTTATATCAGATTTAAATATTGGTTTAGTTTTGGGGGGGAAAACTCTATGTGGGTATATTAACATTCTGTATTAATATTCAGAATTATTATATTTGCCTTCATTTCCCTCATTTTGTCATGATGGTTTTTCTGGCTTTTTCTTCTGGATATTATAGAGAGATATAGATATAGATATAGATTTATATATACACTGAGTGGGGGAGCTGCAGGGACCAAATCCCTTCTGAGGGTTGGGAACAGAAGGGAGGAGGAGTCTGTGCCATATTTGCCATATTTTGAAATATCTTAATGGCCCAAAGCCCTTTCTGATGTGGAAAAAAAACAGGTTAAGCAAAAAAAAATCGTATTCTGTTAAATCCCTGCCCAATGTTTGCGGTTCCTGAGCTCCCATCCATCTCTATCACCTTAATGATGCCTTGGAGAACTTGAATTGCATTTCTAGAATAAGATTTCCAAATCTACATTTTTGGTGGATGTTTTAGCAGCCTTTTCTTCTTCATACTGAGTGTTCCCTGCTTTGAATACTAATTTTTGGTGACCAATTAATTTTTATCATGGCCATATAACCGAACTAAGATAAGCATCATTTTTTGTTGTTTATTTCCCAACGCAACAAATCAATTTTATATTTTGAGTAGGAGGAAAACTAACCGAAGCTGGGAGAAATATAGATAACTGTGTGTCTTTGTTAGGCCACAAAAATAAAGATATCTCACAGCTTTTTAATCATGGATTCTCAGGGTCTATATTTAATATCTGGGATTTAGCATAATTAATTTCATAGCAGAGTTTATCATCAAATTCATTAATTTTCATCAGAATGCAAATGATAAATTGTTCTGGATAAATAATCATCCATCTCTGCCATTGTTGAGAGAACAGTCCTAAGCTGGGCTTTGAGGCGTTGGGAATTTTGTGTCCAGAGAAGGGGACAGAGCTGGGGAAAGGTCTGGAATGGAAGTCCTGTGAGGAACAGCTGAGGGACATGGAAGTGTTTACTCTGGAGCAAAGGAGGCTCCGGGGGGCCCTTCTGGCTCTGCACAACCCCCGGAGAAGAGGGGGCAGCCGGGGGCAGTCGGGCTCTGCGCCCAGGGAAGAGGGACAGAACAAGGGGAAACAGCCTCGAGTTGCACCAGGGGATGTTCAGGGTGGATATTTGGAAAAATTTCTTCACTGAAGGGATGGCCAGGGCAGCGGTGGAGTCCTCATCCCTGGAAGTGCTCAAAAACCAAGTGGACACTTGCTGTGGCACAGCTCCAGGATGTGTTTTAGTGGCCATGGTGGGATTTATTGAAGGCTGGACTTGATGACCTTGGAGGTCTTTCCAACCTTAATATTTCTGTGCTCTCCCTGCATCCAGATGTTGGTGGTGGCCAGCAGCCATCCCTGCTGCCACCTTCCACATCTGGCAGCTCCAGGTGCTCTCCCACCTGGCTGGACACTGGGATATCTCCTGACAAACCAGGGCAAAACCACTCGGAGCAGTGGAAGCCGTCGGAGAATAAAGTCTCTGGATGGGATCTGCTGGCACCTCGGAGCAGGGAATGCATCTGTACACGTCATTATTTACTCTCAATCAGCAGAATATAGGCCAGCTTTGAAATGCAAATGAGCTGCTCCGTCTCCCAGCCCAAGCCTGCAAAGGCTGAATCCACCAAAACTCCCCATTTCTGGTGTTCCAAAGGCCAGGCTCGCCCAGGTACAGCGCTTCACTTCGGGAAGAAGTTTTCCAGCGGAAAACAACCTCCGCTTTCCATTTGTTCTCCCGAGCTCTGAGGTTTCCCGCAGGTTCCCCTTGGTGCTCCCCGATATTCGGGAAGCCGATCCCGGTTTCGCGGGGCGATCCCGGCCGCGCCGCAGCTGCTCCCTGGAGCCTCCCAGCACACCGTGCTCCCCGGCTCTAACAGCTTCCAGGTGCTGGGACAATGTGTGCTGCACATGGCCCAAATTGGGGCTTTTCACACAGCCATCACATTTGCTCAGGAAGAAAGTTCCTTTCCCCGGCAGAAACAAACCCGGCGTCCTTTCCCGCGCCATCTGGGAAGAATAACTGGTGCGGCAGAGTAATTCTGTTGTGTCCATGCGTCCAGGCAGAATTCCCAAGTTATTCCACCTGAAAACATGTCTCCTGCAATGGCCATCAAGCGGATTTCCAACACGTGCAGACAAGGCCAGAAGTGCTGTTTTGATTCCATGGTAACTTGAGGAAAGAGGGAATCCAACAGAGAGGTCTTGCTAACAGAAGTGTGAGAAAAGAGGGAAAATCCATCCAGGAGACTAGATGAAGATAGATTATGAAAATATTAGACTTGGATCTCCTCCTGGCTCGGTGGTATAAGAAAAAAATTCTCACCTCCCACAAACCGTTTTAGTCCCTAAATAAAATTATTACTCAGCATTATCCTATCAAAAATAGTAGTGTCATAACTCCAGCCCCAAATGCTTAACATCTCAGTCCCAATTTTTGTCCTTTTAAATACTATTTGATGAAAAAAATATATAAAATATAAATATTTTATATCTTTCTATATATTCTATATATTTTATATAAATAGTCTGTACATACTACTTTCTATAATACATTATAGGCAGCTTTCTCGAGAAAAGCAAATTTTATAGCCCTTTTTTCCTTACCATGCTTCATCCTGGGTGGCATTCTTGGCTGAAATTCTCAAGGAATGTCACAATCTAATTGTATTTACATTTGTCAATCCCAAACTTCAATCCATAAGAGTCCAGCCATGATGCCTGACCCTCTGCAGGTTTGTCCTGCTGGGTCTGCCCAACACCTGCACAACTCCACCAGGAAACACATCCTTTCCTCACAGGTGGCATCCCAAAAATGGGCTGAGGAGAAGCAAACTGGGTGATGTAGCACGACAGCTCTTTCATACTAGAAATGAAAATTCTTGGCTGTTAGAGCTAGAGAAGGAATTAAAGAATGCAGATTTATTAATCCCAGTTGTTCAAATTCCAGCTCACATAACATCTCTTTTCCCATGAGCAAAGTTTTTTATGCTAAACCTCCTCTTTTGGAAGGGTCTGGAATATTTTTCTATTACTTAGTTGTTCACGCTGAGCAATTGATTTTTTTTCTTGGCTCTAATCAGATGTTACTGCTTTCTCTTAATTTAGTTTTAGAGCTGTTTAATGCAGGCTGTTCCTAAATGGTAGAAAAGAATCCAAAGGATTTAAGGAGCTAGAAAAGCTCTTGGAATGTGATTTGTGGTGCATTTCAGGTAGGAGGGGGCAACTCCTGCTCTCCATCCTCCACCAGGCTGCCCCGGACTGCAGATGAGATCATTTAGTCAGTTAAAAGTCATCCTGAGGCAAAAACAACTTCCAGATGTTTCCCTAATTTTGCAGGACACTGAACTGTGAACAGTCGTTAAACTTTATCCCTTTTGCTTCCTGAGTTTTCCGAGACAGAAACAGATAAAAGAACCTGGGAAAAAACCCCCGAACTGTTGCTGGGGGATAATTGTGTAAAGGAAAACTCTGGAGTAAATATGTTTATTGTGTGTATGAAAGAGAGAAAAGGAGCAGCGTGCAAGAGCGAGGCCTGGGAACTCAACCACGGCCCTGGAGAACGGGACCAATCCCACGTCTTGGTGGTGTTGGGAAAGTCAGGTGTTGGAAACCTCCCTGCAGAGAGGGATTTGTGTGATAGTTATCACTTCCCCTGACACTGACTCTGATTGAGACTGAGAGCTCGAGATCTGTCAGGGAAAAGGGTTGCTGTTAACAGTAAATTTCACTGGCCGAAAAAACAGCTCCTGACTTGCCATCCTTCCTAAACCTGCACAGCTGCAGTGAGAATCAAGGATATTTTCCCCTAAAATCCAGAACTATGAATTAAATCCTCCATAAAATTTTGATACAGATCTTGCAGCTTCAACTCCAGAAAGCATGTACTTATTAAAACTCCTCTGACTTGATGTTTAATACAATATTGACATCCAGTAATTAGTTTATCCATGATATCTTTCAAGTCTTTTCTGTCAATTAGTGGTGCAGTTTTCACTTTTGCCTGTCATAGAAATAAACAGAGAAGGTACCATTAGATTTTATTCTATTGCCTTTTTTTTTTACGGTGCTTTTCCCATTTCTTTTTCATCCATTTAATGCTGGGAGCTGTTCTGAGGTGTGGAAATTTGCCCATCACCCCAACATCTACCCTGCCACGCCTCTTTTTTTTTGGGAGGAACAATTCAGCTCCAATCTCCCCAGATGATGCTGCCCATGAATTAGCACAGGCTCAGGTTCAGGGACTCGCTCTCGTTGCTGCTCTCATTTCTCACGTGACACTTGAATGGAAAACCAAGTGGATTTTAAACAGCTCTAATTTGTCTTTAGCACTGAAGAACCAGTAAGATCAGTTCATGTGGTTGCAACATTATTTGGAAAAAACCCGATACAGCCTTTTTCTATATTTCCCCTGTAAATGGTGTCATTTTACATTAATGTCGTCTCTGGTTTTGTGGAAGCAGCTCCTGTGTTTTTTTGTTGGTTCTCTGGATTAGACTGGCTGTTATGAATTTGACAACAGTTATCAAATCTCCCCTGCAGCGGACTGACTGTCAAGGATATGATGGTCAAATGTTTCACATATTGCAATCAAACCATTTGTGTTTGGTTTGAAGAATTCCAAAAGAAAGCTGTCAGCTAAGAAATGAAGTTGAAGTAGCCTGAAGCTTTTGGAGCATGTTGATCCAATTATGATGATCCACTCATATCCTTCAGCTTTTTTTTTTTCAAAATCAATTTTCATTTTAGCTCAGGGGACGGTTGGTTTTTTTTTTTTTGGTAATGCAGAGAAACATCTGTAAGGGTATTTCAGATGTGTTGTTTCAGGAAATTTCTTTTTTTTTCTGTGCAAAAGACCATTGAACTCCACGGTGATTTTGCAAGTGGCTTTTGTCTCCAGTGCACACATTTATATTGTACATACATGTAAACACAGGCAAGCAATACCTACTAACCTGAAAAGGAATTTTAAATGAGTTTACATGTGTTTAATCCGGTTGCTTGAACCCGAGGAAAGAAAACTACAGCAAAACCCTGAGGGGTTAAATTTCCAGCACGTGAGGATGGATGTAAAGAGACCTAAGCCGTGAGTGTTGTGGAGCAAATTCCCAGCTGGGGTTTGACAGGGAAGCTGTTTGTCACCTGCAGGGCTCTGTCCTGGGGAGACACTGCTGCCCGTGACGTGCTGACACAACAAGTCAGTGGTCAGCCCTCTCCCCTCACTCCTGTAGCTGAAGAACACCAGCTGAAACAGCTTCCTGTTTGTGATGGTGCTGCCAGGCGCTGGTGGTGGAGAGTTGATCCCTGTCCCTCGAGCAGCCCAGGGGCGATGCCGCGGTGTGATGGGTGTGATGGTGAGGACAAAGCCATGCCCAGCCACGCTGCCCCCCTGCCACGGGCACACAGGCAGGACATCAGAGCTGGTCCGGGGTGTCCTCATCCCAGGCAACGCCTCGTCCGTGTTGTTTTCACTTTCCAGGGAGAGTATTTGACAAACGTCATTAAATAACGAGATATTCCACGGTAAGAAGAACGAGGGCTGGGTGTTGTCACTGAGGGACATTGTGTTGGGACACAAAATGCTGGGTGTTGAGAGCCAAACCAGGACCTCATCGCTGTGGCCAGCGTTCCTGCCAGATCCAGTTCTGCTGGGGCTCCCTACGGCCGTACCTGGCCACCACTACCCACAGCCTGGTTCTGTTCTTGGCCAGGAGCTCCATAAATTCTTCAAACTGGCAATTAATTCACAACCCTTCCACCTGAGAGTCCGACGATGTTTTGGAACAACCTGTATAAAATCTCCACCTTTTAACCCAACAATAAGAGATTATTAAGATAATTAAGAGATCCAAATCTCCAGGAAGTGAAATTTGACTTTCTCCTCATGATTCATCTCCAAGTTTGATTTAATGATGATTCTGCTGGGAGAATACATGACCCTGTGACAATGAGGGGGACCCTGGCTGTAACAGCAAGAAATATTTCCAAGTTTAGCATTTATGTTCTGAGAGAGAAAAACTGTCTCAATTTTAGCAAAGACCTGGTAGGACCAAAGGTTTTTTGACGGGAACAGGTGCCCAACCACTACAAACATGCTCTGGTCAGCAAAATCCATATAAAAATATCCCTGATACAGCTGATTTGGGGGGAAACAGCAGATATTGCAGTTCTTGTCTGGCACCTGATTCCTTGAGTCATCTCACTGCGGTGGCAGAAAGTCTTTTACAGTGTTTGCCACCGATGCCAGGGGACATCCTGCTCATTCCCTCAGCACACTGAGCTTGGGACACGCTGTAGTGGCTCTTCTGTCTCGTGATCTACTGAAAACCACCAAAAACTGTTCCGTATTGTCAGGTTTATTAAGGGGTTTAAGATCTTAAATGATATGTTTATAGAGAAGTTAATCTTCTTGGTTTTTATGTCAATGTACCTAGAGCTGAAGGGCAAATTCAACCACGCTTTCAACAGTATATTTTGTTAAATTGAGATATTAATATCAATTGGATGGCTTTTATTTTCCATGGTATAATGTAAATCAAGGCATAATTGATGGTGCTTCCATATTTTTGCGCCTTGCGATACTGGATTTGAAGAATTATTTTGGCAAATGTAGGTTTTCAGCAGAAATGGGGTTTATTTTCTTTTAGTTCTGAAGCCCTGGCATTTCTTAAGGAAATGAAGAGTTTATTTGCTAAATCCCAGATAGCCAAGAACAGACTCCAAATGCTGACTTTAACAGGACGGCGCTGATTTGCACCAGTTGAAACTTTCAGCCTTTTCTCTCTCAAAATTTGCAGGAAAGGCGGTGCCCAATTCCCTCATGATTTTCCAAGGAACTGGATCAGCTCCATCAAGTTACCTGGAAAGAACAGACCCACAGATACTGAACACCTTGCCAAGTAATTTTATGAACTGATGATGGAGAACCGCACTAAGGTCAGAGATCACCTTTCAAACCTTTTGGCCTAAATGTACTTTATCTTGGATTTAGAGCATATCCATCAAACTTTGAAGTTAAAAAATGAACCAACTGGGGTTTTTTGAGTCCTTGCACACTGTACAGTAGCACTGCTGTTCGAGAGAATTATTCCAAAATCATTCAAGGTTTTATTTAACTGTAAATATTTATTTTTCATCAAAGGAAGGGATTCCCAGAGGTGGGCAAGGCATCCAGCTGGCGGCTTTTCAACAATATATTAATTTTTTGTACACCCTTTTCCAAGCTGTGCAGTCAGCAGGAGTCGGGAGCTGTTGAAGACAAGGTCTCCTGCAAAGGGCAAGTTTCTCATGGATAAACACGATGGGGCATATTCTGCTCCAGAAAGGACTTATCCTGATTTTCTTTACCCCCAAACCAAAGGATTGATTTCATTACAAGGCAAAGCAAAACATTTGTTTCCAGTAAAAGCAGAGCGTTTTGTAGGCTCCTGAATATTGCATTAGAGAATCTTTCCCTAATTTGGGTAAATTTTCCAAATAGTTTATTTTTCCGTAGGATAGGAATGGAAGCTTGAGTTTGAGGCTCCTCCAGGAGCCACCGAACCTCTGTGTTTGCAAACATGAGAACGACACTGCACAGATGTTGCAGACAAGTGTGGACCAGCACAAACACAGAAAAAAACCCTGTCCAGGCTCTGTAGATACTGAATTGCACAGGGAGCAAAGCACACAAAATTAATACAGCTCATGATCCCAAAATAAGGAAAATGCCACTCAAAGTCTCCAGCTGCTGATAAGGAGTGTCCCAGAAACCCAGGATTTGGACTAAAACCAGTGTCAGCAGTTTATGACTCACTTGCACAGTGGTGTGATTAATCATTTTTCTGTATGACCACCCGTGGATGCGTTAGCTGTGGCCTGGGATGGATCTGTGTTAGTACTGCATGACAGCAAACTCCAGCCCAGGATGAAATACCGGGATGTAATTAGCGCTGTACGAGAAAACGCCAAGCAAAATATTAATTGCCTACACGTCATAAATCTGACCCACCTCAAATCATTCTGTAGCCGTGCCAAGGAAGGAAAATTTTGTAGATGGATTTAAAGAAGAATCCAGTCACCCTTCCTACACGTGTAGGGTTATTTGGATGAATGGAGGAATTAGGGTTTTTTAAACTCTTGGCATCACAACTGAACTGGGTGAGGTAGAAAAGTTCAGAGCTTGACTGGAGCAGTTCCTCAGCACCCTGCTCTGGCTGAGAGGAGCAGATGGGCCTGGGTGGCTTCTGGGGATCCAGTGGGATCCTGTGGAGACGCAAAATTCTGGTGGTTTGCAGATGGATGAACAGAGAAAGCCACGTTTTTGTTATATCACAGAGGGGAAAAAAAATCTGGGACTTCAGCATAGCCTGGAGGCACAAACACAGGAAGATTTGCAAGTGATATAAAGTCAGTATTACTGAAATACAAGCTAAAGAAGGAACAGGCAGATAGTGTGTGGTGTTTTCCATGTTATTCAGTTATTTGTAGGTCTAATCAGGCTGGGGAAAAAAGATTAATAATTCTATTTACATCATGTTGAACCAGAATAGTTGGCTCAAGAGCTACGCGAGGAGTTGAAAAACCAGGAGAGAAGCAAAATGAGCAGAAGGACGACATGAGGTAGAGGAAAACCCTCCTGATCCCCACAGGCTGAAGCTCAGCCCCGGGACGTGTTTTGCACCACAGCACTGGGGATCCAAACAAACATTTTGGGGCTGTTCATCAGTGCTATCTCCTTACAGGGAGGAAAACGATCCCTGACCCTTTGTGTTTTCTGCTTTAAGCATAAACCCCTTATCAAATTCACACAGAAACCTTGTACAACTCTCAGAGTTGTGTTTAGCTGCTCAAATTTCCAACCTGAGCAAACGGAATAACGTTATTTGTTTATTTATTTATTTATTTCTCTGCACTGCCGCTCGGGGGCAAATACATAAAAATGGAGCATTTCCCACTGGAAGCTTTTGACTCCAGGTTTAGTGGAGTCATCAGCCAGGTCACACATGCCAAGGCTGGTGGAATTTGGCAGAGCTGCTTAAACTTTAACGAGGGTAAAGAAATGAGCCTTTACCTAAGCTGTAGTGCCAAGGACAGATCCCGATGGTTTAATATGATGTTAATTCATCAGGAATTTAGCACTCAGCTTCCTGTTAAAATACCACAGTCAGCCAGGATCAATCCCTACAAATCTGCCAAGAAAGATACAACTTGGATCAAACAATAACATTTTTACTCAGGCTGCACAGACACAGTTTGGCTCTGATGTGTTTTCCCGGGTGAATGACAAAAGCAGGATTTGGAGATTCTTCCGTCTCGGGAATTAAATGCTCAGAACTATTGGCTGTCAACTTGAAGAATGTTAGATCTGCATCTCTCCACAATTGTCTTAAGTTTCTTGGAATTGAGCCCAGCTATTAGCAGGGGGTAAATAAGACAAAAATTGACAACAATGCGCATTATAGGGTGAAGCGTAGAAGGAGGAGGTTTAGATGTGAACGGTTAATGGATTTCTTAGAACTGTGGTATTTGATTTGAAGCTTACCATGTTTTTCAGGCAGGTTCACCTCAGTTGCTCTATGAAAATTTAAAAAAAAATATATATTTTATTCTCTTTGAAATACTGCAGAAATATGGAGCAGTGTTTATTAACACGGGGTGATTTGAGGGGAATCCTGTGCAGAGCCAGGAGATGGACTCGATGGTCCTTGTGGGTCCCTTACAGCTCAGGATAGTTTGCGATCCTATGATTGTTAAAAATATGTTTTAAAGGGCATTGTTACAAGTTTGAGTCAGTTGGATTCAGTTTGGATGTTGGTGTGGCCCAACACAGTGAAATGAAAATTACCTGGTGAAATAGGGGTTAAGTATCTGTTACTTCCAAATGTGTTTGTGTTATTCCCAAACTCCTCCTTTTGTTTTTACAAAATACAGTGGGTACAAGGTTGTAAAGTCAGATTGGGAATGATTCTGCCTTTTCAGAGAAATATTTTGTGCTTTATTTTTTCTGCTGCCTTACATGTTGGGACAATAAGAACCTTTCTTCTCTTCTGTGCCATGAGCTGTGCTTTCCATCCTACAGCACCTTTACTAGGGCTGAAAAGGCCCGAGAAATGAATGTCAATTTTACCATGGAGCCAACGAGTGAACAGCACAGTTAAAATACACCAAACTTGTGAAACATCCCATTCCAACAAGTTTATGATGAGCACAAATACAAATACCTTGCTACAAGCCCCAAGCAATATCAAAAACCCTAAATTCACATTAAAGCTCAGTTCAGCCAGGTACCTCAGCCTAAGGTTTTTGAAATGTGCTGTAGCCCCCTGAATCCATGGGTTTATTTACATCCACACACACTTCTGGTGTGTCTTGCCTTGGTGAGCAAAGCCAAGCCTTCATTCCCGGCTCTTTAATTCACTGCTGAAGCAAATGAGTGATTTTTCTGCCTCTCTCCAAGCTTCCTTTCTTAGGAAAACACATTTGGTGGAATTTTTCTGTAGGTTCTGGATGTGTTTCTGGAATTTCAGCGAGCTCCCCCACCCCTCCCCGTGGCAGTGCAGCCTGAGCCTCTCTCCAAGCTGCTGACAGAGGCTTTGGGAAGAGCTTGGCTCCCTCTGCCCCAGCCTCGAGTCCTTCCCAGTGGCAACACCAAGTTTCACTCTGGAGCTTGAGGTGAGTTTCTACCCGGAAAAATCTGCAGACAATAAGGCTGAATTTGGGCACACAGATTCTACAAACAATGTGCACACAATGCCTTTAAAAATTGACTTAATTGGGAAATATCAACCCCCAGCCCTGTCCTGCCTTTAGTAACTGTTGTTATGTGCCAGTAATCACATTCTATATCTGGAAGCCACTGGGGTTTTTTATTTATACAAACAACTCTTGATTTTCTATTTTCTCAGGCAGGAAAGGAGGAATTTTTAAACATTGTTTTACCATGATTGCAGGTGTGTATTATGGCAAACCTGAATTGAAATTGTATTCAGTTGAATTCAGTGTAATATGGCACACCTGAATTGAAATGAAATTACATAATTGAAATGAAATTACTGCCATGTATATGTGGTTGATGGAGACCATTCAGGGGTCATGATGTGCAACAAGAAGCTCCCAAAAACTTTGTCAAGGCATGGCTTAAGTAAGAAACATAAACCTGAGCCTGGGTTGTTCCATTTGGTGAGACCGCACAGTCAACAAGAGTTGGGCTGAGTCAGAGTGACTTTGTGCCTTCTTTTAACCAAAATATCACCCACTTGGGCCTAAGACCCTGTACCAAAACAAATCAATAGCTTAGAATCAGTAGTTGCACTATCATTAGGTCACTGGGTAGAGAAAATATTAAATTAAATGATCTGGAGTACAGCAGCAAGTCCCAGGAAGGTGGGGGAACGGAAAGGTTCAGAGCAGCTTCACCAGGATTCCTGTAAACGAGGAGTTTCCAAGTTCCCATTGATCATTCCTCTTTGCACCAGGTGTATAAAATAGCAATTTGAGGTTTCAGGAGTGTCATGTCTGCATGATGAGTCCATCAATTTTCTTTGGCTGCAGGTTTCCCTTCAGTGGCTGGAAAGTAAATTATGAGAGGCTGAAGGAGAAAGCCGTAAATTATTGGGCTCTGCCAACTCCAACATCCTCAGCCTGACGGATCCTTGATGTGACAACAATCTGCTTGTCAGTCTCTCTTGCAAAATATTAACACGCTCAATTATCAAATGTGTTATCCAACTGTTAAATCTCATGGAGAGAGCAGTCCAAAGTCCAGGGTCAGGCTCAGCTTCTCTTCCTGCAGCAAAGCATCTGCTGAGCCTCAGGAGCTGCTCATTCCTGGCCCGTGACAGCAGCCTTCCTTTAGGGTTAACAGAATTTTTTTAGGGAATCCAGGCTCTTTCTATGAGAAAACTGGAAAGAAAAGCACAAGTGTTGTTGTTTGATTGCCCCGGGTGCAGTCAGAGTTCCTGGGAACAGGGAGTGGGAAAGGGGAGAGGCCAGCACTCCCCAAATCAGCCTCTTTGAGGATACAGAAAACAAATTCTGTGCTTCAACAAAGCCCCAAGTTTGGGAGGAAATGCCAGGTTACCTTCATTTAAGAGCATTTTATAACTACCAAATCAGGTGTTTCCTCATTGCCAGCACAAAAGCTCATCTCCCTCTGAAAGGCCCTTTGGGAAATCCATCCCACTTCTGTGTGATTTTTCTCTGTCCTCCTGTACTTTTCCCATCTGCTCTGAGACCTGGTGCTGTGATTTGGACCTGAACCAGTCTGGGAGAAAGCAGAGCGCTCAAGGAGCTGAGAAGCAGCGTTCCCCAAAGTTTATACGAGCAGAGCAGGAAGTGTTTCTCTTTTAGGGAAAGCAGGAGCCAAAGGTGCATCCAGGAGAGCTGAGGCAGTGAGGGTCAGCAGGAGGGAAAGGAGACAGGACCACTGGGAAGTGGCCACTGGTCACTGGATTCATCCCTTGGAGACAGGGAACTGTCTCTAAAGTTGGAGAGGAATCCACAGTGAAGTAAAGATGGGTTGTCCATTCTCCCTCTCCACACAAAGACAGGAATTTTAGGATTACTTTACTGGCAATAATGGATTGAATCAATTTAATTTAAACTATAAGGCCTCTCTCAAAAATCCCTATGTATTCCTGTGACTACATATAAGTCCTCCAAACATCCCTGGTCAAATAAGCACTGACCACTGTTTTAGAAAGCTCTGAGACACCTCCCACCAATTCTTGTTGGTGAGGTTTTTTATAGATGAGGCACTGATCAATCATTGCATTTAATTGCTTGTGTGGAATTTAAAAAGAAAGTTGTATCTTTAAGCCCACTCGTTTGCCTCAGGCAATGCTGATGAACATTAATCTGTCTCCTCATGCTGTAAATTATGATGGACCACTGTAGATAAGGAGGGGTTGTGCTGAGCATTAAAAACAGTCACCTGGAAACAAATAAAAGTATGAGTAAGAGCCACATGCAAATGCATCCCCCATTTATAATGTGCTAGTAAATGCTGACAGTCGGAGAGAGGGAATGTGGTGCAGGAGGAGGATGTTGGGTTTTGCAATTACAGTCCCAATCCATTCTCGAAAGATTAAAGTTTTACACAGTGGTTGTTCTCAGGAAATTTGCTGAATCCTAATATTTAAGATGAAAGCATAATGAAGGATGATTTTTTTTGAAAGAATTGTCTGATAGGCTTGATTTGCCAGTTCCCACTGAAGCAAAACTTTCCTCTGACTTCAATTATCAGTAAATTGTGTTGACCTCAATAAGGGTTTCTGCAGAACTGGACCCGTAGCATGAATAGGCTGTTCTGTGCAGAAAAGTGACTGCATGAAAATGGCATCTTCTTACTCATCAGTTCTGCTTCCCGAGGGCACACGAGCTGCTGTGTCTGACTCCAGTGACAAAAATGAGGTTTTGCTGCTCTCTCCTCCTGGGACCTTCGGGGCCGGTGGAACCGGGCTGGGAGTTCGTGGAGCAGCGGCAGAGTTTGGGTGAGAACAGCTGTGTCCCCCTGGCCCTCCGTAGCCGGGGCTGTGTGAGCCCCCAGGTTGTCCCCCAAGAGTGTGTGAGCCCCAAGGCTGTCCCCCAGAAGGGTGTGACAAAAGCCAAACCCCCCTCTGCACATGACCATGAATCAACCATCACTTTCCCACCGGGCTGCTCCAGACCGGGAGCTTTAAACGCTCTCTGTTTGACATCCTCCTGATTTATTGCATTTGTAAAGGTGACCTTAAATATTTTAATGGTAATAATTCTTTCAAGGGCTTGAATCAGTAAATGTGCTGTGTTCATATTTTGGCATTATATACTGTAGGCAATTTAATCCATATAAGCAGTTTCAGTGATATTAACACTGTAGGCAAACTGATACTAAAGTTTAAATGTCAGAGAGAGTTTTCATATTACATCTAGTGCAAACAAAGCATTTTTTCTCCAAGTACTGAGGCATAAAATACCAGGAGATAGTAAAGACAGAGAGTGCCAATGAATCTGAAATAAACAGGAGGTGAAATTTATAGTATTTTCAAATATGTGCTCTATCCAAGGACTGCTGCAGCTGCACAGATCTATAAAATTAGAGATAAGAGAAAAACCTTGTAGTGCTCCACAATAAATGCACTCCCACCAGGGTACCTATCTGGATTTCTGTAACTCCTTGGAGATTTACTATTTCACCTTGGATTTATTACCCTCTGTGCTAGCACGGTTGGTGTTTTATATTTCCCTCATTGCCCCACTCGTTATTTAATGACAGGTCCCAGTTATAATCACTGTGCAGGGATGTGCCCACCCCTTCCAGCAGGGTGTGAGCAGGGGAGCACTGGGGTGATCCCATCAGTATTTATCCAGTGACATTACAGGAGCTGTGGGATGAGGCAGGTTCCCATCCTGCCACCTCAAGGCTCTGGATGCCTTCTCACACTCAGCGGGCAGCCAAGAGTTTGCCTTGTTGGGGAAAAAGCAATAATTGGGTAAAAAGAGGTGCCTTCCATGATTTCCAGCTTGTGGTGAGGTGTGCTGGGTGCTCTCCCTGCTGGGATAAATGATTCCTGTGGCTCTCCAGAGCCCCTGGCCCTGGGAAGGTGCATCTGAGCCCAGCGAGGGCTCGGCGGCCCCGGCTCATAAAACCTGTGACAAATGGTCAGAGGTTTATTGGCCGTGTCCTGCTGCTCATGACCCCATAAACCACCGGGGGCGTGTGGAATCACGGGCTGTTTGTTAGGATGTTTGCTTGTTAAATAACCTGACCTGCACTGAAATCTCCTGCTGACATCACCAGGGAAAAAAAGGGCAGCTAAAAGGAGCAACCCACTAAAAATAAGTGAAGTAACCCATGGATGATGTAAAGGGAGTCACAGGAGGAGGAAGCACAAGTGCAGTCACGTGGCGGGTGAGAGTGGAAGGGAATAACCACCAAAAACCAAAATTTATGAGCTAATAATTCCTTTTTTTCTAAGGATTTTTGCCCTTGATTTAATCCCTCTGAAGGTTTGGCATGGCTGTGGTCACCACGGCTCCTGGGTATGTCCATCACTACCACTTAGGTGACAGGACTGTGGTACTGGACTTGGCAGTGCCCCTTTATCCCAAGGAGTTTTGAAGGTGCCTCAGGCAACTTTGGGCATTTGGATACAGGAGTGCAAATCCTGCTCCTTTTGGGATGGTGAAAAACGTCCTCAGCCTCCATCCTTCCCTGGTTTCCAGGGCTCCCAAGCCAAGCCCTGCTAGGCCTCGGTGGGAAGTCCCAGACCAGAAACAAAAAGAGCTCCAGACCCTCAAGACCCGGTGGGAGGAAGTGGCAGCCTCTACCAGGAGAAGCTTCTTTCACCATTCAGAAAACCCAAACACAAATAACATCTTCCCAGCACTGCCATTGCATCAGGGTGAACTTTCTGTGCTCCAGGCTGCAGGATTCCTCTGGAATGGCGCTTTTTCCATCGGCAGTCGCCGGCCGCAGACGCGACCGTCGCCTTTTCGGGCCACAGCTCCTGGGTGAACAAGGGACCTGTGCACAACTTGCAAACTCCAGAGCCTCCCAAATTGAGGAAAAAAATGAGTGTGCTCAAGAGCTCATTGCAAATTTCAGTCTTCTGCTGGAACAGAGCCAAGGTCTTTAATTCATATTCAGATCCCTAATCAATATTTCAAGAAAATCAAAGTGTAAAGCTCAACCTGTGTAATCGTGGTTCTGTCTTCATCGTGATTGCACTTAATTTCACCAGGGTCACACTGAAGAGCTCAGGCTTGTTTCATTCTAAACTCAGGTGACAGTCAGAGGAACCCAATTTTAGCTGTGGCTCTGCAAGATTTTTTTTAGTCAAAAGCAATTAAAGGGCTTTCTTTGGCCTCCTTAAATTGACAAACTGTAAATAAGGTGTTAAGATGGTTTGTTTCTCCATAGGAGATGCTATCACCATATTTAAAACATATATAGAATGACTTGTGATAACTCCTACTACCTCAATAGATGATAAACCAATAAATTAAAGTAACAGCACATCAAATGATGAATTCTGATAGACTTCAGGTGATATAAAATAATTGGAGACTTCGCTGCTATTTCCTTTTTTAATGGGGTACTGTGGCAGTACATTCTGGCAGCAGGGCTGGAAAGGTAAATTAATCTTTATGCATCATCATCAGGCAGTGTAAACATGGCCAAACTTAATTAGGACATAATAGATTGTTAAGTGCCTACCCCTCGGAGGTGAGATTGCTCTGGCAAGTGATTACAGACTATCAGGCAAGATCTTCTTTAAAAGACTGGTAGAAGTTTTCCATGCCTCTGACAACAAATCCAATGGAAAAGCCCTGCCAGAGAGGCAGCTTTCCACAGTGCCAGGGCCAGAGACAATTTGCAGTGAAGCATTAACGAAATGTGGCCTGAGATTGGGCTACTTTGGCAGTAAAAACTCATTTTACTGCAAGAAAACTAATTGGAGTCATTGAAGCCTCCCCCTGGGAGTGGGATGGAGGTGCTGGGCCCTCCTGGCTCAGCTTCCCACACCCACGGGCACCTCATCCTGCTGGGATGGAAAACCCATGGAGAGGGGAAACTGGGCTGAAGCAGATGCCTAAAAGAACAAAAATCTTACTACACATATTGTCTTTTAGAAATTCGTGCACATTAAGGAGAGAAATGCAATACAATCCATTTTCCACTTCTATTTCTGGTACTGGTTTTTGTCATTAGCAGCTCCATTCCTGTGTGATTTTACGAACCCATTGCACCATCACCTCTCTTGCCAAGGCAGAAGTTGAACTTACATCTATAGGTACATATTTATACTTACTACACATGCTCTTGCTTCTTTAATGGACTAAGTTCACTAATTGAACCCCAGGTAATAATTTCCGGTTTGAAAGGAGCTGCCAAATGTAGTTCATAAATCTCACGTTGCAAGTTTTCCGCGAGAAATTTTGGCAAATTAACTCTGAGAAGAGAACACGTTTTGTTGAACAGTTTGGGATTTGATGTCTGTACATTGTGGACAGCAGAAAATTCAGACCAGAGAATATATTTTGGTCTCAGGGGAATTTCAGTTGCGTCTTTAAAGTTGATCTTGAAGGATGTGCTTGGTGTGTTCAGGTCACGATGCTGACAGTGGCAGGAAGGGGTCAGATGTGGAGTGGCAGATCTGTTCCACACTGTCAAATACCAAAAGATGTCTTAATAACTGGAAATCAAACTTCAGCATCATCTGGAATCCCTTGATTACTCCAAGGCTCTTTCTGGAGCTCAACATTCTCGTGTTTATTTCCTGATAATTGTGCTAAGAATTTTCTGCTGCTCAATTGCCTCAGGAATTAGGATGTGCTTTTGAGAGCAGGGGAAGGACTCCCCTGCTAGCACAACTCTCCAGAGCAGAAAACATCTCTCATTATGGAAATTATCATAGGTGTTGTTTGAAAAGGGGGGAAAAATAATTTTAAAACCATGGCAAAGGTCTACTGCAGACCACCATGTTGGACCCATCTTGATAATCAGGATAAAACAACAGAGAAGACACAAAATGTTAAGGTCCCAACTTTATTTGATCAGTAACATCCTTGCAGGGGGATTCTGTGTACTTTAACTTCTATTTTAAGTCTTTAATTCACTTTTTAATTCTCTCTTTACTCATTTATTATGTTTTGTTCTTTGTTTGCACCCCCTAAAACTAAACCAGTTTAATTCACATATATCTCAAAGTCAGACTCCATCCCTGCATTTGCTTTTGCATTTTCACTCTTTGGTAATAGCTTTTACAAGCAGACCAGTTTAAATTCTTAATTTTTTCTAATTCCTCTAAATGCACAATGATTCTTCAACTGGAAAGGAAAGAGAGTAGCTCGGAATGATCCATATGTTGAAGTACTGTATTTTCATCATTTAAATGATAAACCTCCCATCAAATATCCACAAAAGTACATTCGTGACTCCCATCCAATGATCTATTGGCCAGAGGCACATACATTGTTTTAATTTATTTTGGAGTAAAGGTGCTTTCCTGCCGAGTTTGGATAAGCTTGCTCTGTTCCAAACAGATGTTCAATAAAAGAGACTTTACTGAATATGACAGAGAAACACAGGGGAAGAGGATGAAGGGAGGAAAATTACAGGATGTATGGATTCCTGGTTCATCAAACAACAGGCCACGCTTTTAACTGGGGCCCTTTTATGGATGGAGCAGCAATGAAATAGAAGGACCGGGAATGTCTTGGGATAAGGTAACTCCACCACGCTGCTTGTGGTGGAATTAACTTTGGCGAACTCATTGTGAGCGCACATGAAGTCTCCCCACCCTCTGATGAGTATAAACAGTTCCTCCCATCCTGGACAAAACACCTACAAAAATTCAGCTGCACGATCTGGGAGAAGTGCAAGGTCTGGAGGTGGCCACGTGAGGGTTTCTCCCCACCATGTAAAAAACCCAATTTTGCTGTCACAAGGGAGAAGTGTTACTCAAAACACCCAAGCCTTACATCTATTCAGGCTTTTCCTATTTGGAGAGAGGTGCTATTTAAGGAGGAGTCGAGGAGCACAAAGCCGGCCTGATTCATCGGGAGATCAAAGAGGGAATGCTGCCTTTGAGATAAAGATGGCTTTGCTTTGAAAGGTTTCTCCTTTGTTCAGGGATGTCTACCCACTGTGGAACGTGTGAGTGGGACACCTCCTCCTGAGAGACACACACGAGGAGAAAAGCACCTCCTCTGCCTGCTCCCGGGGAGTTTAACCTCGCGGTTTTGGGTGTTTCCATCAAAGAGAGGCGTTGTGCCCGACCTCCTCCAGCCCCACGCCGCCCTCAGCAGGGCAGCGCGGCAGGGTAAGGATGGGCCTCCACCCATGACAGAGAATGGACTCAGCGCTGCATCTCCTAAATCTGGGATATTTTAAAGCCCCACTGGAAACTTCCTTATTCACAAGAAGTGAATCCCAGTGTTGATTTCCCAAGGAAGACAAACTGACATTTTCCAGCCAGCAGTTCGCCGTGCTTGTCCAGGGGCTGTTCACAGCCAGTTTTCCTTGCTCTCCTTCCAGTATGGATGTGTCAACGTGGCGAACACTTGAAGAATTTAAGTACTTTTGTGACCATTTTGGTAAAACCTGATGGCACAGAAGGTGGACTGGCTCCTCCAGGTGCCGCTCTTCCATCAGCACTCTCCACCTGCGTTCCTTGATGCTTCCAAACTCAATCCTGACAGGAGTGGAAATGCCCTGGAATGTGGTGTAGGACAACCAAGATGTGAACCTCATTTGGCTGCTGAGGCTTTCTCTTGGTGTAATGGAGCGGAGAGAAAAGGTAAGAAAGGGTTTCTGGAAAAGAGACCTTTATAATTGAATGTTATAAACTTTCTTTCGGGAAAATCTCAGCTTGGCTTAACTCTTCTTCTTTAGAAGGAATTTCCTTTCTACAAGCTACAGAATGTGTATTTTCACTTAGATATAAGATAATAAAAGTAAGATATATGGGGAAAGATGGCAAAAAGTCATGGCAAAAGAGGAGCTGAAGAAAATAAAAGGTCTAAGTGGTAACTGGTATCAGACTTAACTCCTTATTTTTTTTAAGAAGCTGCTGAGATGCTGACCTGGATATTTAGAAAGCTCTTCCTGGGCAGAACAGGCTGGTTACCTTCGAGGTGAGATGAGAACATAACTCAGCTGTGGATCCGTGATTGGCTTCCCTAAAATACACATTGTGATTTATTAATCTTCAACGAGGAAGCAACATTGTCCCTTTCATAATAAATTATTTTATAATTTACTATTAAAGCCACCAGTCATTCAGAACCAAGGGTGAATGAACAGGTGTTTGCAACATGAAGTAGGATGCTGTGTAGACTTACTAAATCATTACTACGTGTGAGTATCTACAGCTGAGTCTCCACCACCAAATTCAAACATGATGCTGACGTTTCCAAACCCTGAAGCCTGGGCACTATTTTTAACAAGATGGATTGGCAGTTTTAATAATTCCCAGATCCCAAGCACATATGAAACGAGCCCTTGATGAGAAAGGTCTGATTACAAATAACCTGCAGAGAGATGAAAGTTCGTTTTTAATATCTGTTTTTTTAATTCTGCCTCAGACTTTCAAGAGGCTTCAAAAGAAGGCAAAGACTAGAAAACAGTTTGATTTAATACTGTTAGATGTGTGAAATAAAATGCTGGACAATAAGAGATGTAAAACAAGCAACAAGTGCAAATGACTTAAATCAAATTAAAGAGCTAATTGAAAATAATGGAATTAAACCCTTTTTTGGTTGTTTTTATTCATCTGGTTTTCAGCACTGTTTGCAACAGCTTTTTTTTTTTTTTTTTTTTATCTTCTCTACTTTGAAGAACAAACTTTCTCTGCCATGAAAGACAATGATTTTAATCAGGCTCTGAAATGTCATTCTCTGGGGAGGTGGATGTTAAATGCCAGTCAGGAAGAGAAGCACCGTCAACACAAACCAGCAACCACGGAGCAAAACAGCCTCGGCGTGTGGAGCTCTGATAGAACGTCCTGATACCGAGATCCTCAGCTCCCAGCGCCGTGATCCTCACCAGCACGGCTGTGCTTTCATTCTCTCTGCCCTAAAGGAATGACTTTGTTGTAACATCCACACTCACAGCTTCAGCTGAGCAGACCTCGGGCTCCAGTGAGCAACCATGAGGTATCCACTGGGATCCTTCTGTTCCGAGAAGAGTTTTTGCCCAGATCACCCAGTATGGAGTGAGCTTTTTGTTGTTTGGGGTTTTTTTAAGAAGAACTTCAGAGTGTGTTTAAGCAACCGAAGGGAAATGGGGTTTACATGAGGCTATTTAGGTGTTTTTCTTCTCCTTAAAACAAGGCGTGGCCCCTGTGCAGTGGGACTGGTGTGACTGCAAACCTGCCTGTGCTGCAGGGAGCTGCTCCTGGGTGTTCCTGGTGTGTGGCAGAGCAGGTATCCCAGCAGGAACACAATTGTCCCACCTCTCTCACCCTGCCCAGTGCCCTTGCAGTGCCAGGCTGACCTTTCCTTGCTCTCCTCTGTCCACTCCCGAGCCTCCTCCTCCTGCTCCAGCTGGATTTGAGCTCCAGGGCAGGGATGGCTCAGCAGAGCTGCATTTGCCCAAAGGGTATTTGGAGGCCTGAAGCCTTCAGTGCTTAGAAAACCACAGTTGAGTAGAATTGATGATTTTAAGGGTCTTTTCCAATATAAATGATGATTTTCTGATTGCAGAGCACATCTGCAGGGGATGTTACCTACAGACCTCAAACGAGGCTTGGCTTTGCAGAGCAAAATCCAACCTGAGCCCCCCAGCCTGTTAAAAGCATTTTCACAGAAAACTCCCCCATAAATCCCTGTTGTCAGTATTCAGAAAGTTTCTCCTATTTTTTTTTTTTTTTTTGACTGGAAGTTCACAGAAATGAGTTCCCTGTGGAGTTCAGAGCTGGGCAGCACAGCAGGTTCAGCTGCTCCTTGGCTTGAGGGGTTATTTTGGTTTACTCCGTCCTGCACATGAGCAAACCAGGCTTGGAGCAACCTGATCCAGCAGAAGCTGTCCCCGCCCATGGCAGAGGGATGGAACTGGATGAGATTTGAGTCCCTTCCAACCCAAACCACTCTAGGATTCTGTGATTAACTGTGCTGCCTTTCTCATGGGCAGCTTAATTTTAAGTCTTGCAGAAGAACAAGTGGAAAACCAACTGAGACAAGATGAGGACAATTCCCCTGCTTGTGGAAATGGTATTTTTTTTTAATGAATTATTTCCCCTGTGCACTGCTACACTGCCTCTTCATTAGAGGGACAGGAGAAGTGTGTGCCTGCTCAGTGCTGAGCTCTCATGGCATGCAGGGGCTGCAGAAAGAAATCATTCCTGGTGCTGAAAACCAGCCTGACACTGCTCCTTAAGTTTGGTGAAATATCCAATCCGTCTCAGCGGGCTTTTGTGGGAAAAGGGATAAATAAAATAACACACACACACCAAAAAAAAAAAAAAAAAAAAAAAAAAGGGAGGGAAGAAAGAAAAGAGAAAACCCACCAACCCCAGTGCATTCCCATAATGAAGGGTCTAAAAATGCCCCACTCATTGATGCAAAATTACAGTTATTGTTTATCCTCCTTCTACTTCACACAGCTTTATACAATACACACCACGAAAAATACAAGCAAACAACCGACACATTAGTTAAGAGACCTTCCATTTTACTTTGGCAGTTCACGATAATGGAATTTAATTGTGGAAAAAGCTGAATAATTTTAGCTGAATGTCATTTGGTTCATTCAAACTGGGAATCAGGGACATTTTTAACAAAGGTTTTCAAACTTCTTTTGAAATCAGGAAGCTGCTGTGCACAGATAAGGGGAGAGGTTTGAGGATTCTCTATCAGAAATTTCAAGGTTTTTTCCATCTGCTTTTTCACATTAACTGGTAATTATCCAGAAAGGCACATAATAGTGCAGAAATGACAGAAGCTGACAAAGGTTTTCCTAAGATATGTAAATTGTCAGTGATAGGCAAGGTGCAACAGAAAGGCTTTCTACAGCACAATTATTTATGCCAGTTTCATTTGCTTTTAGGTAGCACTGATGGTTCTACCCCACCGCCGCCTTTATCACAGGCACTGCACATTCCCTCACCACCAGCACACAGGGAAGATGGCAAAAACTGAGCTTGGAGCTTGGTGGTCTCCTCCAGCACTGCTCTTTTCTATTAAACACATGCACAGGGCTCTGTGTGTGTGGAGATATTTCTGAGGAGCCTCTTGTTTCTTATAACCTTCCCTTCGTTTCTCACACCGCAGAAATAAATTAAAAAGTGGGGCCTTTCCCACTGAAACAGCTCCCACGTGTTGGTTGGGGTGGTCTGGGAGCCCACCTTCCTCACAGCAGCTCTTTGAGGGAGGAGGGCTTGGAAGGGACGCTCAGCTGTTTGCATCTGAGCTTCGTTAGCCCTCTGTTAATTGCCTAATTCCAGCAAAGAGACGAACCCATCAGGGATGCTCAGATAAGGCCCCTTCCTCCAGCTCTCCCTGCCCAGGGATTCTCTTGCTGGGGCTGGGAAGGTGGGTGGTGGGACAGGCACTCCCACTGCCTTGAAAAATTCAGTCTGGGAATGTAGAATCACGGAATTTTTGAGTTGGAAGGGACCTTTCAAAGGTCATCTACTCCACCCCCCCTCAGTGATGGCCACATTTGGGTACTCTTAGGTTACACTCCTTCAGCAAGGAAACATCCTCTCTCCCTAGATTGTCCACTCAGTCTCAGGAATGATTTTCCATGGAAATGCAAACGTGCCACCCCCATGACCTGTCCCAGCAGGACACCAGGGTGGGCTCCAGGTCTTGACCACGGTTTTACACGGATATTTTAAATCTCTGCTGCACAGGCAGAAGGGTTGGGGTTTGGTAAACATCCCTTTTCCAAAGGAGGGGTTGGGTGAGGCTTCTGGGTCTGCTGGGAAGTTAATTCCTATTTAAGTAAAGAGCAAGGGGCTGTGCTCGGGAGAAATTTCTGCCCGACCTCCCCCACATTCAGCTCATACTGGAATTACAGGATTTAATTAACATTTTCTGATTCATCTGTAACGACACAGGTAATGAGACCTTCACTGGATGGAAGGACTTCACCTGCTGTACCTTCCATCAGCACCTGAGTGAATGTTCAGTTGCCCTGATGGGAGGTGTTTCCATGTGTTTGTGGGGGTGGAATTCATTTCCTTTATGGTAATATTCCCTGAAGTTAATGGGTGCTGAGAGAAAGGAAACAAGATGCAGCACAACAGATTTATTTAGGAAAAGCCCAAGATTGCATTTGAAAGTCAATGGGCTTTGTTATTATCTGTAAGGACCTTCTCTCCTATCTGGAGCTTTGTTTTCCCAAATCAGGGAGGTCAAACCCCTCTGAAAGGCTTTGGGATGGAAGGATTTGATCCACCAGGGCCATTGGTCTGCAGGCTGCTGCCCGAGGAGGGTCTGTCCTCGCAGGAGCCAGCCTGAGGGGTTATTTTATTTTATTTTATTTTATTTTATTATTTCATTTAATTTCATTTTATTTTTTAAAGACAGATTTTTCTTTCAGGGGCTTTTATGTCATAAAGAATCAACAAAAACTTTCAGAGCTTCTTTACTTGGTCAGTGCTGAATCTCACCAGGAGGTGCAGGCCTGGGGGCTTTGGCTGGAATGTCCCAGCTGCCAATTTTTGGGAGGTACAGCCCAAAAATCACTCCTGTGCTCATGGCCCCTTTTGTTCCCACTCCTGTTTCCTCCCAGCGCTCCTTTTGTTCCCTGTGCAGCCCCTGGTAGTGCTGGGGGGACAAAACCAGCAGCTCCAGCTGGGAGCTCCCACTGGGCTGGGAAAGCCAAAACAGGAATCAAACATGTCTGGGTTTAAGTAGAAGTTGATAAATTATTAATTGCAAGAGGAAATCCCATCTCATTCCCAGGGCAGAACCCAGAACAGGATGAGGTGGGGGAGCAGAGCCCAAGCCCAGCTGGAAATGGATTTTGGGAATATGCAGGTGAGTTAAGTGTGTGGGCCAGCAGCATCCTGCTGGTATTCATACAGAGCATTTAGGATATTAAAAATTTGCCTGAGTTGTAATTATGCCCTTAAACTTCCTGGATTCGCTTTGGTTTTACCTTTTTTAGGTTTTTAAAATAAAGTTTAAATTAGATCAAAACCCACCAGGCCTGTGAGGGTGGTCCCGGGGGGTCTGTGCACAGCAGAGCTGCGGACTCTGGGGTTGTCAGGCACAGACATCAGGTGAGAGCTGGCAGAAGGACTTTGAACAGGCACAAAGGCACTTCAGGACAGAAACCCTGAGGATGCTCAGCAAACAATCGCAGGAACGGTGCTGGGAACGTGACTTTGCCATTGTCACACATTTCTGCTCCTGCTTGTGGTGACGTTTTGGCCACCACGTCCCTGTCTAAACACACAGGAATGTCCTGAATGCATCACCTGGATTATCTGATGTTAGTGTGAATTCTGGGGGTTTTGTTCTGCAGCCTCTCGATAGACTTTGAAAGAAGGAAAGGAAAAAAAAAATTAAACACATTGCAGAGTAATTGAACAGTGTTCACATTTAACTCCCACTAAAATTATTTTTAATTAAATGAACTTCCCCTGTTTGTAGCTGGAAGGTACTTGTGTGAGATAAAAACTCCATTCTAATAACGCTGAGACTCACCAGCACTTAATTAGCATCACAACTCAAGGCAGAGCGAGCAGGAAGATGAGCAGGGAAGTGGCTCTGTGCTGCTGGGTGGGATTTTGGGGAGGGATTTTTGGAGCCCCCGTCCCAGAGCCCACCCAGCGCCGCGAGGAACGCCGGGAGGGGAAATCACGCCTAGGATTTGACACAGTTTGTGGCAAAAGCAATTATAATTAACATTATATTAAATATTAAGTCAAGATCATAAAATGTTGATTGGTACTGATTAGCTGCATAATCCATAATTAGAAATCACTGCACCCTTCAGCAGGTACTGTAGTGCCTCGCTTGTGATTTCACTGCTAAATTAAGTGAGTGATTCAGCTTTTGCCCGGAGTTTTACTCCTGCATTTCATTTAGGGCAGAAGCACAGTCAGGCAAAGAAAGGCACGGGATCTCTTTCCTCTCAGGCTGTTCCCAAACTTCCCATCCCAAGGGCAGCTGCCCATCTCTTCCAAGCCCTCGGAGAGGCGATGGCCAAACTGCCCTGGACCACCCCTGCTTTGGGTGTGCCTAAAGGACGCAGGGAAAAGCACTGGAACAGACTGCCTGGGAAGAGCTCCCCTCCCTGGAGGGGTTCAAAATGTGGATGTGGCCTTGGCAGTGCTGGGGAATGGTTGGTCTCGATGATCTGAGAGGGTTTTCCCACCCTAAAGGATTCCATGACTGTATGGAATTCTGTATTCTAGGAACACTCCTTGCGAATCCGTCACCCCAAAACAGTGACGGCAGAAGGCCGAGCTGAGGCCGGAGGTGCCCTCCTGGCTGAAGCCAAGATAAAGCAGCATTAGGCAGCCCCAAGATAATGGTTTATTTCTAGGAATTCAAGGACACTTCAGCAAGGAGGGAACAAAAGAAGGTTCTTTATCCCAATCTGATTTTAGAAGACCAAACCCATCAGTGCCTCGCTCATTAATGGGGTGAAACACCAACCCTTTGGTAAAGCAGCTCTGGGCTGGGGAGCTGCTGCAGGAGGTGAATTATTTGGGGTGTTATCAAGGCTTGCTGCAGCAGCCCTGCTTTCCCCTAATTTTATGGGTCCATTTATCTTGGATATCCATTTGTAACGGATAATGTCATCATTGCACCCTAGGAAATGCTCAAGTTTTGTTAAAGGAAAGAACAAAATCCCCTAAACCATGAGGTTTTATGTCTTTGCTGCTAATTTCAGTCACTGCCTTGGCTGGAGACCCAGCTGTGATTTTCCACAGTATAGCTGGATAAAAATAATAAAATTTGGTGGATAAAATCCCAGCCCCGTGGCAGCCTGGCTGCTCCTACTGGAACTCCAGCAGCCTCCCTGCAGCCGAGCTGATCCAGAGGGACCCTCGGAGGCTGCGCTGGGCACCCGCTGGCCAACCCAGGGCTGCAGAGAGAAAAAAACATGGCCATAATTCCCTCCTTTCCGAAGGCACTTTGGAGTCCTAGGGAAGAAATCTTTTCATTCGTTCTGCTGTTATCTTTTGCTCTGATTAACAGTGCCTGGGAGTGGGGCTGAGGTTCTGGGCACTCTCAATCAATGAAATCAATGCGGCCGTGACGCTCCAGCGATTTTCCCTAACCCAGGATTGGCCTGAAAGGAGGGCACATGGAATCGCAGATAACGGGGCTGCTGGGCAGGTGGAGAAAAACGGGAAAGCTGGGCCGAGGGTCCGCGTTTCCCTGCAGTGGATATCATGGAATGCAGCCCTGGCCTGGGTCAGGGAGGCACTTGCACCCCGTGATGCTCACACAGCCATTCCCACAACCTTTTCATTACTCTCCTTATTAGATTAATATTTTTATTTAGATAAGTAGATTTTTTAAATTTCTATATATAGACCATTTATAGTGAATATATATACATAATACATTTTTATTTTACATTAATAAGACAGCATAAACCATCTCCATCTTTGAAGAGCTGCTTGGGCTAGTCCAGGGAATCCTGTCTGAGCTCCTCAAGCAGCCGTGTTTCCTGAGGAGATCTTTACCTGTCTCACTACAAAGCATCCAAACTCCACTCACATTCTTCCCCTGAGCATCCAACAACCTGAAAAAGACCAGCAAGGACCAGAAAACCCTCCCAAACTTTGTGTGTTCTCTGCTGAAGTACTGACAGTGTAGGGGCTACCTCCGAGCGAGCAGATAAATACATAAATTTTAAAATTTAAGAAGATTCCCATGCCATGACTATCAAATCCAAGGTATTTCAACTCTTTCAGCGTTTTCATTTGACAAAAGAAAATGGTTAAAGAATAAAAGCAAAAGTCACCCCTGCGAGTCACCCTTGCCCGGGCAGGAGTGCAGGAGCTGCTGGGCACAAGGTGCTGCATCCCAGCATAAAACTGCATTTGCATCAGCCCTCATCTCCTGCCTGGGATGTAGAGCAAATCCCTCCATCCAGCAGACAGCCTTTTGGCTTCTGGAATACTGAAAATGTCTGGTTTTTTGCCTGCAGAACCAATGCATTAACTGAGAGAAGGGGCAGCAGAACGAAAGCCTGGAGCTGGTGCTCGCCCTGGAGCTGGAACATCCTGTGAGTAACAGCAAAGCAAGGGAAAGAAAAACACCCCTCTAAGATGGCTGCAAAGAGAAGGTCTCTGCAGTGGCTTCTTCAACACTGAAGATATTTTCATTTAAAAATACCCACTTAAAGGCAGGTTTAATCTCAGAACGGCATTTTCCGCTTTAAAAAAAAAAAATCTCCCGCCAAAAAAAAAAAAAAAGAAACAACCCACCTTCAAAAATGTCTCGAGTTATTTCTCCTTCTTTTCTTTTTTTTTTTTCCAATTAAATTAATTTCAACCGAGTGAAAAATGCTTTATGCCCTAAGAGCCTGAAACCTCTGGTGTCAGCTGAAACGGGCACTTGTGCTCTCAGCTTCAGCCCTCGCTGCAGGCACCTCTGCTTTGAAGCCTTTGAAGTGTCTGTGGCACAGGAAGAGTCTCTCCGCAGAGAACACCACTCATTTCACAGATATTTCATGTGCAAAGTGTGTGTGCCCGTGTCTGGGTTTGGGTAACGGAGGGGGGTTCACAGCGCAGGTGGAAAAATAGGGATGGGATCTCGACTTGCAGAGCAAAAGTGAAGGGAAAAACAACTCAGAGCGTCCCTAAGATGCTTCCAGCCTTCATCAGCATTGTCCTGAGGATGCAGGTGGAATGATCTGCTGCCCCTCAGAGGGACCAGAACATTCTTTTAGTGCCTACAGGACTCACTCACTCTCTCCTCTCCCAGCACCGCGGTTCCCTTTTAAAATTTACAGGAATGCCACCAAAAAAGCGTGGGAACAGCGGAGGCAAAGTGGCTGAGGATGGCCATCCCAGCAGGACAGCTGGTGTAACACCCCCTGAGCTGATTTTGGGGATGAGATGCAAGAGCCGTGCAATGAATTTGATTAATGGTAGGATTTGGGAGCTAATTATTTGACTCACAACGTAATGACCTTGCCTGTGATTTGAGAGGCAGCACCTCTGCCTGCATTTCAGGGGCGCCCCTCAATTCTCCACCTCAACACCCAGTAGGGCCAATTTTGAGGCTGATTTGTCCAAGTTGTTCCATTTCCCTTCTTTTTTTTTGGGCAGGGAAATATTTAAAATTGATGCCTCTGTTTCAGAACGAGCTGCGTTCATTCACCATGCTCTGCAATTATTCCAGCTTGTAACCAATGAGGTTTAATTAGCACTGAAACCTTAAATCAGCCAGTTCAGCCAGTGTTCTCTGAGCATTGAATGGTTTGCTGAGCATCTCCCACTGACTGGTTTTGAAATAGAAGAAAATACCAAAAAATTTCTTACAACACCTGAAATGGAAAAACAATTACGTTCTGTGACTTTGCAAAGTTATTATTGAGGACAGGTAATATATTTATGCAGAGTCCTTGTCCTAGGAGAGGCTTTTCCTGCTCAGCATTTGTTGCTTCTCTTAATGTAAACCCATGGAAATACTGAGTAATGGATAGGGGAAATAAATAGTTAAGGGATATAGAATAAACCTGTGGTTTACCCACAACTGCCCTTCGTGCTAATTTATTTTTAATTTTCCCAACTTTTCTGAAGTCATCATTGAGTCAGCCAAGGTCAGGTGAGACTTTCTCCTTCTTTGCAGATCCTGAAGTTCATAAAGCTTCAATCTTCTCTTCCATAACCAAATGTTAGGTACCTATCTGTTGGGTTAATTAAAGTGCATTCTTTACAGCTCTGATAATAATCATTAGTACACCACTGTAGACTATTTTTTCATTTTTTATTTCTTTTTAACAGTAGTCCCACTCTTTAACCCACTGGTTCTTTTGGGTTGAGCCAGAGGTTCGTTTTATTCTGCCTGGAAACATCAAGTTCCAGGAGATAAGAGCATCACCTGCACTCCTGACAATTCCCAAACTAAAAGCAGCACAGAATCTTGGATATTCCTCAAAAACAGATCCTTTTTTTTAATTTAAAAATGAGGAGAGAATATTCCTAGGGAAAAGAAAAAAAAAGAGAAGAAAGAGAGAAGATCAGTGAATGTCCAGCATTGATTTAGAAACAGGCTGTGCCAAGCAGGGGGAAAAGGAGCCTTTCCCAATCCATTCAGTTTATGGTTATTAGTATTGATATAGTATTTCTCTTGGCTCCCAAAAGAAAAAGTAGGGAACGAATTAGAAAAAAAAAAACATTTCTGGAAATAATTTTTTTCCAATTCAGATGTTTTTTTTAGGAAACGAGGGGGGAAAAAAAACCTGCTTCTCAAATGTCAAGGACTTGAAAGACTAAAAATACATCACCGGAATAAATAAATTAACCCAGAAGACAGGACTGATGCTCTGCAGGCATCAGGGATTAAATAAATTCACTAAATTCAAAGTGGTATTGCAGATAAGAGCTCTTTGTGCTGCAGCATGTACAGCTTATTGATTCTGGGATTGAGGTGCTGTGCACTCTTGTAAAAGGGACTCTGCCTGATATGGCTTAATCCTGCCCTAATGCACAGCCCCGTGCTCCAAGCATGGAGCCAGCTCCCACTTCCCCATTTATTTTAATTTGCTTTGTGACTTCATTTGCTGCAGCACATCTGGGCCCTGTCCCACCAGCCCCTCCCTGGGCTGAGGGACGAGGGGCACTGCAGAAGGAGCTGAGCCAGCAGGATGGGGGCCACGGGAATCTGCCACGGTTCTCTTCCGCAGGGATGTAACGCCCCAGCACTCCCCTTTTCCCTCGGGTTTCGGGGGCACTGCAGGGACAAGGGGTCCCCAGCGAGGCCCAAGTCATTCAGGGACCTCTGGGGAGCAGCTCAGGCGGAGATCCTGGTTCTGCAGGATCACATTTTGTTACAGGAGCAGCAGCAGGGATGTGTCTGACCAAGGTCAACACACCTGCCCAGATAGGATGGATTTTTCTGGACAAAAAAGAAGAAGTGGAAAGGTTTGCAAGTCCTGCTGGGAGCAAGCAACCCCAGGGGGATTCTACACTCAGCTGGAATGAAGTTTGGTAGGTTCTAATTACCCTGATTTCCATGGCAGGGGGTGTTTTCACCCCCCTGGTCAGAAGCTGAACTGCCAAAGTCACTTCCTGCTGATACAGAAGGACATTTAATTCCTCCTTGGGAAGCTCTCCTGGTGCTCAGCTCAGGTTTTCTCCTCAGGTTGCTCTGAAGGGCCAGCAGAGCTCTCCAAACACAGAAATTTAAATTTCCCAAGAAAGATCAAAACCTCCCGACCTCTGGGAGTGTGGAAACATCTGGGCAGGGCAGTGATGCTCCCAGGGTGTGCTGGACTCCGGGCACATCTCCCTCTGAGCGAGGGGGACCCAAGAGTCAGCACCTTCCCGACCTCGGGGCATCCTTGGGTGTTGGATTTCAGAACCACCGGAAAAAGAGCTGATCTGAAACTTTTATCACTAATTGCTGTCCCCCAGGCATCAGGGAAGAGCTCAGGGAAGAGCTCCCTGGTATGGAAGAAGTTGCTACAGGGACTTGACTTTTGGGTAACCTCCTCAAGTCCCCTTATCTCCCTCAGGTTTGGCAAATCTCCCAATATCTTTCACCAAAATCAAGCTCTTAATCTCAAGACACCTCTCCTCTCCTACGCACGGCCGCCTCCTGAGCACGATCCACAGGGCCTGCATTTCAACACCCAGGATTCATTAATATTTCCTGCAGAGTGTTCAGTAAGTAGCAAATAAAGCAGGAAGTGTCCCAGATGTTGGAAAGAAAAAATGGAATTATTCATTGCTTACTTACATCAAATGCTAATGTGAGAAAAGCATCCTTGAAGAAATCCTTGACTAAAATTCATCAGAGTGATGTGAAATCACTGTTTTAATTATGCATCTTTGAATGTATTTATTAGTCCCGGTTCTGATCTGACTTACAGATGTTTAACAGTGATAAGGGCCTGCTGCAGCCTTCGGAATTACTCATGATTTATAATGACAAAACTTGGATCAGAATTAGGTCCTTGTCACTACTCTATAATATCCTTTCATCAAACTTCACATTCAACAGATGAAAGCGACCGTGGTTTCTGCAATTTCCAACTCCACCACTGAGCCCACGAGCTTCCTTTTTGGAAACTTCTCCACCAGAAATGACGATTCTCACAGCAAATTTTGTCTGCTTGAGTGATACTTACCATAAGAAACTTGAGAGCAAAGGAATTGGACTCTTTAATCCACCAAAATGATGTGTGCGGTATAGCCTTGTGCTGGCCATAAACATTGAATTTTAATGGAGGAGTTAATTGCTTTAATTAGGCAACTCTATAATCTCATTCTCTGTTATTGTTGTGACTATTAGATTTATATCTAATATGGAGAGATTTTCCAAACCTATGGGAGATCCAGGGATTTGATGAGGTTACCCAGAAGCTCAATACCAGACTATTGGAGCATGCTCAACACTAAAGATATTTAAAATAAAACACCCTCTGTTCAAGAATGATTCAAAGCCATGTGGGTTTTTTCCAAAGAATGATGGAATTTTAAACTATTGCTTGTTCTAGAGCTGATCCAGAAAGAGAAAGTCTCCAGGGATGCTTTACTCCCTAAGGCATGAATGCATGATTAAGCTAAATGTATTCCATAAATGCCTTGATGACATTAAACTAAATTTTTTAAAGAACAGATGGAGAAAGTTAATAAATATTTCATTCTATAATATAAAACTCACTTCTATATTCACAACTTCGGGGATCCTCAGCTTCACAGATATCAATAAGTCTGATGGATTTCTTGCTGCATTCTCATTCTTCTGCCCTGGTGTCTCTTATGGGATCATCATTTCTGCATGCTTGGATTGTTTTATGGGATCAGTGAAAGGCAAGTGACTGTAAATCTTGACCTCTTCTGCTCCTGGATTATATACTTTTATTCTGTGTGACCATAAGTGTTCATCTCCACACTGAATAGATAATTAAATGACAAAAATTATTCAAAGGGAATTTATAGTGAGAAATTATCCCTTGAAGAACTGATGGGGAACAGGCACAACCCAAGGAGATGTCAGGAGAAAATAAATTTAGAATGGCCCAATAACACACTAAAATATCTGCATATTTGTGAATGCCATGAAACATCCATTCACTGGGAAAAACCCTCAATTTTTACCTGCACATCCCAATTCTATTCAAACAAAATATCTATTAAGGGAAAACAGTGTGAATATTGCTTAAGAGCTGTAGCCCAAGCCTGTTATTCATATGAAAGAACTAATCTTTACATGTGGGAATTACAATTTCTCACTCCGTGTATGCCATGAATCTTGTAAAAGAATAATTAGAACTTGCTCCGAAAGGGAAGAAACGCCAGGCTTGAATAATATTTTAGGAAGAGCATTAACAAACATTTTTACACTGCCAACAATCTTCAGCGCTTCCTAGAAGAGATTTACATTCCATTATTAATTAACTGCACTGAGTCAATAGTGTGACATAAAGCTTGGGAGATGTGAGTTGAGCACAAACTCTGACATCCACGGGAGCGCCGCATTTTGAGAAGTTTGATTTAAAATTTATGCAAATCAGCTCAGCAAGCAAGGACCCAACAAACTACTTCAAAGCACCACGATCCAGCCCGAAAAACATGACAAGATCAAATCTTTGTCATTTCTCAAGCATCTTTACAAACCTCTGTGTATTCAGAATAAATTATTGTACCCCGAGTACCTGGATAGTTGGTGCAGAATTAGGATGGGATTGCTCTTTGTAGGGCCACTGCCACACCAGCCAATCACCTGAGGGACTGCAAGAATTTAAATATATTTAAATATTACATAATTTGTCTTTTGGGGGCTGACTTCTGCGTGGTGTGGGTAGAACACAAGGTCCCAGGCTGAGCTGGCTGACAGGGCTCACCAAAACAACACCAAAATAAATTCCAGTGTTATCGTCCCCACTCCCTCTCCCCCAGCTCTGGTCATCTTTCAGTTTTTGCATTAAGGAACCTCCCAAAACTGCATGTAGGGAAAATATTAAATTCAGAGCAATGGCAGAAATTATTCAAAGCAAATTTAAAGTGAGAAATTGTCACTTGAAGAACTGATGGGGCACAGGCACAATCCAAGGTGATATCATGATATTGTGCTATTGTCCACCCTCCTTTTCCCTCAACTGGGATCATCTTTCCATTTTTGAGTTGAGAATTCCCACAAAACTGCATCCAGGGAAAATATTAAATGCAGAGTAAAGCATTACTGTAAAGAAATACTAATTAATTTATGTTACGTTTCATGCCACAGAAATTGGTTTATTCCCTTTTTGAAAGTTAGCTTAGGTCCAGGTACATTTGCATCTTCAGAATCAGGGCTTTTAAGGAAAAAAAAAAAAAGTTCCTCATATTTCCCGACATCCCATTAAAATGGTTGTCCTTTGACGTCAATTAGAGCTAGCTAAGGAAAAAAAAAATCATCCTTAATTGCTTTTCAGAAATAGACATTATTGCTTGCACCGTCGCAGCCAGATTCGATTGCCTGTTACAGGAAACAGGGATGCTGGGAATGCTGCAGAACTCCAGCTCTGCTGAATATGGATGTGGGGCTCTGCTGCCAGGGAGCTGGGGAGCTGCTTTTCCTTAGGCTGCAGGGAAAAATGGTGCTAAAACCCTCAAAGGTGCTGCAATTTCTCCAAAGTGGAAAAAGGCTGGAGTTGGATGTTGGGGCTGGTTTGGGGTGGGCAGTGGTCGGACACCTCTGCTCTGGAGCCAGGCTGGGAGAGCTGGGAGTGTTCACCTGAAGAAGGGAAGGATCCAGGAAGAGCTCAGAGCCCCGTCCAGAGCCTAAAGGGGCTCCAGAAGAGCTGGAGAGGGACTGGGACAAGGGATGGAGGGACAGGACACAGGGAATGGCTTCCCACTGCCAGAGGGCAGGGTTAGATGGGATATGGGGAAGGAATTCCTCCCTGGGAGGGTGGTGAGGCCCTGGCACAGGGTGCCCAGAAAAGCTGTGGCTGCCGCAGCCCTGAAAATGCCCAAGGCCAGGCTGGACAGGGCTTGGAGCTACCTGGGATAGTGGGAGGTGTCCCTGCCCATGGCAGGGGGTGGAACAGGATGATTTTTAAGGTCCCTTCCAACCCAAAGCTTTTTGGGATTCCATGGATGCTCAGTTCCCCATCCCTGCCTCCCCTTATCAGTGAGTGTCACCTATCCCAACAATTACAGCTACAAAAATGATCTAGTCCTCAAAACTTGTGTGTGTTTCTTTACAAGGAGCGTCACCAATTTTCTCGGAGCCTTTTCCACACGTTCTACTCCAGGGAATCCATAATGTCTCTGCCCACCAGGAAGAAGAGGAGCCCGGACAGCAACACCAGGGGCACCCCGGCCGCGGCGAACATGAAGGACCAGCCGTAGTAGACGTGCACGGGGACAGCACCCAGGCACTCCTCACTCCTCTCCAGAAGGATGTACTTCTGAAAGTCAGCTGCAAACTCCTTCCACATCACGAAGAGGAAAACCAGCAGGAGAAACAAACCTCCTGGAAAGAGAGAGAAAATTCAGTTATGGTGTGCAAAGGGAACACAGGAATGAAAGTGAGGAAAGATCACGACAGCTTCTCACCCATCCCCGGCATCAAAACTTTGTGTGGCAGGACTGTTGCTCCTGATGTTGCTCTGCAGGTTCCTGTGGAACCAAGGCCACTCACCATGATGGAGACCCACACCACTGTGACCAGTTGCTGCCCTCTGACACCTTTTCCTTTGACCACTGGCCCTTCGGAAGGCTCTGCTCCGGCTGGATACGGCCATGGAGAAACCACTGGAGCAAGGCTGATGTTCTCAGCATTCCTCTCTCAAAGGTGGCTTGTTTTGCCTTTTTATTTTTAATTTCTCTGTGATGAATGAGGAGACACTAAGACTTGCTTCTTCCATTTTTTTTGTACCTACCCTTCCAAGCAGTGTCACATCCAATTTCCTCTAGAAATGCAAAGATTTGCATCAATCCTGCTGATGGCAAAACTCTGGCACTGAACCTGCCACCCCCTGACACCAAACAGGGGCAGTTCCCCTTCATCTCTTGTGTTCCCCTTCCTTAAACCCAGCTTTGCAACCAAGTGTTGAAACACACGGCAAGGAGTGCACATGATCCTATTTTGCGAGGAAATAACACATTATGGAGTTGGAAAAGAACATATCCATGAGATATTAATCTTAGATGGGCTACTAAATACCAGAATAATAAAAAGAATAATAAGGAGCTTCTACCATGAGACTGGAAGCAGATGACAAAAACTAGAGGGGCCCAAATCTTATTTACTGTGCATCAAAAAAAAAAAAAAAAAATATATATATATATATAGAGTGCATTTTAAATTCAACATTTATTAAAGTTAAATAGTGACTGTGTGATGACAGTTCTGAAAGCAGTTCAGAAATATCTGATCTTGGTACTTCACAGGTAGAAGCTGCTATTTTTAAATGGTGCTGTATAACATACAGACATACACACACACATATATGAAAGAAATACATCACAGCTCAGATTATTTTTATGGTAGAAGTGAACAGCTCGAAATTAATTTAGTTGACAAGTTAGCACACAGTTCCGTGGATGTGTTGTGGCTTCTGCAGGATTTAATTTCTCCCCTTGCCATTTTTAAATCAAAGGTAGTTGTGGTGTGTTTAATTATTCTTCCTGGCAGCTTATACACTCCAAAATCCAACTCTCGTGATAAGGAAAGGGAAGGGGTAAAGCTTGGCATGGATATATCTGCTTAGGGAGGTCACTGAATCTTCAGGCAGGGAAAACACATCCGTGTTTTACTGTGATTCTGTTTATAATGGTTAAAAACACAGCTCAGAGCCAAAAATCAGACTTACATGAAGGTAAGAGGCTCCAAAGTCCTTCAAGGAGTCACACAGAAGTTGGAGCTCCCCACCCCAAGCTGTCACATCTACCAAACTGCCTCCCACACCCTAAAAAAATGGGATCTTCCCAACCAAAAATTGGTGTGGCCATAAGAATATCCTTTCCACCACCCCACGCTGATATTCCAGCCCTTCCCCCTGACGTGGAGGAGTCCTGGTGTTTGCTGGAGAGGCAGGCGAGGAGTTAAACAGCAGCTGCTGGAACATTTGCATGTTCATTGAGGTTTTGATACCACTTGAAATTAAGTGCACAAATAAATATTTTACACTTACTATGATAGTTGTATGCTTAAAATACCAATTATTCTACTATAGGAAAGCAGTGGCGTGTTTCAACAGTCGCGTGTCCTTTACAAAATACAATGTATTGATAAGAAGGCAATTAAGTCTTTATTACTGATGTAATTTAAAATTAAATTAATTAGATTGCAACTGAACCTTGAAAAGTGCTCTTTTAAAGATCAATTTCTATTTCATTAACTTATAATACCTACCGTAAGAGACGCAAATGAAAATGCAGCCCCAGTGGGACAGAGAACGTGGGAATGGAAAAGTGCTTTGGAATTCTCCTATTTTTCTTTAAATAACCAGGAATTCTGCGTTGATTCCTCCCAGGACAATTGAGATGGCCTAAGTCTCATTTTTTGAAGTAATCAGATCAAAACCTCCCAGTTCTCACTGAGGAGGGTGTGGGAAGTCCCGTGTGTGGGTGGCACCAGCCCCAACCTCTCCAGGAGATCGGGAATGGGAATTGGTCCCTCCTCTGGCATCAGGAGAAGCTCCAGGTCTCGGTGTGGAAGGATTTATTATTAAACAGGTACTGGAGGTGATGGCACAGCCATGGCATCTAAATTAAGAATGTTTTCACACTCTGGGCAAATGACAAGAAAATGTAAAGCAAGCAGCCTTCTTCCCTGGAATAATTACAGCTGAGTGATGAAGAATCCCTGGGATTTGCATCATGTCCTCGGTGGGAAGGGAAAATCAGAAGGGCAGGTGCAGCCAAAGGATGGTGGGAGCGCAGGAAGGGCAGCTCACGGAAAACTGCTCAGCCATTGGAGCAATCACAAGTATTCCTGAACATGCCCAAAATTTGTCACACAGCCATCAGCAGACTCTTCACAATGAGAAAATCAGGATGTTTCACTCCCTTATTACCAAAGTGTTTGGCATTTTTGTTATAAAATACTGTTGTATTCTGGATTTTTCATCTTTTGAACCGGTCTCACTTTACCCGCTCCTTTCTGGGGCTTTTAGTGTTGGACACAGTGGAAAATCATCTTTGCTTTCTGTCAGCTTTGGATGCAGAGACACAAATTCCTTCCTGCTTTAGGCAGCAAAACGAAAAACTGAAGAAGTGTAGTTTTCTGCCCTAAAAATGAGTCTGGCATTGGCACCCACGACACAGGACAAGTGTTGGGTTTGGGTAAGTGAAGACCTCATCAAATCTCATCCCCACGCTCCTCCCAGCATCCCTGCGTTTCTACCGCTGGAAAATTACCCAAGTGATCCCCTTCCTTGTCTCCCTCTCCCCCTTTGCCTCAGTTCATTAGGATGGTACAGGAAAAAATTAACTGTGAAACTCCATCTCCAGGCTGATGAGGTCAACGGCATCTTCTGGGGAGGGGCTAATTGCCAGAAAATTGAAGTGGGGTATTAAATCTGTCTCCTTTGAAGGCTGCAGATCCGGGAGCCCGGAGCTCCATCCCCCTCTCCCAGCGGAGCTGCATCTTCCGTGTGGGTAAATTGGAGCTTCTCCTTTCTCGCACTTTATTTCCTTGTGACACCTTTATAGCTGCTAATTGTGGGGACAGGTGAGTGAACCCAATCTTTAACTCTTATTCTGTGGAAGCTACTGAACTTTTGTGTGATCTGCTAATTAGGAGAATAATGAACTTTGACTCGTTCTCCTCTCTCACTCGTTGCCTCTTAAGGCTGTTAATAACGAGGAAATGGAGGGGTGACCTCCAGCTGCCCCTCCATAACTGTCAGCCCTCACTGCACGAGGGGAGCCTGGGAGTGCCAAAGTGGAGCTGCTCCATTTGGGAAGCAGAATCTGAGCAAAAAACTCAGCACCTTAACTCACAGGACGGGGAAATTTCCTTTTTTTTCCATGCTGTTGGGTCACACTGAAAAACAGGCTGGTCCTATCATGGGCAGGGACACCTTCCACTGGACCAGGTTGCTCCAAGCCCTGTCCAACCTGGCCTGGAACACTTTCAGCGATGGGGCAGCCACAGCTTCTTTGGGCAACCTGTGCCATTGCTGCACTTCTAAGTTTGGTCTCTAAAATTCCTAAAGGAAGAGAAAACCAAGGGGCACAACGCAGGAGAAACAAAAGAGCACAAGCAAAGTTGTCTCAGCAACTCAAAGAGCTTCCAGGAGCTGCAGCACAGCTCACCCGGCCCTCTTGGTGACACTGGAGTGACACTTAATCATGTTGTCATCTGAATACTGAAATAAAGGGGCAATTGGGCACCAGGCAGGATCCGCCACCCCCTTGGAAGGGCTGAAACTCATCCTGAGGTGGCAAATGCTGGGAGGAAAGCAGCACACTGGCTATTGGCTCGTGTATTCCAGGTGTTTTGGGGAGCAGGCAAAGCTGCTCAGCTGGGACAGTGGGTGTACAAATACCAGATGGGCTCCGGCTCTTTCCCGAATCACCCAGCGGAGCAAATCAAGGGAGACGGCCCCAAGCCTCTGGAAGAGCTCTCAGAAACACCTCCCATGGAGCAGTCCATTGGTTATGGGAGCTGGCACAGTCAGATTTGCCCTCTGGAGGGTACCGTAAATAAAAGGTATCTCGGAGGGGAAACCCAAAGGGATCCAGCTGAGCCGTAACAATCCTCACCCTTGGGCGACGGACGGACACACAGCCCTCCTCAGGACCACGCCAGGCTGGTCATCCAAAAATGCTTGGGAGGGCCTTTGCACCAAAAGCGTCTTTAGAGCCTTTTGGTGGGAAAAGTGACACCATTTTGCAAGGATTAACCACGACCTCTCCCAGGAGGAGGGAGTTCACGGGCAGAACAAAGCTGCCGGTGAGGGGTTCCCTGAGAGGCCGGGACATCCCGCAGTCCTGGTGCTCCCTCTCACCACCCCACTGCCAGACCACATTCCCACCCTACAGACTGCCAGCTTTTTCACACTTCCTCAAGGAGAGATCACTTCTGCAAGGGAGGTTAATTAACACTGACCCTCAGGCCATGATTAGAAGACAAGAGGCGCTTTCTCCTGCACCATCCCTCCACATCCCGCTCTCCGAAGGAAAGGGGTGGCTGGGGACTTGAAGCTGTGTTAAATCTATTGTTCCTACTGCTTAGTGCAATTATGCAAAGTATTTTTAGAAGGGATAACGAGAAAATAACCATGGAGGGATGCAACCCAAATCCATCAGGAAGCCAGGGCCAAGCAGGATCCAGAGGTCTGAGATCAGGATAAGCCCCCCCAAAATAAAAGGATCAGTTGAAACACTAAGGAAACTTTGCTGAAAAACACAGTGAATCCTTCTGCTATCATTTGGATGGAAAATATAGTAGGAAGTGTCTTCCAGCTGAACTCCTTCCCCCGAATGACTGTTAATAACAATGATTGCTGTTCAGATTGAAGCTGCATTAATACAAACTTCAATTTTAACAGCAGCATCTTTGTCTAATGCCAAGAGGTTTATGTGATGCATAATCAGCTCTTCTAAAAAGTGTCACATTCTATGCCCCAGCCTTTTAATCAAGGAGTAGTCAAATAAAGTGGAAAAACAGTGGGAAAAAAAAAAAAAAAAAAAAGGAAGACAGTTGAGTATTACTCGACATCCTTTTCTGGGCTGTTTCTGCCCAATGTGCAGACTGGACACTCCTCAGGGACATCTGCTGCTCTTGGGAGCCTGGGCTACAGATGGGAAGGGAAAGCTTCCTGCCCTGGTACAGCCCTTGGATTATTATGGAATCACAACCACCCCACGGAAAACTACAGGCTTGGAGCAGAGTGGCTGGAAATTGGCTTGGTGGAAAAGGCCCTGGGGGTGCTGGTGACAGCGGCTGGACACGAGCCCAGGTGGGCAAGAAGCCAAAGGCACCTGGGCTGTGCCAGCCCTGGCGTGGCCACAGCCCCAGGGCAGTGCCCACCCCTGTGCTGGCACTGCTGGGGCACATCCAGTGCTGGGACAACTCCGGGACCTTCAGGACAAGAGGGACACTGAGGGGCTGGAGCGTGTCCAGGGCAGGGAAGGGAGCTGGGAAGGGGCTGGAGCAGCAGGAGCAGCTGAGGGAGCTGGGAAAGGGGCTCAGCCTGGAGCAAAGGAGGCTCAGGGGGGCCCTTCTGGCCCTGCACAAGTCCCTGACAGGAGGGGGCAGCCAGGGGGGGGTCAGGCTCTGCTCCCAGGGAATAGGGACAGGAGGAGAGGGAACGGCCTCAGGCTGTGCCAGGGGAGGGGCAGGTTGGACATCAGCAGGAATTTCTTCATGGAAAGGGTTGTCCCACCCTGGCACAGCTGCTCAGGGCAGCGGTAGAATGATCACCCCTGGAGGGATTTAAGAGATGTGTAAGTGTGGCACCTGGGGACATGGGTCATTGTCAGGACCTTTTCTGTTAAGTATTTTCATTAATGTTTTCAGCCCTCCCAGATCTGGGCACACTCAAAGCCCAAACTGAGAGCAAAGACAATGTCTCATGTTTGATTTATGCCAGATATGAGGAAGCTGGAGCTGGTGAAGGATCTGGAATTAAGCAGTGGTTTTTCAGAGAAAGGCCTGATTTCATTACAAAGTTCTTCACTTGGCACAACTCAGCTGAGCTCCAGCCTGTGGCTGCTTGAGTCACAAAAGAGCTTTTTTCTGAATTTGAGTCACTGGTATAAATCAAGCATTTCTACTACTGAAGCCAGTTATTCCTCTCAGATACAGAAAAGGAGAAAGCCCAAGTGATAATTCAGTGGAATCATTTGTAATGGCAGTGGGAATAATGAATAAATGCCTATTTTTAATTCATTTTCCTGCTGTGCCATCGTTTCATCTGTTCAGGTCTCCTTAAGCCAGCCCTCCCATTTTGGGCCACTGGGTTTGCCTTTCATCACTCTGTGGGTTCCCAGCTCTACCAAACATTAACAGCAGAGGCAGGAGCAGCCCAAATGCAAAGCCTGACTTTGGGGAACTGAGCAGGGCTGATGCTGCCCAGGCTTAACACACCTGGGGCCTTTACTGAAATAAAAGGGTTGCATAGAAGAATAGTAAAAAATTAGCATTTTTTAAAAATCCCAGCCTTGCTAGGACTATCTTGCTAAAGCCTGAGCATAGAATCATAGAATCACAGAACGATTTGGGACTTTAAACACCACCTCATGGCCATGGGCCAGGACACCTTCCCCTACACCAGGGTGCTCAGAGAGCTTCAATCCCAGCGGGGGAAGAGGGAAATCATTTTGCCGTTCCCATTTCCCATGGTAGCACCTCATCCCCACCTGCCTCCCATTCCACAGCCACCCTGCCCCAGCCATATCCCCTCACCTGAGAGCAGCAGGAATCCCCCCCCGACCTTGTAGGAGCGGGGGCTGGCGAAGGGGACCCCACACACCAGCAGCAGCCCCCCCACGAGCCCGGCGGCCACGGCCAGCAGGATGAACGCCGTCCAGAAGCCTCTGTACACTGCAACAGGAGCAGAGTCAGTGAACGGAGAGGGAAAGAGCCTTTCTCCAACCCCAGAAGTCTTTTTCTTAATGATTCCACGTTTAACTCCCGCTTCAGCAACAGTCAAAACAAGAACCTGTGACGCTGCTGTGCCAGGCAGGGCCGAGGCTCCGGCTTTGCCTCGGCACCGGGAACCAGAGCGGGCTCAGGGGGAAGGTCAGGCCCTACATAACGGGCCTGGAGTTTGTCCAGAGGGTTGGGAGGGTTTGCCAGGGAAGCACGCCACAAAGGGGGCTGGGAGGAAAGGACACCGCGCTCGGCTGGGCCTGGGTGGGGAGGGATGGAAAAACTTGGCCAGAAAGGAAAGAAAATAGCAAAATCTGGAGAGGTGGAGTCAAACCACAGCTTTGTTCCACTTTAATTAACACTTAGGGAAGGTGCCAGAGACCTGGTTTAAAATAAAGGCCGTGTTTGTTGGCAGGACTGCAGGGAAAATAGGAGCTCATGAGTTTCCCCATTAATGGCCTTGTTTGACTCCAAGAGAGAGAGCGGGGCAGGAGGAATCCTTCCAAGGAATTTGGGGGTTTGCTGTGACTTGGTGCAACCACCCCAGGCAGAGCTGAGCAGGCTTGGTGCACCACATCCCACCAGATGGGACAGGATGGGATGTAGTGCACTAACTTCAGTCTCCCAGTAGCCAAGTGTCTTCCAGACCCTGGCATAAACCTCAACCAAAGGTGGTGGTCTGCCAGCAGAGACCCTCTGACACCCTGCTCTCCATCCCCTGCTTTATCTGATCCCCTGGACCACCACATCTCCCTCTGCCTGTTGTTTTCCAGAAGCTCTAGTTAGATGTAAGCTGAGCACCAGCAAGTGGGTAATGCTGAAATGATTCACACTTGAAAGAAAAATGATACAGAGAAGATGCGTTTTCCTCGTTTGAAACCATTTTGTCAGGAGAGCCACTTAGGGAGAGATAAGTATCTTGAACTCTCCAAACTCACAGAATTCATTTTCATGTTTAACCTCCCGTCACCCGTTTCTCTCAGGGAGCCTAAGAGGATGCAGATAAGGCAGAATTATCTCTGGAGCAGGTAATAGCTGGAGGACCCCTCTCCTTGGACAGCCTCCTGTTTTGTCAGCGTTTGCAAACGAGGATGGACTGGTTAGAAATCAAAGGGTGTTACCACAGCAGCGGCTGCTCCCCCCAGGGCTTTGCAGGGGGTTGGGGCAGTGCAGGACCCCGGTGCTCCCCCTGCCCTGAATGCGGGGGCTGAGCCAGCCCCGCGTCCCCAGGGGTGGCGGGGCGGGGGACAGGCAGAGCCCGCAGCCCCGCCGGGTGCAGCCCCCCTCCCCAGCACCTTCACAGAACCGCTGCGGTCGGAAAGGAGCTCTGGGAACACCGGGATCGTCCCGGGACCTGTCCCGAGGGCACGTCCGGGAGGCAGCTGGGGAGGGTTTCATAGCAGGGCTGACGGGCAGGGACAGATGCCTCCAGCGCCCTTTATTTAGGACGGGAAAAAATAGCGTGTTTATCTGCGGGATCATTCCGAACCCGGACGTTGTGCCCGGCTCTCCCAAGCAGAAACAATCCCGCTGCTTATCCCGGGTGTTCGCTGCACATCCTGCCCCAGCTCCTGCTCCTCCTCCCTCCACGGGTCCCCCGTATCCACTGGACCCCGCGGCGTGTTCCCCGGGGCAGGAATCCTGCACAGCACGGCAAACGAAGCGAGCTGCTCTCCCTCACGTGCTCCCACTGACAGTATTTTTTTTTGTAATTAATTTCTCATAGAAAAAAAAAAAAGAAAAGAAAAAAAAAAGGTACTGCTAAAGGCTAAGGAAAAGGTCAAGATGTTTGTTTGTGCAGAACGTCTGCCCTGCATCCCCGGAGGCAACGCAGACTGATGCACACTATTTAAAGAAATCAATTCATTTCAAAAAAGATCATTGAATTAATTCTAACTGCTGCCACCAATTTAGCAAATTAAAATTCCTAACAGCAGCTGATTCATTAAAGAACTCGGAAAATATAGAGAAACATAAATAAAAAGGGACCCAGTTGAAAGGGAGCTCTCCAACTGCATCGTGTTCAGTGCATTAAAAATAAGCCAGTCACTTACGTGGATTTTCTAAGAATTTGGCCTTTAACTGATTTTCCAGTGGTTGTTTATTTGGTCCCGCAACAAATGAACACCTGAGCTATCCCAGGAAACCAGAATCTGGGACTGAGTCAGCACAGGGCTGGGCTTGGGTCTTCTGGCTCCAGCTCTTCCCAGAGAGTGAGGAGGTGGGAGAGAGTGGATTTGTCCTCCTGCCTTGCTCCGAGGAGCAGGTGCTGAGCACCCAGAGGGAGGGAGCACATCCCATCCCAGCACGGCCGGGCTGGAGGAGAGAAAATGTGGGAGAACATCTTGATGTGGACACAGCTTGGGGCAGCCAGCCAAGCAGGGCTGGTTTGTAAAGGAGCTTTCCAAAGGTCTTGGCCACGTGAATTTAGAAGGGGAGAACCTCAGCACGGACACACGTCCCAAATCTCTGCCTGATCCCTTGGGAAAGGAGCTGCTGGGGGAGGAGGAAAGAAACTCACCTGCAGTTGTGTCGTAGGAGGGATGGGGGAAAGGTCCGAGAGCAATGGGCATGGGGAAGAGGTAGCCATGCATGCAGAACTTGGGGTGTGCTTGGCTGGCTGCAGAAGATTACAAAAAGAAGAATTACATCCCTGTTCGTTTTATTTTCTGCAGAATCACAAGTACAGCATTGAGCTGGTGATGTGAGGTGGTGCAAAACCCTCGCTGAAATCAGAAGGCTGGGAAGTAAAGAGGGATAGTAAATCTTGGTTAGAGAGGAAAAACAAAAAAATAAAAATAACAATGACGAGAGAGGGGAGGTACCAGAGGATCTGAGACTGCACTCCCACATCTTATCTTCGTAACCTGAGTCTGGGTGGACAAAAATCACAAATGATAAAACAACTGAAATCAGTGTAAATATTCCCACTGCTGTTTTCCTCCAGAGAATGTGCCAGACCACCTGGAAGGGTCAAAACATTTGGGTACCAGAACAAGGCACCTTCCAAGACCTCCACTTGGTGAGAAGGAAAAGCACAATTAGAATGGAAGTGCCCCATCAATATTAATACCACTGAGGCTTATCGTGATTAACAGTAATAGAATGAATGTTAAATGAATTAATTAATGGTTGGCCACTTATTTAAATATGTTCCCCGGCTCAAAGGAGCACTTTATAATAGGTGGACATTAGTTCATGCTAAATTGACTATGGAATACCTATTGAATTAATTATTACATCCACGAGAGCAGCAAATTAATTTGCCATGATCAATCCTATTATAATAAATACCAAAAGAAGTAGCAAAAATTTACCAGTTATCAGAGTGAGTCATTTTACTTCAGGTAAAATTATATTATGTATTTCCATATAATATAATTCAGTAGCAAACTCCCTCTCTCAAGCCTGTCCTTTTTTATCACAAACTTTCTGTGTGAAAAACCTCCCATTGTTCCGTGGAACGGTGCCGGTAACTATTCCTGCAAGGTTTTCCAGGAAACAGGTCAGGGGCTGGGGGACAGCAAAGTCATTTGAAATTTTAATCACTGCAGAGTAAATTTAGTGTAGGAACCTGCATTATTTGCGGGCAAGTGCCCTCTGAGGTGATTGTGCTGCTCCACAACCACAGGAGCATCTTCCATCAAAGCCTCGGCGGGCACAGGGTCAAGGGGTTTGCGGTGTCTAAAGCCTTTGCAGAACTTAAAATCTGGGGGGGTTTATCCCAAATCCTACTGTACATCTGGGGCTGCCAGCAGGGCTGGTGCCAGGTGTGTCCTGGGGTGGTCTCACTCCTTTCCTGTTCCTGGTGGGAGCACCTGGTTCACTGGGAGGGAGAGGGAGGAACAAAAGGTTCTCCTTGCTGGTGGAAGCCACCACTTTCTAAGGCTCTGTAGGTGAAAAATTCAATGGCATCAAGAGGCTCCTGCATTTCTGTGAACAACCCTCTGAGAGCAAAATCAAAATCCAAAACAGAGCACAGAAAGGGCACAACAAGGGTGAGCCAGCTTTGCTTTTGACAGACGAAGAGAATGACAAAACTGAAACGAAACCATCTCCTCATCCCTGGGAGCCATCCCGTGTCTGTTTTCCATTCAGACTGTGAGGGACTGCTGTGGATACGGAGTGGTGGCATCGTACTCACTGTACCAGAAGCTCCAGATGGTCTCAGGGTGGCCCTCACCAAGGAACCAGCACCGCCAGAAGAAACCCTCGTGGTGGAAAGTGAGGATCTCCTGCCCGACCTCTGTTGGCATTTCAGCCTGGGGAGGAATGAAAATCCAAGCTGAAACAGGGAAGATTATGGTGCAAAGAGTGTATTTTTTGCTTAGACAGATGTTGATTTAATTTCTTATTTTGCTTTCTTTATTTTGTTTTCATTTGTTGTTTGAGTTGGTTTAGGAGGGGTTGGGGAACACGGATGGAGCTGTCCTTGACTTTCTGCCGTTGTCACAGCTACAAAATGTTCTGATAACAAATTGTCCTGCAGCCCTGCACAAACCAGTTTCCTCTTTCTCTGCTATCCTTAAACTCCTGATGGCCAGAGCTGGATGGGAATGTCAGGGAGCTGGGCCTTGTGTGAGTTCTGCTCCTCAAACACCCTCCTCCAACCCCCAGAGCAGACCTGTGAGCACAAGGGTTCGGTGTTTTCAGAAGGGAGGATATTGCAAAGTTTAGTCATGGGAGATCTACCAAAGCTTATTAAAACTGTCACCAAAACCAATTTTATCTTCCTCACATACAGTTTGGTTAAGGAGACATGACAAAATTATGTTTTGTGGAGGATGGGGAATGTCCACAGAGGAATGGATCCTGTGGACTAAGGAGAGGAGATGGGACTCAACAGGGAGATACCAGAGGTGCTTAACCTGTCACAGAATGGTTTGGGTGGGAAGGGACCTTAAAGCCCATCCCATCCCACCCCTGCCATGGGCAAGGACACCTTCCACTATCCCAGTTTGCTCCAAACTCTATCCAACCTGGCCTTGGGCACTTCCAGGGATGGGGCAGCCACAGCTTCTCTGGGCAACCCGTGCCAGGGCCTCCCCACCCTCACAGGGAAGAATTCCTTCCCAATATCCCATCTATCCCTGCCCTCTGGCAGTGGGAAGCCATTCCCTGTGTCCTGTCCCTCCATCCCTTGTCCCAAGTCCCTCTCCAGCTCTCCTGGAGCCCCTTTAGGGCTGGAAGAGGCTCTAAGTTCTCCCCAGAGATTTTATACTTCCCTCGCCTCGATGTTTTTATGCATCACGTTATGGCAGCTTCCAGAGCTCTGACCTGCTTCTCCTTTTACCTTCAGGATAAAATCCCGACTATGACAAGGGGAACTTTCAGCCCTGAAACTTCCTCAGCTGCTGGCTCTGCCTTGGTGCATCCACGGCACATTTCCCTGAGTCTGCCAGACACTCAGCCCATCCTTATCTGTAAGGGACAGGATTTGACAGTTTAAGGAAGGGCAGAGAAGGTAAAAACAGAGCCTGTTATCCACAAGCAGTAACAGAAATAGAAATAATAGAAACAGTGTCTGAAATAGAAATAAAATAGCTCAGAGGGAAGAGTAAGAGCAGTTCCTATTTCTGCCTGGCACTTTGAAGTCGCTCTGCCTCAGCGCCGGGCTCCCCTGCACTTGGCCAAGAGCGTCTCTGAAATGTTTGAGATGCTTATTCCTGTTGTGCAGTGCCTCATCTCTGCCCTCTCCACGTTAGAAAACCAACTAAAATGTGAAACAATTAACACTGCCGCTTCCCAACTGCACGAAAACCAAGTGGCACTTCCCTGTCTGCAACTCTGCCATCTCTGGGCTTTACTGAGCTGCTTGAAACAGTGAAGTCCCTGTCTTCTGTTTCACTTCTTCAGGCACTTTTTCCATCATAATATTTTTCAATAGAGAAAGTCATTTGGAACCATGACTCAAGTGAACAGTGCCTTACATTTGATTATGGGATTCTGAAATGAAAGAAAAATATTTCTTGCTGGCATCATGATGCTTACCCAGGGTGACTCACCACACCAGGAAAAAAAAAATCAAACCTAATTGGATTGAACTTTGAAGTAACAAAAAGTCTGCACACAACAAGGATCTTCCTGTCATTTTGTAATGGAAACCACACATTGATCAGCACAAAAACATTTCAGGGGAGTGGGTGGCTCGAGGAACCGATCTGGTTGTTATTTCATTGAGGAGTTAGACAACAGCAAGTGCAGCGAAAATCAAACTTTAGGGATCCATAAACAAGTGACACCAGCCCTCAGCACTGAAATACCAAACTGTCCCTCGAAAATTACGTTTCCTGCTAACTAAAATCCTATACAAATCTTAATTTGAGAACAGCCAGGCCTCTGGTTAGATGGGCAGGACCTCGGCTGCACTGCTCTGTGTCTGATGTTTGCTTTTGTTTTGTGTCTGTGCTGCAGCTGCGTCACTTCAGATGTGACTGCCAAGCCCCACACTTTTAAGAATGAACTAGTTTTAAATGAAGAAACTACAGAGGGAGAAATCTTTTAATGGCAAATATCAGGAGATATCTTTTGTCTTTAGAGGGAAATGCTGTCAACAACTAAAGCTCTTACATTTTTGCCTTTCATTCTCTAATGTTCATATCTGCCAGATTACAGAGGGGCCGCCTTAATGTTTCCTAGACACATTTTTACTCCAGTGAAAATGCTTGATGCTATGGAAAAGCTGGTTTGGATTTTAAAGAACTTAAAGTTTTACCCTGACAGGTCACTTTCATTGGGCATAAATACTATCACAGATTTAAAAACGTTAGATTTGATATTATTTAGGTAAGTTAGTTGTCTCAAAGTTAAGATTCCAGAGCTCACCGCCCCGCTCCTCAGAGAGCTGTTCCCATGCTGGAGGACCCCGCAGGTGTCCGTGGCCAGGAGCCAATAATCCGTCCCGAAGGCGAGGAGGAAGAGCAGCACCCCGGTGCCTCCGAGGATCCCGGCTGCCAGGGCGGCCGCTCCGGCCTTCATGGGGCCGCAGGGGGGACACCGGCACCGCTGGAAGTCGGAAAAGGAGGAAAACCCCCAAGCTTCCCGGGCCGCTGGGAGAGCGGGGCCGGGGGAACGCTATTTCTGGATGTGGGCAACGATGTCCCGGCCGGTGTGAGTTTCAGTGGGTGGTGGCACAGGACTAAGAAAAGCTGATGACCTGGCCTTAGCGAGCAGCTGTGGCGTTAGGGACCGTGACAGGCAGAGCCCGGAGCTTCCCAAGGGGGGACACACGGCTGGAGCCCTCCGGACACGGCTCGGGGGCAGGAGTGGTCCCACTGCAGAATTCCCATCACACTGGGGAGTTTTCCCCACCTCTCCCTGCACAGATGAGCAGAGCTGTGGGTGCTGTGAGCAGAGGACTCGAAGGTGTCCCCAGCCATGGAGCCCGTGGTGGCCTCCAGAGCTGTGGGTGCTGTGAGCAGAGGACTCGAAGGTGTCCCCAGCCATGGAGCCCGTGGTGGCCTCAGCCACTGCTGTGACACCTCCTGCTGTGTCCCCACAAGTGGCACTCCTGGAATTTGCATCTTCTCCTTCCTCTGGGCAGAACTGACGCAGCTTTCACACAGAGTAACCAAGAGATCCAAGAATAGCATTAAAACGCCGGGATATCTGAAATATCCGAGTTCCCTTGGAAGGGATGCAGTAACACCTTTACACCAGGCAGGGCCACACGGAGCTGGACAAGGAGCGTCCAGCCAGGTGTACATGTGGACACTCCTGGGGTGTCCGGCAGCTGTAGATGTTCTCCCTCCTGCCATGGAAAAGTGGACTACATGGATCCATACCATGAGAAGTGTCTCCAGGGAACAAGGACATTCCTGCATGGAATCTCACTGCCATTTGGTTCCTAATGTTTTTGGCTTCTGCTGGAGCATCTGCTGTAGATCACTGCCAGGAATGGGATGCCAGACTAGGAAAATTATAATTTCTGTAGGGCAATAACTATATTCCTGTGACATGCCAGGAGGCTGGGAGAGGAAATTTAAATTACAGTGAAAAACCAAGTTGTGATTTTCTAACCTTAGCCTTAGTCATGACCTGCTCTAAATTGGGGGGGGGGTGGAAATGAAGACGTTGGCTTTTCTATCCTATGGGAATTTGTCTTGCCAAACTAATTTCCAAATCAATATAATATTTAATGTTACCTGTGAACATATGGATATCTCACAAAGGTTGGGAAACATGGAGAGGGCTGGGGAAAATTTTGACTACACTTCTATAAGCACAATAGAATTTAAATTATAATAATTTATTTTATCCTCTGCACTGTTCTTTCTTAAATATCACAGCTATTAAATAACACATTAGGCTTCTCTCCCTCACTGTCCCACCTCCACTCATCCCATTCCTATACAAATTAACCCTCTCCCAGCTCCCTCCATCCACTCTTTTTCCATAGTTTTGAACAGCAATAACCCACCCATCTCAGAGTCCCACTGCTGCAGTGAGACGAGCTCTTTGCCTTGAACATGAAATGGTTAATTAAATGCAAAGTACAACCTATCTATCACCTAAATAATCAATTAGTGTAATTTCAATCAGTTGCCATTTAACCAACAGGCCATCCTGGTTACACCTGGCTGAAGTGACAGGAGAATTGGTTGTCACCTCTGCTTGTGATCTCCTAAAGCTGGACACGACTGACCAGGAGCTCTGGCAACGCTGGGAGGAGCTCGGTGAAAATCAGGGTTTGCACACCAGGAGGGAGGAGCTTCTTTGTAGATCACACTGCAATTACATAAAATTAAAATGCAAAGTGGGCACTTGAGTATTGAAAAAAAAAAAATAAAGGATTAATGCACACTTCCACATTCACGGGTGTGCTTTGAGTCAGCTGTAATTGTGCTGCTGTTTTTGTGCTCCTGCACATCCCGAGTTAGTGCTGTTTGCCATTGGGAATGTGCTCAGGAACGCTGGGTCCCACTGGCAGGGAAGCCCTGCGTGGCTGAGGCAGAGCTGGTGCCCAGCCTTGGCTCCTCACAGGCTGCCTCGTGCCCAGTCAAACACCCTCCAGATTCCTGGGCTGTGGAATAGGGATTGAGTTCCCAAGGTTGAACCATCTCTCCATGCAGTGAACATCCCACCCCTGGCAGGTGTTTCTTTTCAAGGCCAGGTTGGACGGGGCTTGGAGCAACCTGGTCCAGGAGAAGGTGTCCCTGCCCATGGCAGGGGTGGGACTGGATGACCTTTAAGGTCCCTTCCAACCCAAACCATCCTGGGATTCTACGATGATTCTCTGATTCCTTGTCACAGCCCCAAGCATGTGCTCATCGCCTCAGGATCCAAAAAATTCCTGGACAATGAGATGGTGTGGTCCTTCCCACAGCCCATAGAAACTGGTAATGATGTTGGTTGTCCTTTGTAGCCTGTGTTGGGATCCCTGGAATGCCACACCAAAGCCAGGGAGGTGAATTAACTGATCAGAACCACACTCTGTGCAAAGGCAGACACAAATACCATTTAATTCCCAAGGAAAACAACCTCCCTCTCCTCCCTTACCTCTCCTGGTGCTAGCATCCTCTAATCCACAGAATTCAAAGGACAGTGCCACCACAGGCAGCTCCAGGACTTCAGTGGAAGGAAGGAAAAGTTGTATCCTGAGCATTTTATTCATTCCTAATTGACCCTGAGGATTTTTTTTTCCCCTTAAGCTTTTAAACCAAAATTGTGACTCTCCAAAACATACAAATTCTAGCAAGGAGGTGGGGCAAGTCAGCTCAGACTTTTTATAGAATTGGTGTTTTACCTTTGGATTGATCAAAGACTCCATCAGCAGTCTGTGTTGTTGTTATTTCCTGTGGTTTGATCTGTGAGTGCAGAAAAATTTACATTTTATGTAGATAGATCAACATATTTTCACTCTCTCATGCTGAAAGCAGAGGATTTCTCGGAATTTGATAAAGAGATGAGATTTCAGGGCTGCCTTTGGAGTCTTTGCTGAGTTCCCCTGGAGATCTGCAGAGTTGGAGCTTGGCCTGATGATCCTGGGTGGTGAAATCCTGGAATAGGCTGCTCAGGGCAGTGGTGGAGTCCCCATTCCCAGAGGGATTGAAAGCTGTGTGGATGTGGCACTTGGGGACATGGGTCAGAGGTGGCCTTGGCAGTGCTGGAGAGTGGGTGACTCTCTCTCAGGTCTCTTCCTTTACTGTTTTCTCCCCAAACTTCAGAGCAAGACGAAACCAAGAAGAACAAACGCAACCAGACCATGACAAAAACACCCAAGCGCCGCCAACTTCACCTTGGAAAAGCCACCAACATCCCTGGATGGCTTCACAAGGAGCAATCCCCCAGTCTGAGCTGTGCTGGAAGGGAGAGGCACAGATACCCACGCTGACATTTGCCCCTTTAATTCTGCATTAAAATTCTAATCTCCAGTTCATCTCCATCACATGCTCCTCTTTCATCCCTCCCGTCTCCGCGTCTCTCGGAAGAAGCCCATAAGCCTGGATGTTGAAAGATCCTGAATGTTTCTTCTGAGGTTGAATCCCCTGCAGGGCTTGATGTCAGGAGAGAAAAAAGCTCCAATTTGCCTCACCTGCTTCTCAAGCACTGCCAGTCCTTTCCAGGATTAAGTCATTATAATCTCCTTAAGCAGTCGTGAAATAAAATAAACACAAGTGTGGTTTTCTGCTCAAAATAAAAATATTAAAGTTCACATGACAAAATGCTTTTGGAGTTGTGAGTACAAGGGAGAATTTGCCTGATTTTCACATGCAGCTGCTTGGTGTCTGTGCAGAGTTTTCTGATGTGGTTTCTGGGCTCTCACTTTGCCATTGAGCTGCTCCCCCTCATTAACAACTTTTGCCCATTTTAACCTGAACTTTCCAAAAACTCCTGTAAACTTCCAGAGTAAGCACAGAGCAGAAACTCTCTGAACTCCTAAAGGAATCAAACTGATGCAATTTATTTCCACAGAACCATGCAATATTCAATGATACACTGAATCTGTGTTTTTAACACTTTTTAAAGGACTAAAACCCTGGAAAGAATTAATTAGGCATGCTCTGAAGCCTGAGCATTTAACAGTTTTCCACTCAGTTGTAGAATTTTAAGACCACCAACACTGGATACTGGCAAAGATTATCAAAGGTATTCTGGGCTGAAATACAAACTAGTCAGAGGGCTTGGCCACTGAGGGACTGGAAAATACTTCATAAAAGCTTTAGCTGGGCTATTATATTTTGTAAAGAAATTTTAAGAAAAAACCCACAGTATCCAGGAGGTTAAATTTGGGGCAGAGTGACTCATTGGGAAAATATGTCCTGCAGGGAATATTGTCTTCTCTGCAGACCAAGTGAATTGTTCATGCAGCAGAGAGGTATTTATGGACCCAGCACTGCAAAGTGGGGCTGGAAGGGAATGATGGGCTGGGATCCGTGCAGGGATCCAGTGCCTGGGACTGGGAATGTGGGGCTGGCTGGAGCAGTCTCTGCAGCCACTGAGCTGCACACCTGGAGCCAGCAACCTCTGGAATTCCAGAAGCTGGGAGAGCCTGGCATGAAAATGTCCCTTGTGCTGAAGTGAGATGAAAATGTGCCATTTTGAAAAAAAAGGCAAGGAATTTTTTTTCCCCCCTTTTTTCCACATCAAATAAAATTTCTGTTCCATTTTCTGGCAGCGTCCTCATTTTTCCAACCACCTCTGTTGCCTACAACAGCATTACAAAGAAATTTACCCCAGCCAGAACAGCCACCAACTGATAAGGTCATTGGCAGCCCATAATGAGATTGCAGAGAACTGATTTTGCATGATGGGAATGTCAATTGGAAAAAGCTCCTTATTTAAGTGCCCATCAACCACAAGACAAAGATGGCACAGACATCCAGGTATTTTGGACAAAAACAACACTGTTCAGATGCAAAAGTATAAAAACAAAACCACCAAAAACCACCAAACAAAACCCAAGCAAGAATTAGCCACTCACAGTTTCTATCCTTGATTAAAAAGTCCTTGACAAGCAAATTGGCTTAATTTCCCTTGTGCTCTCCCACTACAGAATAAAAACGACCCACCTGCGTAAATCTTTCCATGAGTATTTACTGCGCAGAATTTGAGGAGAAATTTAAAGCACTGAGGACATTAAACTGCAGGTGAACAGGGACATTCCAAGCCCAGAGAGCTGAGGACCTTCAGATTCAGTATTTTTTTCTCTCCCTTGTATGAAGTGGCTTTCACCAACGAGCAGCCCGTCTTCCTCCCTCGTCACAACCACTTTCCTCGCTCGTGATCTTGGGATGAATGAGGCTGAAGGAGTTGCTGTTCCCAGAGGACCTGCCTGGAATGACACTCGGAGAGACCCCCCAACGTGTTCCCAGCTCCTGGTGATGCCATCAGGAGCATGCCAGGGATGCAACGAGGGAATAACTCCTAGGTGAGCTCATAAGAGAGGATGTTTAATTGCAACAGAAATGCAGAACACTTCAGCACACTCATAAACATTAGAGATTATATCATATATTACAACATACTCAAAGATGGGCAGTTTTCTAAACCAAGTACAGCCAAATCCACATGGTTCCCATGCACGTTGGATTAAATTAGGAAACAAACCAAAATTGTAATAACTCAGCTGCAGATGACAATGAACCTATATTAAAATCAATACATATGTACATCTATGTATATATACATATTAAACACACACCTATGGTTAAAAGCTCCAAATTTCCTTTGCAATGAGGTGAATTTCCAGTGATGGGGCAGTGAGGAGTGGCCTTCAAGTCAACATGAACTCTATCAGCTTATGCCAGGACACTGTGAAGGAGTTTGTTCAGAAGAAAATGAGACCTTGGGTCATTGCAAAGCAAATCCACACAAATTTGTGCCTTTAATTTAAAATGAAAGCCCCAGTGTACCATGTGCAGTATTTCTGCACACAGAAGACTGGCTCTGGAAGCCCAAAAATATCATGGAAGGGAGTCTGTGAATTCCTACAGATTTTAAATGTTGTTTCAAATAGAGCCACTCATTCAGAATACTCTTGGATCAGAGGAAGGGGAAGAAAAATGTTGATGCACAACTAAAACTTGCCCTGTCGGGTTCAGTAAGAATTCAAAGTCTTGAGTTTACCTGGAGCATCAAAGAAAATTACCCAAAGTTGGGGGTATCTATGTTCCTCAGGCCCTATCCTGGAGTCTCCCTGCATCTGCTGTGCAAAGGGATCACACCTTTCCTGGGAGAAGCTACCCAAGGCAGCCAGGGTTTGGGGCACTCTCTCAGCTGCATCTTCCAAGAAGACACTTTCCAACCCCTCTGATCCCACAGCTCCCAGCTGTGGCAGCAAGGATCATCTTGAAGTATCTTCACAGGACTGATGCAACCAACCAGCCCTGGCAGAAGACTTTCCCGTCTATTTACGGACTGTCACGCTCCTCTCCTGGTACCACCACTGGATTTGGAGCTTCCTCACTTTAACTGAGGCGAACCGTTCCTCACATAAATTTTTACAAATCAGTAGGAACATATTTCTCCCTTTTAACTCAACTGCAATAACTTTTCATTAGAAGAACTGTCTGGGTGTGGGACAGTCCCTCTGGTAAGACACAACCCCTTATTTATCTATGTAATTTAACTTCGGGCTTCGTGAGATTAATGTTCATAGCCAGGATCCATCAGTTCCTGAGGAGCAGAAGAGACCTTTTGCTGTTTCTACTTTTTCCTCCATCCCCTAATAAAACCTTCTTCAAGATTATCAAGCTTTTCCCAATCTACAATCTAAATTCTCCCTGCTGTTTAGACTATCCCTGGCAATTAATGAGAAGATCCGATATCTCACCTCATTAAAGCATCCTTCCTTGCAGTTGTAGGCAGTTTCAGCAATTTCCTCAGAGTGGCCAGGCTAATTTTTCCTAGAAATTCCTTAGAAATTCTCTCTCAGCCATTTCCTGGCACTGCCAGTGCTTAATTGGACATCTTTTCCCTCAGTTCCCATTAAAAACCCAATGTTGGGCACTAAAAGCAACTTTCCATGCAAGCCACCCCGGATATTCCATCCTGTCCCTGCTGTCCTTCCCAAAGTGCATCTTATTTACATTATCTACATGTAGATATCCACGAGTCAGACCCCTCATGGGAAGCCAGAGCATCCCTTGTGTCTGTACGCCTCCAGAGTCAGCTCTTTCCTCACGTCCCTCCTCCCGGCACAGGCTGTGCCGCTGGGCTGGGGCAGTGGGATGGCACTCACGGACTTGGAGCGATTCTCCTTCACTTCCCGGACCTTCTCTGTGTTCCCCACTGTGGGAAGAGAAAAACCATGAGGAACAGCCTTCTCTGTGGGTCAACAGGAATGAAGGAACACTGAGGTGTCCAGGTGCTCGTCGGGGATGAGCTGTTCCACTCCAAGGGTCACGTCCCAGTTATAAAACAGGAGACAAAGGTCAGTGTTTCAATGGAAGAAAATGCCTAAAATGGCATTTAAACATTTAAAACCTTTTTTATACTTTGAAATACAGTAGGTATTTGGATCAATATCATCATTTCTTTGTCAGTCCCCACCTGCAATTTTGCGGGACAAAAATTCCCATCAGTGACTACCTCAAACCAGCTCTGGAAGATGCAGGTGTCCTGCTGGAGCACCTGGAATGTCACACTGCCACAGTAAGGGAGTTTTTGGGGGGATGTACATGCAATCACAACGGAAGGGTTACAATCTCCTTCCACCTTCCCTGAGATGAAAAGAAACTTATCCCAAACCAATGTTTTTTATCACTTTGCTTGCACTTGTGGTTTTCTTCAGTAAGAACATAACTGACGCATTCCTAATAAGCTGTGAATTAAAATATCCGTGTCCCAGGTTGGATGAGGCAACCTGACCTAGCTGGAGATGGTCCTGTTGGTGGCAGAGGAGCTGGACGAGATGGCCTGGCAAGATCCCTTCCCACCCAAACCGTTCATGCTGGTCTCCCATTGGGCTGAGAGGGAGCACCGGGGCTGGGGAGGCTCTTGGCTCTCCTTGCTCACTCCTGAGGCTCACCTAAGGAGCCCCACGTGCCCCACATCCTCCCTGTCTCCTGCTGGGCCATCCCACAGGGATGAGGGAGGGCAGGGGAGGGCAGGGGATCGTTGGAAGCTCCCCAACTTACCGGTGAAGGAGCGGCAGAGCTTGGGCTGCGGGGCGGCCTCGCCCTGCGCCGAGCACGAGTCCTCCTTCTGGGACTGAGGGAGAGAAGGACTTTAGTGCCTTGTGAAGGTGGCTCCAAGCCTGTGAACAACACTCCTGCCTCAAACAAACCCTCGGCAATCCCTAAGGATTCCACGCCCACTTGTTAAACTTTTCCCATGAACCAGAAAACAAGAAAAAGTATTGTTAAAATAGACTGAAGAGATGGCAGGAAATATTTACAGACCTGATTTGCTACAACACAGAATCAGAGAACGGCCTGGGTTGGAAGAGACCTTAAAGATTATCTTGTTCCAATCCCCCTGCTGTGGGTGGGGACACCTTTCACAGGACCAAGGTGCCCACAGTTCCATCCAAACTGGCTTAAAACACTTCCAGGCATGGGGCATCCGCAACTTCTCTGAACAACAGTGGAAGTTCTTTATGGACTGTTAAGAATTTAGAAATAAAACTCAGCCAGTGTCAGAGGCTTAAAGTATTAAAATTGCACAATAGAGCAATTATGTTTTGAGTTGGTGGAAGAGGTCTGAGCTCTCCAGGAGTGGTTCGGCAGAGAGGACAGGAAGGAGCAGCCCTGGAGTTGGGATAATGGGGCAGGCGAGTGCAGAAGGCAGAGCTGTCCCCAGGATATGGATGTTTCTCACCTTGGCTGTTCCCCACGCTGGCTGCAGGCCAAGGAGGCAGGTAACGAGCTGGCACTAACGAGCTCCCTGTCCTTTCACTCTAGGGCTAATCTCCACCCTCCAGCACAAAAAAATAGAACTGAAAAAAATAGAAATCAGGTAGCACAATGCTGCCTGGCTTGTTTGGTGCCTCCGCAAACTGGGAATAAGTCTCTCACGCAGCTGTGATTTGGCACCTCGGTCCAGAAACCCAGACTGCCAAAATAACTCTGGACACCTCCCAGCCTGGTTTTCTGTTTTGTTTCGGTTCGTTCTCCTCCCTCCCCTAACGAGGACCGCTGCCCTCCATCCCTTGTTCTCACTTTTATTGACCATTTTAATAACAATGCCTTCCCGGCTCCGGCAGCAGCGCCCGGCTCCCTGGAAAGCCATTCCCAGGGGCATTTAACCATTCTCAGAGCATGCTCCATGAAAGGGCTCCGACATAATTACCAAAGGCGCTGTGTCATTTACGCACATGGCTCACAGGCAGCTCCAAATAAGCTCCTTCTGGGGGAGTGCACTCGTGGTTTGGCAGCAGAAAAGAGGACCAAGTTGACTGGCTACAGGTGCAAGGATTTTCTGGGTGCTCCGTGGTAAATAAAAGCTGTCCCGGGGCTCAGAGAGCGCCCTGCCAGCGCAGCCCGGGCTGGATCCCTGCCTGACACAGGGCGAGCCCCAAACGCGGCCGGCGCTCGGAGCCAGCGGGGATGCGCAGCTCCAGGAAGCAGCAGCCTTCGGCAGGAATTTTGTCCTTAGGCGGAGGAAGGCGAACTTTCTGCTGGAAATAGATGGTCTTGGAGTTCATCCTCTGGGCTACGGTTCAGACGTGAAGTCACCTCGTTCTCCTGCCAAGGTCCTTCTGCCCGGTGTAAATCATTTGACCTGCGCCGCTGGCTCCGCAGGGAGGGGATTGTTCTTTCCTTGCTGCTTCCCTCCGCTCTCTCCCTGTTTGCTCTCCAAACTCTCCTTGGTGGAGGCTCCTAACGCAGCCCAAGAGCCACCTCTCAATGCTGGAAAAACACCGGTGGACCCCCAAAGGGCAGGAGACCCCTAAAGCACCCACAGCCACCCAGCAGAGGTGATTCCGAGTCACAGAACGGTTGGGGTTGGAAGGGACTTTAAAGATCATCCAGCTCCAATCCCAATCCATCCTGGCTGAAGCCCGTGTCCCATCCTGGTGAGGGCACTGGCTTCTCCTGTGGAAGGAGATGGACTGTCCATCAGCCAGGATGAGCTTGGCTCCTCCCCGGCCTGGTGAAGCCACCAACCACACAAGGATGTTCTCCCACACATCCCTGATTTTGTGTGGTGGGGGGACAGACCAGACAGCACCTAATAAAATATGCGATACAATAACTTCATATTTAACAGCAAAGCTCTGACCAGCTTCACTAAAAAAATTAAAATATACACTCAGCAAGCAGAAAAAACAGGGTTTCTACTGAACCAAAGGGATTTTTTAATTATTCCCTCAATTCCTAACACTCAATGTATCACCAAAGCTTCTTCCACCAGCCTGGCAAGAGAACTGCAGGAGTTTCCACAGCACCAGAGGGATTTCACTGGCCCTTTGCTGGAAGTTTGTTCCCTGTCCCCGGATTTCCAGCTGGATTTGCAAACACAGTTGTAATGCTTCCATCTCGTGGTGAGATGCAGAATAGAAAAACATGTGGAGTGACAGCATCCAAATTTTCTTGCTGACTCAAAACCTGGAAGGCCAAACCCTTCCCTCTGGGACCACAAAAGATGGAATATCTGACAATCAGAAAAATCTCAAACACTAACTATGGACGTTTTCCATTCATCTCTTTTTTTAATCAGGAAAATATCATTTTCTTGTCAACTTAGCATGAAACTAAATATGAGTAGCTGCCTTTTTCCCCAAAAAAAGTTAAGTATTGAGCTGCTTATAATAGGCTAAAATCTACTTTTTAGCACAGTGTTCCTTCTTTTGCTGACAAATTCTGCAATCTGTCCTCCTACAGCGTGAAGTAACAGCATTCACCCACCCTCCTTAATATTATATAATATTATATATATAAAATTAATATGGTGTTAATATTTCAGGGCTCTGTTAGAGCATTATCCCATCGCTTTGGGGCATCACTTTAGTTCTGTTCACAGTAATTGAGGCAGCTATGCTTAAAAACCAGCAGGTAAGCGGCTGATGGCACAAAACAGGCCTGGCTTCTCCTTTAGGGCACCGATGGATGGTTCTTGGGTTAGAGGCACTCTTCCAGGTGTCACTGGGATCAGCTCCCAGAATTTACAATCTTCCAGGTTGGACAGGGCTTGGAGCAACCTGGTCTAGTGGATGGTGTCCCTGCCCATGGCAGGGAGCTGGAACTGGATGGGCTTTAAGGTCTCTTCCAAGCCAGCCCATTTTGGGATTTACATCTGCTTCCCTCAGCCTGGAACAAAGCCAAGGTGGCTGCAGTGGGTGTGATCAGCACCAAGTGACTCTGATGCCACAACTGTCAGTATTCAGCATCTGACTGGCATTTTCCATAATCCACAGGGCATTTCCCACCCTCAGAGGGCATCCATGAGCCAGCACTGAGTCCGAGTGAATCCCACTGCTTTTGCAATTCCCACAAAAACATCCTGTTCCCCAAAAGCCCAGCTGCAAGCACTGAAAGGAACAGGAGAGACAGCCTTCCCAAAGCTCCTGCATTTCCCCCCAAATGCAGCAATGAAGGGAAAAGCAGGAGCACAAGGGTTAACAATCAAATATACTTAAAGTAGGGAACGTCGTGCTCAAAATCAGCCGGAGTTTGATGCTGCTCCTTTGAAGTTTAATTATACCAAATGTTCTACAGGAACATGCCATGTTCTTGCCTATCTATTTTGAATTGTAAGTACCAATCAGCATGTAAATGATCAAATTAAATCTTTTAAGTTGTTTGCAAGAGCCAGAACACCTTTCTGGGAAGGAAGGGCTGAGGAGCAGCAGCATTTGGTTCTCTATGGGCTTCTCCATGATTGGCATTTCCACGAGGAAACTGGAGTGGAAGAAAGCCCTCAGCACTCCTGAGGTCTTGTGCTGTCATGGAAAATGACTATTTAAATAAGGAAAGGTGATTTATTTCTTTCTAAAAGGTCATTTTGTTCTCCTTAGTGATGGAGTTTGGCTGCCCAGATTAGAGACCACAGTTCACACTTGGGCAGTGCTCAAGCCATCAAACTCAGAACCGTAGCTGCATTTAAAAATAAAAATCTCACCTCCAGAATGAATAAGAAAGCTCACAAAAATGCTTCTGTCCTTTCAAAGGAGTTGGGTGGAAAAAAACACAGAAGAATTTCAAGTATTTACAGTTATCTGGACCACTGACAATGGGGGAGACAAATTCCCATTTCCAATGAAATCTCCCAGAAAAGAAAACACAGGAAAACCAGACCTCAGAATCTCCAGAGTGAAGCCCAATTAGTAACATTTGCTCAGTAAACAACTTTCCTAGCACAGGTGGAAGCCTGTGCTCACAAAGGGGCTGTGCTCAGGATGGCTCCTTGGTTTGCCAGGAGTTGGGTTGGGGGTTTTCTCCCTCGGTATTTCCTACTCATTAAAATGCGATTTGGGATTGAGACCCCTTTTTTAATTATTCTTTCAGGTAACAGGATTTGCCTTTAAAAGGAAACACCACCAGCAACAACCGGGCTGTGGCTACACCTGCACAGGGAAAGCAGCCTGAGCGTGGCCTTGCTGGCCCCCTCTCCCTCTTACCTCCTTCCTGGAGCTGCAGGCCTCGCTCCCGCCCAGCTCCACCAGCAGGCTCTTGTGCCGCAGGATCAGGATCTCCTTGGCCTGCTCCGTGGGCTCGGGGTCCCCGGGCAGGGTGTGCCTGTTGTACGCCGGGCCCTGCACGTGGCACCAGAGGAGGTTGGACACGGCACCGTCCCTGCCCTCCCCTCAGTGCCCGTGGTGTCCTCCGGGACCCTCCACCCGCGGCAGCCATCCCCCCCCCAGTTATGGGGACACACGGATTTATGGGAGGTGGGGATGGAAAGAGCCACAGGAGGGAGATGGGGCTCCAAACGCTGCTTTTTTATGGGAAATCAGCCAGGAAATCACTGAAGACAAGACTGAGTTACACCGGATAGCCCAGGTGACATAAAACAAGTGCAACAGCTCTGCTCCAGGTGCCTTCAGCCTCAGCCCCTCTGTCCAGCCCTCCAGTGTTTTATATCAGCCCCACCTTCCTCCATAAACCATGCAAACAATGGGAACCATAAATCCTGCTTCAAAAGCCTCCACCCAAGCAAGTTTAAATCCCCCACTAACACCAGTGGGAGCTGGGATAACTCTGCCACTGCAAGGGGTTAGGCTGGATTTAGGACTAAGTGCAAACAGGAGCTGTGCCTTCATCTTCATCCCCTTCACCATGTCCGTAGGTTTCCTGCCAGCCTTATCCCATTGCTTCCCTTGGCTCAGCAAAGGGATAGGAGGGGGAGGCTGATCCCTCTGTGCTGAGCTGCCCACACCAGTCCCCTCCTCACGGACTCTGTATTCCATGCCTGATCCGTAAAACAAAGGCTAAGGTGGATTTTAAGGATAAGCCTCCCTATGAACAGCAAATCCAGTGCACAGCCCCAGACACGATCCAGGAGTGATTCTGTGAACTGAAAGTGGGGTTTATGCCCTTTATCCAGTTGTACCAATTCCATGGAAAATCTGTCCAGCAGTTTTAAAACCTCTGCAGATGAATTCCCACTCCCAGCCCAGAGACTGTGCTCTCTTCCATGGGGAAAAAGGCACCTTGAGGATAACCCCCATCCCTGCTCTGCCCTGCTGGATCTGCTAACCCAGTGCCTGAAGTTCCATGTGCTCCTCCTTTCTCCTTTCTGCTGCCGGGTACCGATGCCGAAAATATTCCATGAAATTATAGGCTGACTGGATGAACCTTTCAAAAGCTGTCAGGCTGCAAACAGAAATGTGCCACTGACTTGGAAACTGGATCTGGCTCCACACAGCCAACTATTCTCTGCTCACAAAGAGACATCCTGGGTAATTATGGAAATATTCATAACATCTGCTCGGGCTGTTCGGATAACCAAGGAAATTTGTGTTATTGGACATTTGAAATATGGATTGAGGGAAAAGTGATACCGTTCTCCTGATTCGGTACAGGTTCCTCGCCAATATTTCCTGCATGTTATCCAGAACATCAGGATTCGGAGAATCCTCCAGTTTTTGGTCTGTTATGACAGCCCTGTCGTTGTTGCTGCAAAGAAAACCAGAACACCTGATTTTGGACAACCAGTGCATCCCCAAATCCCAGTGCCCACAGCAGCCCTTTGGGATCCCACCACAGCCAACGTGACCAGCAGCTCATCCTCGCAGCTGGAGCTCACAGCAAAGCAGGAATTTGGCATTTACACCAGAGCTGTGCTGTCCACGTGCTCCCTGGTGGTAAAGGAGCCGTGGGGAGCTGTGGCAGAGCAGAACGCCCTGCGAGGTCAGAAGTGGCCACTCAGTCCATTTAACAACCCACCAAAAATTGGGCAAGAGCCTCTTCCTCAGAGCACCGTTTCCACGCAACACGTGGGGATACAGGCGCCCCTCCATGCACCACCATCAGTGCTGGGTGATGCTCGCCCGGCCCATCATTTTTAGCCCCCACAAGCTGAGTTTAAGTGGTCCTGCTTACAGGAAAGAGGGGTGGGCTGGGCCGTGGCCCAGCTGCCCAGCCTGGGCCAGCTCGATGGCGTGTTTGCGCTCCAGCTTCTCGTAGAGCAGCACGATGCTGGACTTGGGCTGGTCGTACTCCCTGAGCAGGATCTTCTGCAGGTATTTGCTGTTGAAATATTCCAACCTGTTGGAGAACAGAAAAAATCAGAGGCTTAGCCTCCTCCCTGGCTCCTCAGCACCAACAGACCTGAGCAAGGCAGCAGGGTCATAGCCCACGACTGCCACAGATTCCATTAAACTCCACCACATCCTGTTCCCTTCTCCTCAGAAACAGATGGTCCCAGAGGTCAGTCCCTAATTACTTCTGCATTACAGTACATAAGTCCAAATATTAAAACTGCTAAAAACAATAGAAACTCCCCAAAAGTAACAGACTCTTCTATAATTGCTGCAAGCACATGCAGCAGTCCTGGATTTAAACACTTCCACATTCCCTCTTGAGCCACTTCCTCTTTCTTTCTGCTCAAATCATAGAATAATTTAGGTTGAAAAAGACCTCTGAGATCACTGATATTTCTAAGACCTGCTCACAAGGATGCTCCTCAGCAGCAGTGATTCCCATACCCTCTAGTGGCACTTCCAAGCATAGGCATTCCTAAAAAAAAATCTCTACCAGCTGCATCTGTTTCTGCACCACCACGGAATTAAAGCTGGTATGCTGTTATTAGTATATTTTATTTCTATTTCTTAAAAAATTTAAAATATACCAACTAGCAGAATTTAATGAAAATTGAGCACTCTGCTACAGAAATCTGTAGCGATCCTCTATAATTTCAGTCCACAACAAGCAGTGCTGCAGACTCAGATTTTTAAGGGACAAACACAACAGGTGAGGAGAAAGGATCTTTTTAGGGTGATGCACAAGAGGTGTCTGCAAGCAGGGAAGTGCTCCAGGAACCTGGAGTCCCCTTGGACAGGGAAAAGCTGCCCCTCTGTCACCTCCCTTGTGCCACAAGGATGAACAAGGCTCAGCTGCCCACAGCAGAAACTTTGGGAATAGAAACCAACCTCCCTTTTCTCTACACATGCACACAGCTGCATTTGGGCAAATCCTTACTTGTCTTTCCAGTAATACTGTCCCCAGTGTCCAGAGATATCCTCAATGCCAGCCAGCAAATGATCCAAGAACTAAAGAGAGGAGAGGATTTTGCTCTACGCCGCTCGCATTTGAGATGAGCCCAGCCAGCAAACAGCAAAAGCCACACACACCACAGGGAATGCTTCCAGCTTGGGACGTGGAGCTGGCAAACGAGGAGAGGGGCAATTCCACATCCCCTCATCCACTCATATCCATTGGTTCCGGAGTCCAGCGAGTGGTTTGATTTCAAGCAGAGAATAAATGCTGAGGAGTCTGCTGTCTGTGGTATGGACAGGGTGGATGGTGGCTCACACGTCCTGCCCACTGGGCCTTGATAAGCAGGAAAGGCTCATATCAGGGGTTTTTGAGAGCAGTTTGTCTCAGGAAATCAGGATCTTCAGGATACCAATGTAGATAACACATAAATGATGCTTTGACATGAACAATACATATTTCCTTCTCCTAGACACTTCCCACTAAAGGAAATAATACCATGCTTTATATAAATACAGGATTATTGTTTAAAATTATATTAAAAATCCCAGACAAGTTGGGTCTTCCACCTAGAAGTTAAAGCTCTGTAATTTCTGTAATTTCCCAAATTGTTTTCCCTCCTAATTGCATCTCTAAACTGCAAGAAGGCCCTGCTCCTCCACACTCAGATACCAATGATTCTAGAACTTCCTACAGTTTTAATTTTTTTTTTAAACTATTTTTTGGGGAGCCAGAGACAGAAAAGTTCCAAAGCAGCTGGCTCAGCTTGGATGTTGTTGAAAGACAATATTGGAGGGAACCACTGGAGTGCCCCATCCCTGGAAGTGTCCAAGGCCAGGTTGGACAGGGCTTGGTGCACCCTGGGAGAGTGGGAGGTGTCCCTGCCCATGGCAGGGGGTGGCACTGAATGGGCTTTAAGGTCCCTTCCAGCCCCAGCCACTCTGTGATTCCATGGAATTACACTCACACACACTGATCATCACTCCTGTGAGCAAGAATATCCCAACCATCCAGATGGAGAAATAAATCTGAGGAAGAAAGCTGCTTCTGGCTTCTGCATCCCTGTTTTCCAACCATTTGCACTGTTACCTTCTCAACTCCATTGGTGCACGGCCATTTTCAGCTCACACCTCCTAACACACACATTTCTGAGATGATTTTCTATTCACTCACTAACAAAAAGGACAAAGTCTTCTCTGTTCCTGACTGGAAAAGGCTCTTCAGCCTCCTGAGCTGTTGTGTTAACCTCAGACAAAGCCCTGCAGTACAGCCCCATTGTGAAGATGCCAAACAGGTTTTATAAATGTCCTCAGCCCCAATGGCTTCATTTCTAAAGAAGACAACAGCAATAATATTCCTGGAGGAGCCATACCCACAGCAATGTGGCTGGGATGGAACAATTAGATTCAGAAATATATCAATTTTCCATTGGATGCAAATGCAAAGGCTCAGCTGAGTGGGAGAGCAGCTGATCTCATGGAGCTGAGCCCCTTTCTGAAGGCCTCTGTGACTACAGACACCAACATTTGGATGGTGAGAACAAGGGGAATGAAATCCCACCTTTGGGTTATGGATTTAGGATCGTGGAACTCTTTGGGTTGGAAAGGACCTTAAAGCTCATCCAGTTCCACCCTCTGCCATGGGCAGGGACACCTTCCACTAGATCAGGTTGCTCTGAGTCCTGTCTAGCCTGACTTTGGATAATTCCAGGCATGAGGCACTTCAGAGGTTCCCTCCAGTGCAGCACCAACCTTATCCTCCCTTTCCTCAGTTTTTTGCAAAAAATATCCAAACCTATAGTGGTGATGGGACTGGAGAACACATGGAATTCCCAACCCTGAAAGCAACCAAGCCTCATTTTCTTACTTTCTCTCTTTCCAGAGAGCAGAAAAACTGGAGTTAGGTCAGAACTGAAAGTTTTGGGTGAAGAATCATTTTTTTCTGTCATGTTTGAGCACTCCCTGATGCTACATCAGCCTGGTTGGTGGCTGCTCTTCCAGTGCAACAATAACCCATGGTTGGGAGGGTGAACAGGACTTCCAACGTGGCAAGGGGCTGACCTGCAGAGGATTTGGGTGAAGCTGCAGATCTGCAGGGTCCCTGGAGACACACACACACACACGTCAGGAGATACCAGAAGGCTCTGGCCACGACTGATGCTCCCCTTACCCGAATGTGGATCTGCTCTCCCACTGTGGGAGCACTCTCCCTTTTCCTCTTGACAGCCAACAGGTCAACGAGGGGACGGATGGTCATTCCCTGCAAAATAACCACCAGCACAACAATCAGCCTTTCTTCACATCCCATCTTCCTCCACGGGAGCGAAACCCACCCCGTGCGGGGCTGAGCCACAGCGACCTCGGTCTGGTGAGCAGCACCTGCTTTCCTGGCCAGGGTAAAACCTGCAAAGCTTCAACAGGACTAGAAACTGTTCTCCCAAGTGTAATCCAACAGCTTGGCTTGCTCCTGGTGGGAACCTGTCGATGGGAGCTCACGGAGAGGCACCGAGGGGAAACCTCTGCCCGCCTCCTCCGGCCTCTCCGAGACCACAGAAAGCCAACCAATAATTCCAAGGTCAAGCCTGTGGTTTGCTGCTGCTTGGAGCCTCCCAGATGGAAAGGGGCTTGAAAGCATCCGAGTTCAAATGCCTGAAATGATGATAATCCTTGAGATTTCTCAGCACGGAGCCTCCGCCAGAAATTGTGCGCTCACTCCTTGGGCTCTGTGTGCCTCAGGCCATTACTCCAGCAAGCCTGGATGGCCAGCCAGTGGCTAACTTTACTAATCAAAGAATCCACCTGGTGGGAAGGGTCAAGGGAAAAGTTTTAATATTCTTCAAGCCTCCTGAGAGAGCTAAAATACTGCCGTGGTGTGTTTCTTAGGCTGGCTTTTTGGTCTGAAATGACTTTTCTAGGACATGTTTACAGCAAAAATGATGGAGTAGTTGATGTTTATGACTTCTGAATGTCACAAATGCTGGCACGGAGGAGAACTGAACACATTTTTAATTGCAGAAGCAATTAATGTGTCATTTTAATAGCTAATAGCAATAAAAACTGCGTTGCTATTCAGAGTCAGTAACACAGAACTCACAAATTCCGAAATAACAGATATTACAAAAATTAAGTAGGGACTGCAATTTGGCCTCTTGCCTTCCTGGATAATCAGCTGCAGTTGTTTCCATTTTAAAGCAGCATTTGGAACCACTATGGGAATCCCATGTGTCATTCCAGGCCACACATCATTCCCAGCACACCTGCAGTCCCCTGGGATGCTCCTCCACCCTCAGGGATAACTCATCCCACTGGGTATCTGAAGGCTCCACCACGGCTCACACAACATCTTCCACCTCCAGCAATCCAATGGAGGCAGCAAAAAAACCCAACCCCCTCTTCACAATTATTATTTTTGCTAAGAATTTCACGGCAGAGGTCAGAGGTCAGTAAGTTGGGAGAGTGAACTTCCAACAGAATTTGATTTTAAAGCCACACCGAGAGGCAGAACAATGAGGGGGGGTTGTGACATTCCAGACAGGCCCAGAGCTCCCTGGAGAACTTCCTGGTCCACGTGGCACATACCCAGCCTGCTTGGAAGCACTGAGGACTTGACAATTGCTCAGTCAACCTCCTCAGAATGATTAACCAGGCTTGCTCTGGGAAAAGCCTTATGCAACTGGGTTAGGAAGGCCAAAGGAGAGGAATTCCTGGGTTGTGGAATGCACTGATAGAGCCAGGGGTGGCCAAGCCCAACGGCTCACAGGATGGTCATTCCTCTGGCACGAGGGTTTCCGAGGGAATAATAGAATGAAGTAGGTTTGAGCTCTGACAAGATACTTTGCTGGCCCAAACCAGCCTCAAAGGGTCAAAGTCATCTCTCCCTTAGTTTCTGTGCCATTTTAACACAGCCACCCCCTGCCAGGTCTGTGTTGAGACCACTGCGAATGCAAAAAAAACTTTATGCACAAAACAACAACAAAAATCTCCACTGTGCACAGAAGTTGTTTCACAGCCAATACGTCTCTTGCCTTTCCACCCACAACACCATGAAAGATGCTGGCATATTAAAAACATTCCCTCCTCAGTCCTGCGTCCGCCGATGTGTCTGGCAGCAGCTCCACAAACTGGATTTGCAAACCCGGGTTTCTGAAGGCTCCCCTTAATCCCCACTTCTGTTACATCTACCCACCCTTCCTGTGCTGAGCTCCAGCAATATCTTGCTGCCTCAGGTTTTAAACACGTTTCCTGGCTTTTTCCTCCCCCTGTGCCCACGGCGGCCTCAGCTCTGCAGGTCCCTGGAGCCCCAGCACAGCCCCTCTTTGCAGGCACAGTTCCCGTGAATGGCTGGAGCTCAGGGGGTCTCCCTGGTGACACGGGGACCCTCTTTAACCCTCACCCTTTTGCACGGGGATGACATCACCAGCTGAGCTTGGAGGTTACACAAAAGCCCTTTTCCCGGCCCCAGGAAGGATTTCCCAAAGCCTGGAGTTGCTGCCTTGGAACAAGCTTTGTGTGAGCCTCAAGAGCGGCTCTGCGTGAGCGGACGTGCCTGGGGACCGGGGCCTTTCAATTTCTGACCCACATTTGCATCTTAAAACTTGTCAAGCTCCACCTAAGCTCGCTCCCCCCCGCCCTGGCCCCTGCTCTCTCCTTTCAGGCTGAGGCTGTGCCAGGTCCTGGCTGCCCTGAGGGTCCCCAGCTCCAATCCCACCGGCACGTCACGCTCCGAAGCCGTCGGCACTTCGGCCTCCACCACTTTTCCAGCTCGCAAGGAGGATTAGGGGGATGTGGGGAAGCAAAATCAACCCCAACCCTCCACATTGCCCAAGTGCTCCACACCCACCTGAGGGGTTCAGCGAGGAAAAGCAGAAGGAATTTGCTCTTTGGGGGATGCTCAGCCACGGGGCCACTCGGGAGCTGTCACCACGAGCCATCATCTCCCAAAGGCCCAGACACTCCTCTGCTCCCTCCATCCGAGGGCAGGAGGGTGGCTCCCGGTCAGCAGCTCCACATGGGCCCCATGTCCTCGACCAGGAGTTCCCAGGAAGTTTTTCTAAATAAGATCTTCCCCAGACCCCCACATCCCACTTGCTTCAGCCCTGTGGAGAGCCACTTTTAACTTTTTGGCATATCAGGTGGACATCAGCCTGGCTCACCTGAGAACCAGATAACTCCAATTTTTCCTCCACATCCTCCTTCAAACGTGGCCACATTTGCCAGATGAACTAAAAGTTGTGTTCTAGAGAAGCCCTGAGAGACTTGGTGCTGGTCAGAGAAGGGCAGGGAGACATCCAAGATCCTCATCCCACAAAAAGCTGCAGGACTGGTGTTGCCACTAGATGTCAGAGCAATGCCGAGAGCTGCTGCTGCTCCTCCCCAGCCCTGGAGCACCAGAATTCCTTAAAAGTCAGTGCTGGAGCCCCAGAACTTCCAGCCCCAGTGTGAGGGAGAGGGACCTTCTCCACCACACACCTGGATCCCGAATTTGTGCCAAACACTGGTTTTACCTGTACGAACACAGTGAAAAGGATGACAACAGTTGTTGCTGCAATGAAGAGCTTTTTCCTGTGAAAATCAGGCAGCAGGAAAACCAAGGAGAAGCAAATGGCCCCTCGGAGCCCCCCGTAGGCGATGATGAACTGGTCCTTACTGGTGATGGTGTTCACGTGAAATCTGTTCACAAAGAAGGTCAGCACAAGAACCCCTGGAAAGCAGGAAAGAAGACTGAGGTACATCAAACAGTAGAACAATTAGATAAAGCTCATAATCTTATATTTTACAGTAAAACATCACAGATTTGGTAAACACCAACCACGAGGAACTGGCCAGGGCCCAAGGGGGGTTTATTCCCAACATGCCATTGGAGAATTTTTCTTCCAACCTGATCCAACAAACTGAAATATTATTTGTCCAGATGAAACTTAATCCCTGGCATATTTCTGATGGGGGGGGATTACAAATACTAACTGAAATATTAATTGATTTCTTCTAATTGGTGATAAGAAATGACCAATTTGCTCAGATTACAAATGCTTTTGAGGCAAATCATCAGCAACAACTTAGCCACAAATTACCCTCCTATTTCCCAAAGTTTCCAAGCAGGAGCTTGGCTAAGCAGCCATATTCCACCTGAGTTAATGTTATTTCTTTCCCTCAGATTTACACTGTACAAATTTAAGGCCACGTGAGGTGACACAGCAAGTGCTGGGATTTACAGCCATCTGCAAATGCACAAACAGATGCAGAAAGGCACAAAAAGTCAGGCCTTAAATCAGTAGGCCGTGATTTTAATACCAATGGATGTGATGAACATCTCATTTCCCAAAGAGTAATGGCCATTTTGAGAATTGATGACACAGCCTGTCACTGACTTCTGTTAGGAATCAGCTGGAGCCACAGCACTAGTGTTTTTCTAAAGGGTGTTTGCAAAAGAAATAAAAACAGTGCATTTATAGTGTAGATATCAAACATCTTCCCACACACCTCCAGCTAAAAATATCTGAACTTTGACTGTACATCAGAGTGTTTTGAAGAAAACAAAAAGCTGGGGATGTTTGGGAATAGGGAACTCAATTAACTGAACCTTGTGACACTTTCCCCATCCCCAGAGCTCTGCAGAGCTGGTGCCCACACCAGCAGATGGGAAGCACTTGGGAGTCAAGGTTCTTTGCAACTTAAAAAATAAATAAAATAAAGCATCCCTGGCATCACATCCACACCTACTCTACAGCTCAGGCAGTGCCAGTGATTTAAAGGAACAAAATTTACTTGAGCTGATATCCTGGCCTTTGTCTTAATTCAATTCTTCCTCATAAATTATTATTAGCATTCCCTAAACTAATTCAAGGCCAGTTTGCTCCAAGAGATGACATACAATTAATCATTCTGAGCAGAATGTATTTTCTTCTGGAGATACCCTGGGAAAGAACAGGACGAAATCTCCCCATGGCTTGGATACCTGTGGAATATCCGTGTGTCAATCAAGGGCTGTATTTTCCTTTTCAGATGATCTTCCTCACACCAAAGGAATCCCCCAGATTTCAGCAGAATCATTTCTCTGCTATTTAGGAGCACGGGGGGATCCTGTGAAGGACTGGGGTACATTTCACACACCCATCCCAGCACTGCCCACCCAAACGTCCCCAATTCCTGCAAGGTGGCGCCTCCCACTTCTGGATCAGTGCCTCAAGCACCTCCAGAATCCTAGAACCCTGCAATTGGTCAGGTTGGAAAAGCCTCCAAGACCATCGAGTCCAACCGTTCCCCCAGCACTGCCAAGGCCACCACTAACCCGTGTCCCCAAGTGCCACATCCACACCTTCTGTGAACACTTCCAGGGCTGGCGACTCCACCACCGGGCAACCTGTGCCAATGCCTGACAACCCTTCCCACTAAGAAATTTTTCCTAATATCCAATGAATGATGAATTATTAATTTATCCAGAGCTTCTGGGTGGCTCTGAGCAGGTCATGGTGTAATCTCTAACCTCAACCACCATCTCCAAGGCAAGAGTCTCCCAGCCCAGGTTGGCACAGCCCCTTCCCCAGCTCCCTGAGAGCTCCCCAGGAAGGTGCTGCAGGACAGGAACACCCTACTCAGGACCATCCAGACAATTTCCAGCCCTGGTTTCTGTGTTGTTATTTAATTTCAATTAAATATTGGATTTCAACTGAAAAAAGGGTTTTCTCTCCTGGCCACCTCCTGAGCCCTTCCCTAATAATGTGCTGCATAATTTGAGCTGCTCTCCCTCAGCTGTGCTTAGGGAGGATTTTTGGGGTGCTTTTGTAGCATTGCTACATTTTGTAGCAATGAAGAATTTTTAAACTAAAAAACTTCAAATTCACTCAGAACGCATTTTATCTGAGCAAATCATTTCAGAGAAACCATTTAATGGTAATAAATGTACAAAAACCAGACTAATGAGCACATTTCCACGTGTGGTGCACAGTCATTAAAACAAACTTTGGCATGTCCTAACAGCTAATAAACCCCATTCAGCTCTGCCTTGCTAATCATGGCTTATCCTATTTAAACAATTTCTTGCAGTGTCTATCAAATTCGAGTTCACTGCTTGACTCAGTGGTTTGTAAACATAAATCCTGTTGAATGTTTTTTAGTTGTCAAATTCCTTCTCAAAAATGTGAGCTGTTACATCCACAAATATTGTTAATATATAAAAATACCCATAAATGAGGCACTCTGCACTCATTAGGTGCCAAACACTGGGAGAGGAATGGATGTCCAGCCTCTCCCAACATGAAATCAGCACAAGATGCAGCTGAGGTGAAAAGAAAAACAGCACATCTATTTTTCTGGTCATTTACAATGAAAATGGGATCCCAGGGAATTCTGGGACCAGGACTTGGGGTTTCCATCATGATTGTGGCTAAAGAAACTCCTTAGATCAGTTATCAGAAGAGTATTTTCATGCCTTGCTCCTGTTATCACCAAGTCTTGGTTGTTTTACTGCTGTGAGCTTTGTCAAACACCCTGAGAGGTTTCCCAGGAAAGCTGCAGAGTCTCCATCCATGGGGATAACAAAAACCACTGGGATACAATCCTGCCTGGCTGTCCTTGCTCGGGCAGGAGGTTGGACCAGATGCCAACCTCAGCAATTCCCCAGCTCTGCCATTCCCAGCCCTTCCTGAAACTCTTGAGTAGCAGCAGAAGCATCCTCACATTTTAGGTCCCAAATCCCATCTACCCGGAACAGAGGGACAGCCACTGGAATGTTCCACCCATTTCCCAGTGAAGGATGCTGCTGTACACGAGCCTGGCATGAATTAAATCCCTTAAACCACCACCATTCAGGATACGTGGTCAGAGGCCCTGGGGATTTTCATGGGCCTCTGCTCCCAAGGTACGCACCTACAATTCTCCTGTTGGGAGAATACCGAGGGATTAGGATACACTGACATGGAAGAGGAAATCATGGCAATGGAAGAGGGGTCAAGACAAAGGCTTTGATAAAACAGACCTCATGAGAGCTTCTACCCAGCACCAGTGAGTGCACAGAGCAGGAAATTGCAGCAAAATGCAAGCTTTGGAATTGAGTAGGATGGAGGAGCAGGGAAGCATCGGTTGGGATGTCCCAGATCAGTCCCAGCAATCCCATCTGGGATAACCACACAGGCAGAGCGAGCAGGAAAGGATGCTGGAGGGGCAGGAGCATCCTCTAATGGAATCACATAAACAATAATACACATAAAAAAAATGAGAGCTGTAACTTCCCCCTACCCAGTGCTCTCCAGACAAGACAGAAGATGACAGTGAAGCAAATGTAGGGCCAGTTCCACTCATGGTTCTCTCCGATGGTGGAAACCCCGAGGAAGATGAAGATGAGGGTGTCGCTCACGCTGCTCCACATCTTCATGAAGTACTTGACTGTGGTGTGGGACTTGAGGGAGATGTTGGCCTCCACGTAACGCTTCATGCCCATGGCGCAAGAAATGATGCTGAGGAAAATAAACAGCGAAAAATAAACAAAGCCTTTTTCTACTTCAGCACAGGAAATCAACACGTCAAGTTTGCACCAAGCCTTGGACGTTTGTGGACATTTCACTGGGAGGGATTCACTTCCTTCATCAGGCCAAGAGGATCAGGAGGACCACCAGGACCATAAAATACTTCAGAGGTTGCCCAAACTGTGTGAATCTGGTTTTTAACAGATAAACAGCCCATCATTTGTTGTATTTATCACAGCACAAACCAACACCTCCAACCAACACCCAGCTCCTCCCATCACAACACACGGATTCCAGTCCTTTAACTTTGCCAAACCCTGACCTCGCAATCGCCTCGCAATTTTTCATGGATAATTGGTTCTTCAAGTTCCATGGAACACAGGCTTAGACTAATTCATCAGCTTTTCAAATCAATACATTTTCAGGCCAGCAATCCTAGAAGGTCAAAACAATCGAGCGCTCAGAGCGCCAAAGCTCCGGTTTTTGTATTTTCATCTGGACCAAAACATTTTGTTCTGAATATTGAACCAGAAACAGAAAAATGGCTTTACATTTCCAGGACCTGACTTCCACTGGTGTCTGGTAAGGCCATGCACATTTTTATTGCATAAAAATCACTTTCACAGGGAACCTCATGATGTTGGATCACACTGAAAAGCCAATGAGAAGCAGATCCTTGGCTTGTCCCCGGGTCTGGCTGTGACCTGGTCACACCTGGTCAGGTAAGTGACCCAAACAAAGGTGTTGGGAGAGGTGGTGGCTCACCCAGAACTATCAACTCAGAGCTGCTCAGAGAACTGCCAGGCAACTCCTGCTTTGCACTGAAAATTCCTCGTTTAACCCCACAAGTTCACAACTACTTTGCATTATTTTGAAGACACAAACATTTGGGTTTGTCTGAATTTAAAAGTGGGCTTTAGGGAGAAGATTTGTGGCAAAAGCAGAGGATAGGGAAGGTCAGAATTGGAAAAGTCACCGTGTTTTTGCTGAGGAATGGGATCCTGTGTTATCCAGCAGCAGGAAACCAAGATTCAAATCCCTTTTTCACCAAATGTTTGAGTTCATATCTTTCATCTCCTAAGAAAATGTACCAATATGTTAAAATATTCTCAAGCCAGCCTGGTTTGATTTATCCTTTCTAGGCTGACCTGCTGTGTCAGAAAGAGCAACAGGGATTGAACCATGGGCTAAAAAAACAATAATAAATTCTTCAGTTTCTGTGTCTGCCTCAATAAATAGTGGAGAAAATAGTTCCAGTTAGAAACTAAGAAATCCAACAACTATTCACGGGCAAGCAACTGCCAGAGCTGTGGTTTGGGAATGCTCATCGGAGAATGGACATGGGATCACTGCAGGGTCACAGAGAGGGAATAAACTTGTCCTGTCCTGGCTAAAGATGGACATTGCCACCAGGGCAAGGGACAAAAAAAAGAGAAAAAGAAAGGAAAAAAAAAATCAAACTAAAACCCATTTGCAGAACAGTTTTGCAGACTGGGCTGAATTCAGATTTTTTCTTTTTTTTCTGGACTATGTAGAATTGATTTTTTTTTGGCAATCAAATTATTTTTCAAAGAAACAAACTGCCAAAAGCTGCTTCTTATAATGCAGTATTCCCTGGCCACAACAGAATGAATTGTTTGAACTCCAGATCTATAAGAGAGGCATTTATAATTTGGCAATTAGAAGGGCACAGTGCAGGAATCAGCTGCCTTTGCTATTGTTTTGCTTTAGAAAAAAATGCATTATTCAAAAGAACAGAAAATGGGTTCCATAATGGGTACAGCAGATTGTGATTGATAGAAGTAGACACCATTAGGATTGAATGTTTTCTGCTCCACGATGATTATGCAGCATATTTATTTCACTGTTCTGTCTTGCACTCCTATAAATAGGCTTTTCCTACCTATTCCCAGAGCTGGAATTGTTTCCACTAACACTCAAATATTGCTCCTATTAACCATCTGAGGAAGCAGAATCTGCAAGACACAGGAATGGTTTCTATCCAAAGCAACATCATTAGTTTTTAAATAGATCTCCCAGATACTCCTGTGACCAGCTGGGAACCCACTTCATTTTTTAATTTTCTTTTTACCTTCATTCTTATCAGCTGCACAGTTGTTTGCACCGCAGCCACTGGTGCAGGGTGAGTGCACTTTAGTCCTTGGGGGGATATTAAGTGGTTGTGATCCTCAGCACAGCTGACTCCGTTTTGGTAGGAGAACCAAATGCAACAGATACCAGCCCACGGCATCCAGGAGGGCTGGATCGCTCTGGTTTTCCTCTCTCTGCTTTCCAAGGTGGGATTTTGTGTACTTTAGGGTCATTCTGACTATTTTTGTCTCAGCATCTGCTCTGCCAGTGAAATGTCCAAAGAGGTAAGCACAAAGCTTAATTAGTCTCTTAAAACTGAAGGATCTGGCCCAAAATTATTCATTTTGTTGAAAGATCTGTCCAGTAAAAAGAAAAATAAATGAACTGGACGACCTCTGACAACTTTGGCTGAAGTTGGCCAGCAGATTCCCAGCATTACTGGAGACAGAGATGTTGGGTGACACCTGAGGCCAGGCAGACCCACGATCTGTGTCTAAGCTTTTGCAGCCAAGTCAGAACCTCCAAAGCAGAGGTTTCCATCAGAATCCTCTGATCCCACGGAGCAGGAATATTTCAGGCTTCAGCTCCACAGGGAAGACACAGCTCCCACCCCCCATCAGTCTTCTGCTCTGCCTTGCCAAGGGCTGCCAGGCAGGACATGCAGATGGGGAAAGGGCTGTGAGAACAGACGTGCTGGAAACCAAAACTAAACCTTTCCAGGAGCTGACTAAATCCTCCTTGTAACTCTTCCCATGTTGGTTTTGACTGGGCCACACGGAAAATAACAAACTAAGCCAAGAAAGCCTCTTCTGGCTCTGCCAAACCTACCAGACATCTCCTGTTGGAACATCCAGCCTTTCCAAACAAAAACCATGGAGCGCAAACAAACATTCCTCAATAACCTACACAAATCCACCAGCAGCCACCGATGTGCAATTTGGGACACAGATTTACATCTGGAGAGGGCCCTGATCCTCGACACACACGGATTTTCGAACTGTAAAGCTTTTTGGGATATTTTTCAGTAAATGTAGGCAGAGAGTTTTCCTGGAGAGAGGAGCAGCTGGGCCACACTTACGCCACGATCCCGGAGAGGTGGAACATCTCCGCAGTGAGGTAGGACAGGTAGCTGTACAGGAACACAAAGAGGGGCTCGATGACGCGGATGTCCTTGGTGAAGCGCGTGGTGAAGGCGGCCGTGAACCCAAAGCTCAGCCCCACTAAAACTCCTCCCAGCCCAACCACGAAGAATTTCCCGACTCCGGCAAAAACATCCACGCTTTTGATGGTCGGCATCTCACAGAAAGATCGGAATAGTTTGTAGAGCACCTAGGGAAAGAAGGAAACAGGGGTTGGTAAGATGCTCGCCAGACGCGGCCACGCGTGGTCATGACACCAAAAACACTGCTGGGATTTCTGCCAGTGCAGGGTCACCCCCTGCCCCAGAGGTCTGGCTCCCACCAGGGCACTGCCATGGCCCTCATGGGCATTTCTGTCCCCAGACATGGAGTCACAGAAATGTCCACTTGAAAGCTTCTAAGTTCACCTGAATGCTGCTCAGGAGCTCAGAACAGAGAATTGGGCCAGGAGTCCTCTGCTGGAAGGGGATGTTGATGCCTTTTCCCTCAACAAATCACAGAATTGTTGAGGTTGGGAAAGAGCCCCCAAGGTCATCAAGTCCAACCATTAACCCGGCACTGCTGTGATCACCACTAATCCATGTCCTCAAGTGCCACAGCCACGCCGGTTTTGGACACTTCCAGGGATGGTCCACCACCTCCCTGGGCAGCCTGTTCCAATGCTTTAAAACCCTTTCCATGGCGAAATTTTCCCTAATATCCAATCTAAACCTCCTGTGGTGACACCTGAGGCCATTTCCTCTCATCCTGTCACTTGTTCCCTGAGGGAAAAGACCGACCCTCACCTCGCTGCACCCTCTCCTCAGGGCCTTGTGGAGGGCAATAAAACCTCCCCCGAGCCTCCTTTTCTCCAGGCTGAGCTCTCTCACATCCCCCCACACTCAGCACCATCCTCTGAGGGTTAAACGCCCCAGCTGAGGGGGGTCCCTACCACGGTCACGGCGTCGTTGAGGAGCGACTCCCCAAAAACCAGGATGTGCAGCTTCTCGTTGACGTGGATCTCCTCGAAGACGGCCAGCACGGCCACGGGGTCCACGGCGGCGATGAGGCTGCCGAACAGCAGGTTGTGCAGCAGGGACACGTCCTGCAGCCCGAAGGCCTTCACCCGGCAGATCCCGTACAGGGAGAAGCCGATCCCAAACACGTTCCACACGGTGCCCACCACGGCGTAGAGGAGGATGGTGCCGATGTTCTCGAAGAAGGGGCGGCTGGGCATGAAGTAGCCGGCGTCCAGCACGATGGGGGGCAGCAGGTAGAGGAAGAAGATGTCGCTGTCCATCACGGGGGGGGACCTGTCGTTTAATCCGTAGATGATTCCCCCCATGATGAGCCCTACAAATATCAGCAAGCAGCTTTCGGGAACGACGGAAGGCAGCTTGTTGTAGAGGTGGAAGCCTGGATGGGATGGGGAGATAAGAGTTGTGTTATCTCACCAGGCCAAACCCCCGGCTGGGTGGGGAAGGTCCCCGTGCTCCCACCCTCAGGGGTCACACAGAAATAAATTCACACAGGGAAGGTGAAGCCGCTCAGAAATTGGTTAGAAAATCTGAAAATTACTGAAAATACCAAACTTGCTCAAATTGCTGTTGGTTCAGACCTAATTTCATCATAGCATAAGGTTCTATATTGAGATAATAAATATGTTGATATTTATAGAGATGTCTTGAGATAATAAACAAATAGAAAAACTAAATCATCTGCATAAATACAAAAGTGTTTGGGATTGGTTTTGATGTAGTCTAGTCAGGAGCCTGTCTTCGGCACTAATATAAATAGAAACTTCTAATTTTAAATACAATACAGATTCTATACATTAAAAAAAAATCACAAAAAGCCTTTCCATTAATTATAAACAGGTCCAATATCTTAATAATATTTAATCATTAGAATTTAAATCTAAAAAGCTAAAAAAAGTCCCATCAAGCCCATTTTGTGCAATGTTAGAAATAAAAGCTGACAACCACAAGTACAAGGTGAGTTATTAAAAGAAAAAGCCATTGAAACAAACCAAATTGAAATAGGAATAACAATTTAAAAAAAAAACCTGTGATCATTGTCATGTTTTCATGCATGTGACTAGAATTGGGGTCTCATTATGTAACATGAAGATTAGTGGGACAAAAAGACCATTTCCATCTGAAAAATTCCGATGAAACCCAATCTTAGAGACTTCTCCCATCCGAGGAAAAGAAATAAAATTTTTTAATGCTGTAAAATAACTTTTATAGCAGTAATTTAACAGAAGTGATCACAATTCCTAAAAAAAGTATTTTTATATAACTTTCACTTTCTTATGTCCAGTTTTGCAGGGGGAAAAATAAAAAGAGAGGATATTTTGCATAACTTAGACCTTTCTTAGCTGTCATTGCACAGAGAATTGAAGCAGAGAGATTTTTTTTAGGCTGTATAACACCCTGAACATGAATGGAATTATTCCTGTAACTGGCCAGATACAGAGCACTTTTAGAAGAATAAGGAATCTTCATTTTAGGATGGAGATGCCAGTGGAGAACCTGCACAGAGCGTGGTTGGCAAGGAAATGAGGCTGAACGCAGACCTTGGTGTGTCCTGCAGTTAAATCCAATTCCTCCTCTTGGAAACATGATATTTTTACTACTAACACCAACAGCATTCACAGGAGTGAATTCCTAGATGGAAAACCTAAAATTCCAACCTAAAATGCAGCTTCTTTTCCACCTGTGCCGTGTGCCTGGCACGCAGTGAGTGCATCCCAAGGGCTTGGCTCCAGGACTGGCAAAGGCCACCCCTGCCCACACCACCCCCACAGAGACTCCGTCCCTCCTCCTCCTCTCAGGAGGCCTTACCTATTTTGGCCAAGGATGCCAGCATGATCCAGAGGGTGATCTCAAAGGGCACCTGGACGTGCTGATAATCCAGGGAGAAGAACGCGTGCTCCGAGGAGTCGTTGCCCTGCGCCTCCTCGGCAGCCCAGCTGATGTTCCCCAGGATCACATCCTCCAGCAGCGGCTCCTGCAGGCCTGCCACCCGGGGGGCCTGGAGGATGCAGGAGAGCCAGGACCCAGCCAGGACAGCGGCAGCTCTGTGTCCTGGCCCCCGGCTCTCCATCCCCCTGGAATCTGCCGGCTGCTCCCGCGGCCGTGGGCGAGTGGTTGGGAGCGCTGCTGGGGACACCGGCGCTGCTGGGGCTGGCTGCAAAGGGAGGAGCAAGTGCTCCACCTCACGCTGCCTTCCCTCCCTGGTCCATCAGTTTCCAGCCAGGACATCCCACTGGAGATTGGCACCTTTTGGTGCCCAAATGGAGGCTCCTCCTGCGGGTGCTTCCTTGAAGAAATGCCTCGTGTGCCCTCGGACCAATGGCACAACTCACATTTTAGTCCTAACTCTGGATGAATTTTGGCTCCCAGTCTCTCATAAACCCGTCTTGGAGGGGGAAAAAATAACCTTCAGTGCTGTTGGAACAGACTTGACAGAACAGGTCCCACAAAAAGCCCCATCCCGAAACAGCTCCATCTTAGCGTGGGCTTCCCTGGATTTCTCCAGTGCCCACACAGAGAACACAACACAAACATTACTGATAATCAGTTTTCATTTGGTAAATCAAGCAAATTGCCCAGTTTGTTGTGCTGAATACAGAGCTGCAAGTCACCTGTGCAGGGCAAATAAAACTCAGCAATTGCTTAAAGAAGGATTTACAGGGAAAGTTCATCTCTTTTGAAAATGGCATTAAAAACTGAACTGCTGAGAAGAGTTGGAGAAATGGCAAAATAAAGGTAGTTGTGTTTAACAGATTTTTAACAACACAGAGAAAAAAATATCTATTGGGTCAAATTCCTCCATTGTGAAGTCTGGTTTAGGCTGATGACATTTCAAGAGGCACAAATTTAGCCCAAAGAACCCTGGTAATTACACTCCGGCCCCGGGGCTGTGGCCAGACAGATCGATGGCCCATTTGTTCCCTTCAGCCGCCTAAGTGACACCAGAATGGAGTGGCAGTGACAGGCTGGTGACCCACTTCTGAGGCTGCAGTCCCAGGACACGGACCCTGGGCCTCAGGACCACGTCAGCTCCCTGTTCCTGAGCCCGTTTGTGGAGCAGGAGGAACACAAATTTTGGAAGACGGGAGGGGTGCAGAGATTCACTCTAGGGGTGATTGCTTTGTGTTTTACCAGGGTTAATTTGAATTTCCTGGAACCACACAATGGTTTGGGTGCGAAGGGACCATAAAGCTCATCCAGTTCCAATCCCAACACCTTCCACTATCCCAGGTTACTCCAAGCCCTGTCCAGCCTGGCCCTGGACACTTCCAGCCACAGCTTCTCTGGGCAACCTGTGCCAGGGCCTCCCCACCCTCACAGGGAGGAATTCCTTCCTATTATCTAACAAGAGATCGCTCATTACTCTGAAGGAGGGAGAACAGTGCTCTTAACAGCAATTAAGAAGTAATTAAGAAACTACTTAGCCAGAGTGAAGAGCAATAGAAGCAGCTCTGAGCCTGGGCTCACATCCCAAGCCACATTTCCTCTCTCTGCTGAAATATTTGGTGTTAAAGAGTTTGAGGGCTTGTTCCATTTGGCAGCACGGAAAGGGAGCTTTGCCAACCTCCCATTCCCCTCCATCCTCAAATGATCCATTTTGACTTTTGCTATTCTTGGGGAAAAAAGCAAGAAAGTTAATGTTCACCTATATTTCCCTTAAGCCAAAAATGAAATGTTTGCATCTTGGAGGGGAAAAAAGCCGTGCCGTGGGGAGCTCAACAGCTCAACTGGTTTTGTGTATGTAGAATCAATATTTATTTAATAATGGAAGCAGAAGAAAGCCCAACAGAGCTGGGACAGAATTAGGGGAAGGTCAACATATTAAAATATGCTCCATTTTTCAAAGAAAGCTACTTTATATAATCATAGAATCATTGAGTTTGGAAAAGACCTCCAAGATCATGAAGCTCATTATATATCAGCTATGAACAAGCCAAAAGCCAACGACAAAATGTTTTTCCAAAGTTCTATGATAACGGAATCCCTGTTGTTCCTCCTGTAATGACTATTGATATTATTGATCCACTTTTCCATGTGAGCACCATTTGATCCGATGTTTACGGACAGGCTTTCATTTTTTTTTCCTAATGCAATGCTCCTTCCCACATTTTTGGGTCTCCAGGCTGGATTCGGATCCCCACAGTGGTACTGATGGGCACCTTGCTCCTGGTGCAAAGCAGAGGGCTGTGAGAACAATGGAATATTCTGTGATATGGGATCACGGACCAAACTTTAGGCACCTGCAATAAAAACGTTGCATTTCTGCATCTTTTCCCTCAGGGAACACTCACTTCCTGACCACAGGCAGCCCCACAGGTAACACACATTATCCCTGAGGGAGCTCCTTGCTTTCCCTAGGGAAACCCTTCAGTATTCCACGCTGAACTCTCCTACAGAGATCAGCCAGATGACAGCTGGGAGCACCCAGGTGATGTTGTAGTGTTGCCACCAATTTTTCTTCCTTTTTTAGAAGTAAACCTTTTTTTTTTCAGCTGACCCTAAAAACCTCCAAGCTGCTCATCCCACTTCCCTTTCTGGGAGGGATCCCACCCGCAGCTATTCTGGGCAGCAGGAACAAAAAACCCCAGAAAACCCAGAGCCATCACGTGGGGTCTTTAGCACACCACAGGCCACAGGGACGCTGAGCAGCGACTCTGTGCTGCAGTGAGATGTTTGGCACCCCAGAGCCCAGGCAGGCTGAGATTTGATGCAACTCCAGGCAAAAATCAGGGATTAAGGAGAATTTGAACAGAATTACATTGAGCAAATGGAATATTAATAGGGAATTAATAAAAAGAATACACCTCGTCAGAGGTGTGAGCACACTGTGCCTCCTTACTGCTGATACTTGGGTATTTAACTCATGGATTTCACCTCAGGGTAGAGATCAGGCCCCATTTATCGGCTGCTCTCTGGACACCACATCCTGGTCCCAAACACTGTCAGGAGAAATCCACACTTTCCCTGAAGTTTTTGACCTGCTGGACGCAGCCTCTGCTTTCTCTTCGTGGAATAAACACTGGAGGTGGCTGTTTCCAAGGATGGATTTGTTATATAAAATATTCAATAACTCTGTCCCAAAGCCTGTGATCAGTGACCTGTTCCTGATGTTTGATGGCTGGGCTGGAGCAGGGCCTGGAGAGCAAAGGGAAAGGGAGCCGTGCCCGTGGCCTTTCCCAGTGTGCAGACACCACACACAACATTTCACTCTGATTTGCACAGATTTCACAAGTGCAACGTGAAGTTTTCACTTTCTATTCTAGGAAAGGGTTTTTTTTTTTTTAATAATTCAACTACCAGGAAAGAGGAACAAAGTTTGTTCTTTTTAAACTTCAAGGCAAGATTTTCAGGAAATTGGTTCTCAGCCCTCTTCCCTGTTCCGTTACGTTCACAAATCTCATTCACTTGAAACAAAGCACAAACACAGCCTAGTTACACCCAAAAAAAGTGAGAGCAGGGGAGAGTCTGGGTGTTCCCTCACTTGTATTTGTTAACTTCTCTTACCTCTCAGATTTAGTACTAATTACTGAAATATCAACTTTCTACGATTGAGCAATGGACAGAGCAAGGGAATAAACGGTCCGTGGGCCTCACGAATTTGGCAACGGAAAGCAGAAGTGTGTACTCACTACAGATGGGGAATGAGAACAAAAAATAGCAACACAGCAGATTAAGAAACTGTATTATTGCACAAAATTAGAAAATTTTTTGAGGAAGATCCAGGATGCCTAAATAATAAATCAGAGCCCAGGAAATGAAAGCCTCTGTGTCCTAACACAGGAGCGAGAGGCAGGAAAACCCCTCCTGCACCAGCATGGGGAGGAAGGGGGAAAAGATTAAAAAAATCATAGAATGACAGAATGGTTTGGGGTGGAAGGGACCTTAAAGACCATCTCATTCCAACTCCCCTGCCAGGGGCAGGAACAACTTCCACTCTCCCAGATTGCTCCGACCTGGCCTTGGGCACTTCCAGGGATGGGGCAGCCACAGCTTCTCCGGGCACCCTGTGCCAGGGCCTCCCCACCCTCACAGGGAAGAATTTCTCCCAATATCCCACCTATCCCTGCCCTCTGGCAGGGGGAAGCCATTCCCTGTGTCCTGTCCCTCCATCCCTTGTCCCAGTCCCTCTCCAGCTCTCCTGGAGCCCCTTTAGGCCCTGGAAGGGGCTCTCAGGTCTCCCCAGAGCCTTCTCTCTCCAGAACTCCCCCAGCTCTCCCAGCCTGGCTCCACATTAGAGTTGATATTCCCAGAGAGTTCCACAGAATCCAGAGCCCATATCTCAGTTTCACACAACTGGAGCAGTATTTAGGAAAGATGCTGTTCCCACTTACCCTCACGGAGCAGCAGCAGTGGTGGGACACAGAAGCCCCCTGTGAGTCTCAGCTCTTCTTCGGGGCTGGTTTTAGTCCCAATTCCTGCAGTTATCCTTCACCAGGGGAAGCTCCTCAGCCTCTGGCTCCCCTTCCTTTCAAAAACATCACCAAATAAAGCTCCAGGAAAAGCAGTGAGATGCCAAGAAATTGCAGAGTAAAAAATTGTAACAATATTGACAGGTTTTCTCCTGGAAAGACAAGCATTCCAAGGAAAATAAAGCCCTGATGGACAAAGCCCACGCAGGATTCCCAACACATTTTGTGCCAGTTTCAATAATTCAGCTCTGGAGACAAATCCCTCCCTGTTTTGCTCCAGTGTGTCAAAATATTCCTCCAGTTTTTTGCCTTCCCCAGAGCACAGCCCTGAAGGGAAGAGGAATATCCACAACATGGAATAGGATGGAAAAAGGAAGGATTTTGGCCTCCTAGGAGTCACAGCTCAATACTAAACATTTTTATTTCACTCAGAAGGGAGCCAGGATGTCCTGTGTGGGAGTGGGAGGTTCATTAGCACCTGGCCTCATTTACCAAACAGCACAGACCCTCACAAGTGATTTATGTTCCCAACACATGGATGGGATTATCACAAATAAATTAACTCGAAGGAAAAGCAGGTGAGGATTAAGTGGTAAGAACCCTCTGCTAAAGAAAATTAGGTTAATTACAATCAAATATCTGAATTTTTGAAATCTGTATTTAAAACAGGAGCAAAACAGAGAGAAAAAAACAGTATTGTCATTCCATGTGTAAACAAGCGGAGAGAAAGAAAGAACACTCTGCAAAAAATAGATTTCAGATTAATATTTTACATTTTGGGTGAAAAAATAAGCCACTCAGATTTGGTTTCGTGCCAATTTAACAAGCAAATGGCATTTTCCTATTTAAAAGAGAGAAGAATGTAAAATACAGATATTTAGTGAGATTTTTCTGATTGTCAGATATTCCATGTCTTTTAGTCCCAAAGGAAAGGGTTTGGCCTTCCAGGTTTTAAGTCTTTCTAGATTTTCACCTGCACAATAAAAGAACATCAATTGATGGAAGTTGTTGTTCTGCACACCTGGGCTTCCTTTTTGTGGGAAATAATCCTCCCTCCAAAAATGGACTTTTTGAGATTTCGCTGCAAAATGGTCGTAAAGCTCTGGAAATCCTGACCTGGAAGGTACTAAAGGAAACCACCACTAGATATCACCATCTGACTATTTAATAAAGCTTGGAAAAATGATTTATGTTGTAAAAATCCCAATGATCCTCCAGGTAGATGAAGTTGCCTTCTAGAGGGGCTTAATTCCCACAGCCAGAGCAGGGTGGGAAACGACATCCTGACTCCAGGATTAATTGGGGAGACTTAACTAAAGAGCCCAGCTTTCTACAGGGTCTGGGTCCCAGTACCTGCTGGATATTCCTCTGTGGGAACACGGAATGAGAGCTGGATATGGAGGTAGAAATTCCCTGCCGGCTTTTCTCCTTCAACATCAGATTTTCTGGCATGTGGATAAAAATCAGCTCCAGGCAGAATCTGCCCATGGATGTCTGCCCTGAAAATATGGCACTGCTTTCCTCTGTAATGAAATCCAGCTGCTGCCCTTCAGCGGGCTGGAAAAGCATCTTTTCAGGGATTTTCCCTATGGAATTTGAGTTCACTGAGGCATTTTTCCTGCTCGTGAAAACGGGCACAGCTCCAGTGCAGCTGATGGAGTTTTACTCGCTTAAACTCATGATGGGAATCAGCACTTTCCAAATATAAATAAATCCAAGCAATGGATCGGACACGTCAATTAAAATAAAATTGAAAAAAAAGAGTATTTTAGTGAGTAATAAATGGTTTTGCCTCGTCTTTCTAGAAATTAGCAGACTTTGATCCTAAAATGTATTCTGCAGGAACATTACAGATGTTTTTCTTCCTACAGAGAGAAGTTACTCAAATTTTGGATTAAACCAGAGTAACAAATGCTGGGGGAGAAAAGCACGTGGACAATATTTTTCCTCAAAACACTGCTGTTGTACTGTTTTCCTTCCAGCTAAAATTGTTCATATATTTGATAAAATTAATTTAAAAACGGGCTCTGACACCAGTCCTGAGGAGGGCTGGGATGGGCACAGCTTCCCAGGGACCTCAGGTTGGGCCAAACACTCATTTTTTATGTCCATTTTCTCCTCTGCCGCTCCATTTCCGTCACGGGGATGGAGAGGCGGATCCATCAGGGATTCTCCCAGTGCAGCAGCCGCTGCTGATCCATTGACTGTAATTCCTGGGGCTGGGACTGGGGTGAGAGCACACAGGGTCTCCTCCAACGCATTTCTCAGCGCTGGGAACGACTGAAAACAAGGAGTCTGGAGCTCAGGGTTAACCTCCGACTTCCTCCTTTCCTGAGGAACAACCTCGTGCAATTAACTTCTTTCCAGACTTTGGTTTGAACTATAAATAGATCCCAGGGGGAGCCACGGCAGCACAGATGCCACGGAGCGTTTCTCTCCATGGATAATTGCAAACCCTTGGGCTGCTGGTGCCCTGTGGAATGTTTTCCTTCTCACCCTCAGTTAACCCTCTGCACCTCCAGCAGGAAATCTGGAGAGCTCTGCCCACCCTGGACTCCTCTGGGATTTAGTGATTTGACTAATTTGGCCTCTTCCAAAGGACTCCTGACTTGATTTTGAGTGCTGCGAAGGGGATTAAGGAGACACACGTGGAATTCGGGCAACACGTCGGGAAGCAAATCGTCCTTTTCCTCTGATCCTTCTAGAAAACAAGGACTAGATTCAGTACCACTCATATTCCTTGCACCAAAGTCAATGGGAATTTTTGATCAGGAAATGATCAGTCAGGTCTTGGATGTGTATGAGTCTGATTTTATTAATTTATTTCCTTGTCAGGAATTACCTTTCCCTGTCATTTTAATCAGGACAGAGAAGTTCTTACTTCGCCCACTCAGATCACTTTTCCCTCAGGAGCAGCTTCTTCTCAATCCTACTGATATTTTCTTTCAGAGATGATTTTAAGAAATGGCCAAGAAATAAAGATGCTGGATTAAAACAAACAAACAAAAACAACCACAAGCAAAAACACCCAATAAAAGACTTTACTAGAACAAAACTTCTGCAGAGCAGGTAACAGTGCAATTCAGCTATCACTTTACAATGACAAAATGAATAATTTCCAGGTGGAATATTTGCTGAGAAGCAAGAGAAAGAGAAGAAAATGTGTTTGAAAGCTAAATAAAATAATAGTATTTCCATATCAAAATCTGCATGTACATTTCCAAACGAAGATGCAGGAATGGTGGACTGTTTTTTCAGGAACACTGCAGTCATCTTTGCTTGCTGATTTTGCAGAAAATGAAATGCTTTTATGTGTGGATGTGGCACTTAGAACAAGGTTTGGTGGTGCTGGGTTGATGATTGGACTTGATGATCTCAGTGGTCATTTCCACCCTTGACAGTTCTGTGATTTTCTATACATTATAAAAACATGATCAACCACGATTTTAGAGAGAAATTAATTTCAAATTCTCTATTAGAAAACAGAAAACAGTGACCTTTACTTCCCCTGCTACCAAAGTATGGTTAAGCCTTAAAATATTTGAACAAGTGTAGTGTGTGAATGTTTCCATTTCCCAACCTAATCCTTGGAGCGAAACATTTGTACCCCAATCCCAGCCCTCTCCTGAGCTCAGCAGCTGGGTCAGGATGTGAATTCCACCCTGCAGCTCCGTTTCACACCCCCTGGGTTGGAGATCTGGAGGTTTGGGGTGCTGAACTCGGAGCTGTTTCTGTTGGGAGCGTTGCGTGAGTTGAACAAAGCCAGCGAGTGCAGGAGGGCTCCTCTGGCTTTGGAGGTTTCTATGTGCTGTTCCTGGGAGATCCGAACACTTATCTGATCCAGGCTGTTCCTTATCCAGCTGCAAGCCAGGAGGTTTGTCACGGAACCACACCTGGCCAGGCTTTCTTCAAAGAACTGTTTGTAGAGCTCTGCCACTTTGGCTTCCATGTAGGTGCTGAGCGTGGAGTTGGACAGAGGCTCCTCACTGAGCACCATGCTCCCTTCTCCAGCTTCATCTCCAGCCAGGGACGTCCCGCTCGGCTTCCCGGGATGCTCACAGGGAGGGGACTGGCCCAGGGGGATGTCTGCGGAGAGCAGGACAGGGCCATCAGGCAGCCCATCGCACGCGTGGTCCAGCACACAGCCAGAGTCACACGTGTGGCCCCCCACGCGGTCCCCCCCGATCTGCAGGTCAGGGTAGTGCTGGTAGATGCTGTAGCACGGCCAGGATCTGTACAAATCCACCTGCTCTAGGCTTCCTCCTGCCTTGGGGATTTGTAAAGCTGGGGATGCACTTCCCGTAACCAGCAGTTCCTGATCTTTTGCCGGCTCCTTTTCCGTGGATCCCCACCAAGGGCCACTCCCCGGCTCCACCTCGCTGCTTCTGGCAGAGAGCTCATCCCGCTTCTCACATCCACCAGCAAAGCCTTTTATTTTGGGGATGTCTACAAGTCTCTGTCTCCAGCTTCCCTCTTTAGCCTTTTGGGACGCAGGAGACCTGCGAGGCTTATCTTGATGACAGCTTTCTTTGTAGATGAGCCTCGTTAGGATGCCTTCTGCCAGCATGGTGACAAGCGTGAGCAGCAGGCGGATCACCACAGTCCCACGGAGCCCTGAGAATGAAAGACAGCCACAACAAAACAACAACTATATTATTATTATTATTATTATTATTATTGCCGTTATTATTCGTGAACAACGCCCTTTTCACAAAGACTGTGATTTTTCTTTCTCTCTTAAAGTATTTATTTTTAGCAAACGTTAAACTGGATGCTTTTCCTCTTTACCATGTCCACAAAAATCATTCTGAAGATACGGGGAGGGCATTAATCAGCTGCTTCATCTGGAACATCCCTTCTGCTCCTGGGTCTCTTCTGCATCGTGGGTACTTGAGAGAGATTTTACTTCACAAGCTGTAAAAATCAGCAAAATCATTTTACTTGTCTTTATCAACATCATCAGTAATTAATCAATGTTTTCCATTAAAAGACAACAACGTCCAAGAGCTAAAGAGGTGACACAGTAAGGAAATAAAGATTAAATTCATATTTAGAGGTTGATTCTGACTTGAGCCCTCCTGTGAGGTGCCAAGGAGCCTCAAAAGATGCTGAAAATTCTGCAAGTATAATAAAACTGTATTCAAAATGCAGCTCACATGTACAAATGTGCTTAGAGTCCCTCTTAATGATGAATTTAAAAGATATAAATAGTTCATTTGCCTTCCCCAATAGGGATAATAATGAAGAGATGTGTCTCAAAATAATCTCCTACATTTAATGATTCCATCATTCCTTTTCAATTCACCTACTTTTAAAATCAATGGGAATTTTCACGTTTAGAGTCTGACCTGAACTCACTAAGGAGAAGAAGATCACCACTCCTGGAAATAAGAACATAAGAAAATCATTCTGTTCTTCAAATGTCCTTTTAATCTCTGCACAACTCAAGCACCTTCACACAGCCATGGTGTGCTCATGGTTTGAAACAGGGGGACAGGAGGGGTGGGAGGTGTCACTGAGGAGGACACAGTAGCTCTCCCAAAATCCATGATGTACTGACATAGTTTCCACTTATTTACTCCACTTTCCTCGTGGACAATTGAGGCTCAATACTTTCCACCATGACCCTTCACTCTGCTTTATTTGAAACTCAATACACTGGGTCACTTCTTAATCCCAGTGTCCTTTCAGGAAAAATTCTAAAACTCCAGTTACTTGGGAGATGGAAATGTTCACCTTTTCCCCAAAATGTACACGTTGGCACAGCACCAACGTTTGGTTTTTAACTTTTGGGGGGTTCTCATAGCTTGACTGGCACAGTTCCCTCCCTGAACTGGAATTTCAAGACCAAAGCAGGCACATTCTTCAGCCTTTAAGGCACTTAAGAAACCCATTTCCAAAGAAAGAAGAATACTTGGCAGTCTGAATCTTGCTGAAGACGGATGGAATTTGAAATGCTGCGTGCCTTGTAGGACACCAGGTCCTTACTCCTGGTCTGTAGGACCTCAAGGTACCCAGCTCCTTACCTGCCAATAAATTTGGGTCTGTTGCTTTGAAAATGCTCATGTAGAGCTAAAATATGGTAATCTTAGCAAAACTGGTCTCTTCCAAATAAAGTAAGTGGTTCCTGCGTTCTGGAACAAAGCGTAAGGGAATAAAAAAAGGCACAAAAAGGCCAACTTACCGAGCTCAGTCGGGTCGAGGTGGATTTCCCCGGGCCCAGAGCTCTCCTGCTCAGCTGCTGGGAAAGGCAGATTGTCACCCTCTCTTTGTTCACTGCAGTCTGTGCCGAACAAACCCCGGCCCACGCACCGGGCAGTTCCCCAATCGGTTCTTTCCTGCTAAAACAGAAGTGATCCCGCCAGGAACGGGTGCGGGTTTTGAACACTAAAGTGAGCAAGTCTCAAAGAGGATGTCTGAAAACGAATTGAGAGGTTTGTGACCGCAGGGCAATGCTGAGGAGCAGGGAAGGAGCAGAGGGGCTGCGCTGCACCGGGCGGAGCGAAATGGGAACCGAATTCCACCAACGCTTCCACGGGCAGGGGCTCGGTGCTGCTCCGCTGCCTGTGGGCTCACACCCACTTCCCCTTTGGAGACACACAGCTAAATCTAGAGTCTTGTGACGTGCCACTGGTGGGAAAGAAGTTGGCAACTTCCTTTCATCCAACTTTGATGAAATATCCTGTGTCTGTAAAACGCAAACACGACAACGTGGCGGTCTGAAAGCAGCCCCCAATGGACAGCTGTGCACAACCCTGTTCCTCATTGACCAAATCCACTTTTCCGGGGCTCAAAAATTACCTCTGGCACGCCCCATGTGCCCCATGGTGATTTTAGGTGTCCTTTTCAAGCTGAAGCCAAGTTCATGCCACCCCACCCCTCAGCACAGGATCCAGTCCACAGACAGCCTGAAGAGTTTTCTGTTGATGCCTCTTCTAAATTTCCTTTTTCTCAGAAGATAAAAAAACCTCAATAACTCAGAAGCTGAATCTCATCTAAGTATTAGACAAAAGGTTCTAAAAAGAAACTGTTTAATGACAGGAATAAGAAACAAAGGATCATCCAGTGCCAACCCCAGCCATGGGCAGGGACTCCGCCCACTATCCCAGGTTGCTCCAAGGTCCAACCTGGCCTTGCACACTTCCAGGGATGGGGCAGCCACAGCTTCTCTGGGCACCCTGTGCCAGGGCCTCCCCACCCTCACAGGAAAGAATTTCTTCCTAATATCCCATCTAACCCTGCCCTCTGGCAGTGGGAAGTCATGTTGTGCCTTAGAAATTAGGTTTGAAATAATCCTAGCCAAACAGGTTCAATGGAGTCTCTAAAATGGCTCCTCTTCCCTCCTTATCACCCGTATTTCACAAAAACTTTGGGTTTTATGGAGGCAAAATGAAAGTTCTTTTTATTCCTACCAAATTTATATAAAACTCACTTCATACTTAATAGCTGCTCAAAATGACTGGATTTTTAATCACCTTAGATGAGTAATTTCTGCACAGAAGGTATGGTTGGAACTTCAGCAGAGTCACTGCCCACAGTCCTGTAGGGCAGCAACCAGGGCGGATCAAATTCCAAGTACTTTTAAACCTCCCCAAGCCTGTAATTAGTGCCAGCTGCCGCTGGAATTTTTGTGCAGCTGTTTCAACAAAACACAAAAGTAACAGAGAGAGAGAGAGAAGATATCAAGTCAGGTAATTTGTCTGGAGTGATTAAAATCAAGTCAACTTCCATTTCATTCATACCCAGCAACCTGGTCCGTGGAAGGTGTCCCTGCCCACGGCAGAGGGGGGAACGGGATGAGCTTTAAGGTCCCTTCCAACCCAAACTATTCTGGGATTCAGATATTAAATGTATCAATATGCAAGGAAATCAATGCTCAACACGATCTTACCCGAAATAAATTCCCTTATATTTACAAGATCAGAACAAGATAGAACCGAAGTTATTTCAGAAGCTGAGCACAGACTGCAGTTAAGAGAAATAGCAAGCAAGGATGTCAGAATTTAGAGTTCAATATATATTTTAAAAAGAATTTTTAAATCCTGCATCATTCATATGTGGGAAAAATAAATGCTACAGCGTTGTGTGTTACCGCACACAATTGTGTTACATGAACTATGGCTGCATGTAAACGAAGTCCCTTCTTTCAGCACAGGCTGTGCACTTTGCATGCACATAAATGTGAAATACACATGGACTCTTTTGAAACGTTTTTTGTCGGCTATTTTTTCCAAGCACCGCTGTTGCGAGCCCTTTATTTTCCATTCCTCCCAAGGGCAGCACCTCGCTGCACATCCCAACCCCGACCCGTCAGGAACCGAACGCGCCATCACTGCCCTCAGCCAGCGAGGCTTAAATAGAGGAGGGGCGGGGTTTAGCGCTGACTGACAGCGATGCTGTCCAATAGGAAGGCGGGGCAGGCCCCCCTCGGCCGCTGAGTGGCTGCCGGTTGCCGCAGCAACGGCGCGCGGCGGCGGCGGCGCTGAGGGCCCGGGCGCCATGGCGGCCCCTCAGAGCGGGGCCGGGCGGGCCTCGGGCACGGTCCTGGGTGTGAGGCGTGCGTGCGATCCAGTTCCCTTCGAATAAACACCCGATAGCTTCCCCTGCGTGCTGGGAACGGGTTCGAAAAGGAACTGAGGCCAGATGGGAATTACAGTGCTGCTGGGATTGTATTAATGATGTGCTGGTTTCCTTTTAAGGATTTTGAAATGCCAAGCGACTTACAATGAAGAAATCGCCAAGTTTCTGACGGTATCTTCAGTAAACCAACCTGTGACCGCAGGAATTACTATAAGGAATTGTTGTATATAGGAATTATATATTGCTATGTAGTCTATGTGTAGAAATATATAATTAATACACATAAGGTATTACTATTACAATATATACAGGATCAATACTGATACTTCATGAATACAACACACTAAATACGTGTCTTTGGTAATCAATACATGTATTTTGGATCCTCAGTACTCACTACTGTGCTCACTGTAGTAATCCAGCAATTTCTACTTCACCACCTTGACTTCTAGAATTCTTGCATTTCCCAAAGTTTACCAATACAAACCAAAATTTTTAAACGTCAAAATTGTCTTAATGAACTTTTCAATCTAAAGCATTCTTCCAAGATCGCATAATGTGGGTAAATCACAGAATATTTCTGCAGGAAACTCACTAAAAGGTAACGATTTGGGAATGATTTATTTGTGCCGTGGAATTAGGATGTGAGCAACCTGGTCTAGGGAAAGTTGTCACACATTGTATGCACATGGGTAGCTTGGTTTTTAAAGATTTTGGAAAATTGTTTGTATTGAACTTTAATAAATAACAATTGGAATTTTAAGACTTTTTTTATAAGCAAGAAAACCAGCAATTTTTCTGGGTTGCACAAGTAGAGTGGATACACAGGGGAAATAAAGGGCATTCACTAATTTAGAAACAGCATCCAAATCCCTTTTCCCATCTCAAGGATCAGTTTTAAGGCACTAAAACTGGACAAGTGTGAGAAACAAGCAACAATCACCTTGAAAAGGCATCATGTGACTGATGGTTCTTGGCTGTGCTTTAGTTGTTCCCACAGAAAGCAGCTGATCCTGTAAAAATTACAAACCACTCTTAAAAAGATCAGGTTATGGGTTTCCTCCAGAGGATTGTGAACTGAAGTCTGGAATTTGGGCAAATCCCAGGGCAGGTTAGAGAGAGAAAATGTCATTTCTGTAACTCTAAATCTTCCAGGTGGTGCCGAACTTCAGCATGTTAAGGCTGAGGAGGGACCTGCTGATTTACCAGGGAAGGTAAAAGTGACAGTTTTAGTTTAAAATTTATCCTGCGCTGCCCTGTGGCTACACAAATATTAGACACCGCAACGCCCTGCTGTGAGCAGCATAAAGCTAATTAATTACAGTTTGTAAACGAGCAGGGGAGGGTTGGGTGAGTTCTGTGAGTGTGGGAGCAGCTGCTGCGCCCTGGCTGCTTCCAAACTGTCCCTGCCTTGGGAAAGCAGGTTAATGAGAGAAAAAAAATCCAAACCTTGACATATTACTTTGGGTAGGTGTATTCTAAATTAAATCCATTTAGTAATTAAATCCCATTAGCTGCAACAGGTGAGAGATCCAACCCAACAGACTTCACACACAGCAGTGGACCACGATGATCACCTTCTTTAAATCCTTAACTTTTAAAAAGCAGGATTTTCATCTGAAAACTCCACTTCTTTCAGCTTCAAACTTCAAATTGTGAACAAAGCATGCAAACAAGTCATGGTGTGAGAAAGTGTTCTAAAACAACTTTATTGGAATGATACAGGAATGGTTAATATACAAGTTAAATCCTCAATGCCTGCTTTCTACATAGGAAAAAAAATAAGAAAGAAAAGAACAAATTCAGTTCCTGCACCCATGGAAACAGAAAACCAGCACAGAGGTAGCAGATTTCTGGCACTCCTGAAGTCATGCAAGAGATCTGCATCAAAAAACTCAAGTTTTACAGACACACCAAAGAGATTTTGGGTATTTTCCGTTTGTGTCGGTGCCTTGTTCCCCGGACAAAGGAATAATTCAGCCTGGCTCAGCAGAGCTGCCTTAGGAATGCTGATACAGTTTGAATGCTCCCATATGGCAGGGGGGGGACAGACGAGGGGACTGACTTTGCTTTCTTAAACTTGGCAATTTTCTTGACCGTTGAGACAGAGATTGACCTCGTTTCAGAATGTTTTGGGTCGCTGAACTGACAGAATTTGGCAGCGACTTTTAATTACAGCTTCTCCAAAATAATGCCTGTAATTCACCAAACTTGCACAGGGAACACAGCAAACTGGTGTGGGTACAGAGACTTGTGTGTCAAATCCCACTTAGCTCACCAGACTTCACTCACTATTCCATAGTTCCCAAAAACTTGAGCAGGAGTTTTAGACACAGAGAAAGATGAGGCCAATATTAAGAAAGGAAAATCACCTCGTTCAGAAAGATGAAACCATAGTGAACAACAAAAATCTGATGCTGGATTTCAAATACAACCGAACTTCCATCCCCAAGAGATCTTAAATTTCACAGAATTTCAGTGATTTCTGATAAAACCTGTTCATAAAAAAGCACAGTTGCGTGTGTTAGTCTTTAAGGTAAGGCAACATCCATCTCTCTACCTCTTGATACTGTCATACTTTTGTAAGCACAAGCTTCAAACTGCTTCCCAGGCTCCCAAAATGATAAATCAGGAGTTCAGGTACGGCCAGGAAATACAGGCTCCCTCATGAGCACTGGGAGAACACACAGGTTAATATTGCCTGTGGTCAATTCACCCATACAAGACACTGATGGATTTGCAATTCCTGTAATAGCTCCTTGATATGGCAATAATAATGGAAATGAAGGTTTTAAACCTTAAAATAAAAAGAAGTCTTGCTTAATTACAATAGTTTTTGCTATTCAAACATTTATTTCCTCATTTGAAAAAATACTATATGAACCTAATGGCTACTTGAACATGCAGTGAGATGTTTAATGCTCTAAGCAGTGTGAACTGGTATTTTTGTAGAGAAATACATTAAAGGCTTTCACCCTTACACAGGTAAGGAAATGCCATTTCTGGCCATTTTGGCTTGTTTGCAACGTTGAATCTTGCCCCAGAGGTGTCCTTGCTCGTGCTTAGGCAGCTGTGAGGGACTTGTGTCCATGGCCCACATCCCTTTTTGTCAGAAGAGCCCACACAGATCACTTAAATTAGAAATACATGGGGTTTGTTGGGTTTTTTATCATCTGTACAGTGTGTAACAATACAAATCTTAAATACCCATCCTACAAAAGACAAACACAACTTTCCAAAGTGACTACAATGATTATACTACACAGTACCACCTACAATTCCATCTGAAACCAGGAAAGACACTGAAAAATTACTGTGTCATTCAGTAACATTTTTGAGGCAACTCAGGCACTAAATTAGTATCTGACGAGGTTTTAGATGCTGATTTCCATAGTTTAAATAGTTGGACCTCTAGGTAAAACCCATCTGAATGATTAGTACTAAAATAGTTTCTTTAAGTTTACACAAAGTGGACGAATTGCCAGGACAGTTTCAACTACGTGGAACTCATTCGTGTCTGATTGCTTCGGCTGCTGTGAGAACCCACTCCCTGCTCCCTGCCCTGAAGTTCACATTTCCATCTCGTGGTCAATTTGTGTTACGTACAGTGAATGCTGCAAGCACCAATCAAATGTTAGAAATCACATCTACATTTCTTGAAGCTGAGACAGTTGGACTATTTTATAAAAAGCTGTGGAAATTCCCTTTACAGACATTTAAGGCAGTGGAAATTCACGCTTGCTGCTTGGCCAGTGCTTCAGCTTCCTGAAACAGCAAAAAGAATTACACACGTTAGTACTTTCTCATTATGTTTCAGAAGGAACATGATAAAACAATAAACGGCATTTCTCAGTCTTCTTCCAACCTTTGTAAGGTGATCACAAATAGGAACAGAGTGACAACAGAAGAAATGCAAAAGGAATTTCCTTTTGGGTGGTTTTTCCAAGTGTACTTTTGACTGCAGATTAATTTCATTACCTGCTAGCAGCAACATGACCTACAAGGAGATGAATGAGAGATGAATTCCCAGTGCCCTCAGTGCAGCACCTCAGTGGGGACAGCCTGGTTTATCTGAAAGGACGAAGTTCAACATCTGCCGAACTCAACTTTTATGTAACGGAGCCATTTGCTTTTGTGACTGCGTAGAAATACTCAAGATAACAGACTCAGTATCACTGCTACCATGAGCCAGCATGGCTAAACAAACAAAAAACAAGAGGAGAAAGCACTAAGAGGGGAATTTCCAAGAAGTCTGTAAGATTTTTAAGCCAGAGGACACAGAGGGTGACCCCAGCCTGCAGGGCAGGAAGTCCCACGCGTATCTCCCGTGTTTTGGACGTGGTGGATCACTCTGGTTTTCCTGGCTGGCTGCCCTCATCCTGCCTTTGAACTCCGGGCGTGGGAAGAGCCTGGCTGGGAGCTGCCGTGCTGCAGCGGCCGTGTGCCGTGGGGCAGGGAGCGGGGCCGGGCTGTCACCGGGCACGCACAGCCCTGTGCCAGGACATCCCGTCCATCCACGGCACAAAGGGCAGGGCAACAGCGAGAGGAACATCAAAAAGGGCTACAAAGCCTGGAAAAAAGCAGCACGTTTGATATTCTCTAAGAGACAAGTGGTTCTTTGAATGGTAAGAAAGAGGAGAAGGCTCCCTTGGCTTTGTAACAACTCCATTAACCAGTCCAGAACTGCAACAGTGACACCTCGCTCTTTCTCTTTGCAAGACTTAAAGTACTGCTCTTCAGAACAGGCAGGGGAAAGCTGCTGAGGATTCCTGGTATTCTCCCTTGTACAAGTAACCTGCTAACCTATTTTTCTTGAAGGTCAAACTCCACTTCCTTGGGCGCAGTCCTCCAAGTTATCTGGGAGAGGCTCAGCTTTCCAGGCTTGACACTGTCCCTCTTTCATACTTTTCCTTATTTTTCCCTCAAGGCCCCTCACTCAGCACCCTCTCAGTCCTTAAATTCTTAACAAAGAAATAATTAAGCACAGCTTTTAACTCACAAAATCCCCTCTTTAAAATCCACCCATATTGCTTGAAGTAGGGGTATTTAAGATAAATTGAAGGCTAGCCTTTCCCAGAGTCTGCAGATCCAAAGAATAAACCAAACCACCAGGGATCGTTTTCCATGCTCATTTTTGAGCCACTCCTGTTCAGCATTTGTATCAAACCTTTGTGTTCTGAGTCAAGTAACTTCCCAAATCTCTCATGATGGCACTGGATGGAGGTTTCCTACCAAGGTTGCTCCCAGCCTCCTGCGATTTTCTGCAGATGCCACGTCATTCCCTACACTCTTCTATCCAAGCTGCACAAAGCTATGCTGGAGATGCCAATTCAGCACCTACAAATCCATGTACCCTCCTCAGCAGGCAACCAGCTCGACTGGACATCCTCCTTGTGGGGGATTCCCAAAGTCAGCCCAAGAGCAGGATACAGGGGGGTACAAGGTCACTTCTGCAAAGTTTATTTACCGTCATCGGCCCAACGCAACATGGAAATTCAGCAGAGCACAACCGTGTTCTATCCCTCCTTTTCAAAATTCACCTTCTCCTTAGGTGAGGACAGCACGGAGCATCCCTGAGGACAGAAGCAGAGCTCCTGCCAGCCACGCTGGCTGCTCCAGCCAGCCGGCAGGCCCGGGAAGCAGCGGCGTTCACCAGCAGTACCGAGACAGGTGACCTGATTTGTTATGGCAGCAGCTGCTCTCTGCTACCACTGCACTTCCCAGGGAAAGGCATGAGCTTCCCTGCATCCCACAGTCTCAGGGATGCTTCCTGGCTCCTTGGCTCCATCCTGCACACTCTGCTGTGCGGTGCAGATGTTCCAAGGAAGTTCACCAAGATTTCCAGGACTGTGGCACTGTGTGCAGCTGGTCTGAGGCCAACAGCGGGTGATGCTGGGGCACAGATCCCAGGCTTGGCTCTGCACAAGGCAGGTCTTCCCCATCACACCATTCCCATCAGTGGAGCTACTGCTGGAAATTTGGCTCCCAAATTTCAGTCTGACCCCCAGTCTGCAGTGCTCACTGCTCATGGGTCACCATCCACCTTTAAAATTAGGTCTCTTAGTGACGTGCACAGCGTGACCTTCGACTCGTCCGTGAGTAAAGCTGAAAGGGAACGGCGTGTTCATCCATTGGAACAAGAAAGCTGGAAGTGACCTGGAGGATCCTGCTGCTGTCAAGTGAAACGTATAAAGCAGCCTTGTCCTATCCTATCAAAATCAAAAGGAGAATTCCAGCCCATTGAATCTGCAGAGCAGCAGCCCAGTTTGTAATTGGCAAAGGAAAACAAGCTTTGGATAACAAGCTGGAGGAAAAAATTACTCTGAAGCAAGACCATGTTATTTCATAAACAGTGGCTCTGGTTTCAAGGGATTTTCTAGGAGAAAAATCTCATCAAAATTTCACATGAATTAAATTTTTTCACTGAATTGAAAACATTCTTTGATTTTGGGACAGTTTTTTTCATCTAGATTTCTTATGCATTCTTCAGTGCAAATATTAACTACTCTTTTGAAGCTGAAGCCTGAAAGCCTCTGGAGACGGAGTGTCTCACGGGGAGATGGATGGGGGCAACCACAGCACAGGGATCACATCCTGCCCTGAGCAGAGGAGGAGGAGGAGGTGTGGGCAGGCTGGGTTCACCTACCTTTGAGCCAGGGGGTGCAGTCAGGCCTAGGAAGGCGTACACGGCGTTGTTCTCCCGCGCCTCGAAGAACGCGTTGTAGTCCTTCACCGTGGGACCAGGCAGGGCAACAACAGGCAGAAAAATGGATTGTCAGAAATAATCCCAGCTCCTTTTGGGGTGTCACCCAACCCACGCTGAGCAAGCGGCTTCCTGTGGCCGAATGCAACAGCCAGTGGCACCTCAGGGATGTGGCATGAGCACTAACACCACACAAACTGCTCTGGATGGAAAGGGATAAGCTGGGAATTCATCCTCTGTCGCAAGGAGATGTTGCTGTGAGGTGCTCCAGCCTCTCCCAGAGGGACAGACTTCACAGCAAGGCAGGTGTTGTCACTGGTCTGGTGTGGACACCCCTCCTGTGGACAAGCCTGGACCTTGTCATCAGAAACCCTGATGTCCCCAGATGTCACTGCTAATTCTTGATTAGTGATGGCAACTGTGCAACTGTGGATTCCAGCTCTTAAACCCGTCAGAAGTTCAGCTGAAACCTCTCACTGAGAGTGCACCTTTCCCATCACAATTCCCACTAAGGATTAGTCTGTCCAGGTGAAGGCGATGGGGTGGCACTGTTCACTCACAGTTGCCCTAAACACACACAGAGCCACTTCCCAGGAAAATTAAGATTAAAGAGAAAAAAAGAGGCTGCTGCAGCTGAAACAGAACAAAGTACAGGCACCAGAAGATTCCAGCTGCCTGGACTTCAGGGATATCAAATTATTTGCTCGATTTGCACACACAGCATTGGCATGCTGGTTTGATAAAAGTGTGTATGATTATGGTAAATCCTCCCTGAAGCCCTTCTGGTGACAGGACTGGGGCTGCTTGATAACAAAGGGGTTGTTTATCTTGCTGGTGCATGGTCCATCAGCCTGCTCCACAGCATCTCCCAGGACAGGAATTCCTGGGACTGAGGAGCAGGGCTCATGCCAGCATCTCCAGTTACAGCCTCTCTGCTGTGCCTGGGCCAGGAAAGTCAATTTGCTCTTTCCTCTGCCAGTTGTGCTGCATCAGACGGAACAAACAGGGAAATTCATGCTTGAGAGGCATCAGATAAAGACAGAAAGGGGTTCAAATTCTGGGCACAGACTTAACTTTTACCTTCCTGAAAGCTGAACTGTAGCAACTCGAATCCAGCAACACAATTGACCAAATCTCAAAAGTTCAAAGTGACATCAACCAAAATTCTGGGGATGAAATAAACCCCATAGCAAGAACCTTGGGACCAGCCCCTTCTCAGCTTTTAGCTGCAGACAGCAACTGATCCTTACATTTGTCTCTCCAAACCAACCCTTCTCCATGTCACAACCACAGTTAGTAAAATTTTGAGAGCCAACTGGCACAACAGCTCACTGTGGATATCATTTCAATTTCTGCTTCTATTACAAGCAAGAAAAATTCCTGGCACATTGAGAATAATTTCTTTCAGTAGGCACAGACTCGTCTCGCAAAGGTCCAGAAATGGCAGGTCCTGACTTACAGACTTTGCAGGTCAGAACCAGACTTCAAAAGGGCCAGAGGAATGCACACTGTGAGCTCTGTTCAGAAGATATTATGTTTTAAACATAAAACTAACAGTTAATCTAATAATCATTGAAGCATGGCCTGCTGAGTACAAGTACTGCAGGGCAACTTACTTTTGATCAAGCATTAAAATAATTACAAGTAGGATTTGTGTTTGCAACACAAATTTTAATCTGTCCAAGGCACTGCAGTAAGTGAACCACAGCAGCCTTTCTTCTGCAGGCAGCACACTGAGCTGATCCCAAGAAGGATCAGAAAACTGATTTATGATCATGGCAGACATCACTTTGTATGATCTGGGATCCACACCTACTGGCAAACCCCACATGGGCAGAACAGATCTCTGAACTTGCTACAGAACATAAGGTTGGTGCAACAGGACCAGATTTCTGTGAGGTGTTAGTTCACAATGTGGGGAACATGAGAATTAAAAAAACCTGGGAACTTTCAGAGCCATAAGATGGGGAAAAGAATTATATATACACTGCAAGGTGGGATCTAAATCAAGAGCTCCACATTTTAATTTCTCCTATGGTGTGACTGGAATATTCAAGACTCAATTATTGTTAAAAGCCCAAGAGCAGGGGAAATATCTAACGCCTTCCACAGCCTTCAGTTTGGACGCTTTAACCACAGCTGGCCAGGCCCCTGCTGCTCACAGCAGCGAGGCACAGGCTGTGGCAGAGAGGAGGGGGCGTGGGATGAGCAGAGGGAGAGCTGGAGCCCTTACCCCGAGGTAGCGGCTGTCGTTGAAGAGCCGGGGGGGCAGGGGGTTCCCGCTCGCTGGCCGGCTGTCCTCAGGGACGTTCTCCCGCATCCATTTCCGGTTCTCCTCATTGGCCGCGATATCCTTTTCCTCAAATTCAATTTTGTTGGCTTCCAAGAAGCCTAACACATCTTGCTGCTGCTTTTTAATCTGTCACAAAAGAAGGAGAGGGGGAGAGAAGGCAAACACTATCAGTTAAACCATTTTTAATGCAGTTCTGGGGTTCGATGCAGAAACCAGGGGGTGCAAACCAGGTTGAAAATGGGAGCGGTAAGAAAATTCTTAGAATCAAAAAGTATCTTCTGAAGAGTCAGATCTGAGCCTTGACTTGGCTCCTACAAAACTCAACAGGCTGAAGCCTAAAGATGCTGTCCCTACACACTTAAGTGTTGTGACCTTTAAAGGCGCCCCCCCAAAGCAGAGGTGTGAGCAGGGCCCTTGTGCTGGCCAGGCTTTACAGTCACCTCGGGGGAATGTTGTTTTTCAGGTGCAGTGGACTTTGCTGGAGGCACATTTGAGGTACAGCCTGCTTCCTTGTGCCCTTGGAAGCACAGGCTGAACCCCCCCTTCTCAGAGTCCAGGTTTTTGTCCACCTGGGTGCCAGAAGAGATCTTACCAAGTCCTCATGGACAGTAAGATCCCAAGGCAATTTTGGCTCACGTTTCTTTGGACAAAAGCGCCTCTTCTGCTGTGTCCTGCCTGTCAGCAGGGCAGGCACAGTCTCTGCAGAGCTGTCACCCCACAGTCCCACCCTCACTCCTGTCAGGGAGGCTGGCTGAGCTCCCACACCTGATGCCACCCATCCTTGTGCACTCACACGCAGCATCCAAGGAAAAAGCAGGATCTGTGCAGCAAACGGTGCTGGCTCTGCCTAGGGAAGGTGGTTTTTATTACTGTCATGATGAATTACTGACTTCCCAACACAGAGATGTTCTGCTTATGCTCTGCTCTCCCTCTGCATGACTTTACCACCATGAAGGAAATTATAACCACGCGCATCCTGGCAACGAATAAAAAAATGGCATTTAACGGGAAATTTGTGTTCTTCAAATCACGCCCTCCACTGCAAAACCAGTCCGAGGCCTGGCTTTAACCTGATGAGCTCGGTGCCACAAGAGCAGCGTTTCACACAATGTTTGGTGCTAATTCAGGTCAGCCCAGCTCCCGGAGCAGCCGCTCCATATACGGCCACGGGCAAACAGGGAGCTGCCGGGGTCAGGGCCAGCCAGCCCAGAGCCAAATATGGAGCCCGTGCCCGGCTCGCCCAGCCACGGGCAGCCAGGGAGCCTGAGCAAAGCACTGCCCTGGAGGGTGTGGGCAGGGGAGCAGAGCCCGGCAAATCCAAAGAGGGACCTTTCCAGCGTGCCCCGACTCGGCCTTCAGCTGCTCCATCCGTGCCAGACCGCGGCAGCGGCGCACCCAGCTCGGTGCAGCACACAGGCACCCATCCTGCTCTCCCGAGGGAGGGAGTGTGCTCCCAGCTGCCTGCCCAGGGCTGCAAAGCCAACGTAATTCCTCCCACCACGTCAGCACAGGAGCTGCTGGACTCGATGGGAGCACCCTGAAACACAAGGATATTGCTGATTTTCATCGTGGCTAAAAATAAATAAAACTGGAGGAGTTAATATTGCCCCGAGGAAATAATTTGTGTACAGGTTGTATAAAAACATTCTCAGCAGACTCAAACCTTTGGGTAAGAGGTTTTTTTGCCTGCCTTTAGGAGCAGGAGGGAGGAGCAGGGGAAGCTTCTCCCCATTGAGCTGTACAGCTCAGAGGGAAGAAAAAGGTAACACTTCCTTCATGAACTGTTCTGTAGGGTTAAAATAAGGGGAAAGTCTTTGTAACTGGAAACTCCTCTGTTACTAGGACTCGGTACTAAATTTTTTTCCCTGAACCAGTTACATTTTAATTAACCATTTCCTACAATCTCTAGGTTACAGATCCAACTAATTTTTCTTACTCTCAGATCCTTAACTTGTCCAAAATCCACTGCTTAGTGAGAACACACCTTAAGAGGTCCCAGAATCACTAAGGAATTACACAAAACCAAGTTTTTACCCAATCTACCATTAAACTATACACTCTGCCAGGTAAAAGAGCTCTAAGTTGGACAGGAATCAGCATTTTGATCTCCTGAGAAGTCACTTTATTTTTAAAATCATTTTGACTATTAGACTGTGTCTCAGCCTCACACCCATCCTCACACCCCTCCCAGCATCTCACAGTGGGACAGCCTCTGGGTTGTTTTTTCAGCTCCAGGTGAACCACAGTACAACCAGTACAACCACATCCCAAATTGACAACTGCGGCCATCACAACCCTCTCTGCTTGTTTTTGAAGAGTTGGCAAAGCTGGAAATGTATTTTTTTTTCTGCTAGAAAAGGCACCACTGGAAGGCAAGCAGAGAAGTTTGGTCTCTGTGTTGCTCTCAGGCCGTCTGTAGTCAAGGGAGGTAATTCTCTAGAGAACTCTACGGCAAAGCAAGGATGGTGTTGATGTCTGAGGAATATTAGTCTGGAACCGTTGTTTTCTGGCCAGACAAAAAAAAGTTGGAAGATGAAGCAGCAATGTTTTCCTCCCAGCTCCTCAGACAAGTCTCTGGGCCACGGTGATGAGCACTTATCTAAGAGCACTGAATGCTCCAGAGAAACAGGGCACCAACTGCTGGGCACAACAGGCACCAAGCTGCCACATCCTGTTATTTTATGGGATTTTATTCAGCAAACTTCCATTAATCTCAAGCAGTGGAATAGCACTGAGGGAAGGGCTGAAAATAGAGCAAGAGACGTCTGCTGCTGCTTCAGGGTGTTTTGTCTTACTCGAAAGGGCACACGTTCTCCTCGGGACAGAGCCTGGAAGAAGGTTCCTGCTGCCCATGTTTGGGAAGGAGCAAGGAGCCTTTCTTCAGGATGCGCCTGTCAGCACACAGCACTCGCTTCCCAGAAAAGCCAGCGCCTTCCCAGATCCCACACCTCATCCTATGTAAACAACTGTCATGTCTGAAGCCATTTTGGCCTGCAAAGTGCAGCTCACTGCAGTTGGCAAACACGAAAATCCTTGTTTATTCCGAGTGCTCCTGACACATTGTGCAGGGCCGAGAGCGCCAGCGGGGAGCCGGGAATGTGCGGAGAGTCAGCGCAGGAGCTGGGGAGGGTCCTGAGGCCTGGGACCGCCACTGGTGGAGACACCAAAGCACAGGAACAGAGAAATCAAGGATAGGGATGGACAGACAGCTGTAAGGAAAGGAAGGGGCTGCAGAAGGGAATTAGCAACATGCATGGACGGAAACAGGAGGAAAATGCCAGGGTGGAGGTGGGATGGAGACAGAGGGATGGAAGGAGAAGGGGTGGGAGCAGGTGAAGTCAGTACTGCCAGGAGGAAGGGCTCCATCAGCTGGAGCTCCCCACTGCCCTGCCTGGGAACAAGGATGCCCTTGGAAAAGCCAGTCTTGCTCACAGGTGCCTCTACCCCAGCCCCAGAAACAGAAACACATTCCTGGTTTCTCTGCCTGTTCAACACATACTTGGGAGAAAAACAATTCCTGAGGCGAGTGGAAATGTTTTACTTTTTGCTGATGTTCCCAAGGTAATATTGAAAGGAACATTTAGTGAAATAAATCTATTTTCTCTTTGTTTTGGCTTTCAGTGCCTGCTCCAGAGACAGAAACAGCTTTATGGCAACTTACTGGCGGTTAAGCGAAGTCTCACCACCAAGCTGTGATCTTGTGCTACAAAATCCACTGAGTAGCAAGATTCTCTTCCTTCCCAGTTACAAGCCAATCATGAAACATTAAGCTTTCAACAGAGCATAGGCACAAAATAACATTATAAAAAAGAGTGTAGAATTGTGAACAATTACTGCCCCTCACTTGGGTACCCATCAGAAATTGAATTTACTGTTCTTAGATCTAACTCCCATCAGTGATGTCAGTAACACAAGAGAAGCCACGTCAAAGCTGCCAAGAGTACAAAGAGGGGATGTCTGCCAACAAATCAGTCCATCAAATATAGAGTTTTAACCCCAAAGTGGGAATAAACTTTCCAGAAAATGATGCAATGTTTTAGAGTCTCCTCCAGATCTTTACTCATTGAAAAAAAACTAATTTAAAAAAAGAACTCAACTAAAAGATAATAAGCAGAAAGGAGGCAGGGATGATGCTCCAGGACCTTGGTCCAGTGAGCAGGCGGCGTTCCAGCCTCAGCTCCAGCCAGGACTGTGCTGGCTGTCCAAGAGCCAACTTCTCCCAGCACCACCCCACTGCAGGGAAGCACTTCTTTTAAACACTTTTTGGAACTGAACTTCACAGAAGTTTCTATCTCGCGTGGTGCACACAGGCACACACACACAGAGAACAGTCCAGTCTACTCTGCTGGCCAAGAAGGGGTTTGGGTTGGTTTTTTTCAGTCTTGTTATTTTTTCAGTTTATAAATAAATCCCTTGTTGGACAATAGACATGTTTTGGAAATCTATTTATGGACCACTGGAAGCCAAAGTAAGTTTACAGTCTGAGTGCTGCTGTTTTGATCCAACAACAAACTTGCCAACTGCAGCTCTGCCATCCTGGCACTTGGCACGGGGCTTCTCCACCACTGCTGTGGGTCCTGTGTCCCAACTTCCACGCAGGGAAAAACCACAGATTTTAGTTATTTCTTTCCCAATTATGGGATTAAATGGCTCACGCATAGTGGTGAGGATTTAAAAGAATTATAAAGAGATTTTTTATGATCTTCCCAGCTATGATTCTATCATTGGTTACAGCATCAGGACAAGAGGAAATGGCTCAAGTTGCATCAGGGGAAGTTTAGATTATTAGGTATTAGGAAAAATTTCTTCATGGAAAATATTGTAAAGCATTAGAACAGGCTGCCCAGAGAAGTGGTGGACTCACCACTCCCTGGATGGGTTAAACAAAACATGTGGATGTGACACTTGAGGACATGGATTAGTGGTGAACATGGTGGTGGGGCTGGGCTGATGGTTGGACTTGATCACCTCCGAGGTCTTTTCCAACCTTAACAATTCCATGATTCCATTATTCTCTCCAGTTCCTGCTGAGTAAGCAGACTGAGCTGCCTCTCCCAATCCCACATCTGGGATCCAGCCCCAGGAGAACAGAGAAGCAACACCTTAGTGCAGATCTAGATCTCACACACTTCTCAATTCAGTTCCAAGACAAAATCAGCTTTAAAAGGGGATTTTTTTTCCATTTGCAATTCCAGCCTTCTGGGTTCTAGATAAACAAAAGCAACTACAGCTTTAAAACAGTTGTATTTTATGCCAATGATGGATTTAGATGTGATGCTTCATCCTTAGTAGGGGCAAATCTTTAAATCCCAGAAGCTGCTGCTCTGTGCAGGAAGGTGAAATCCAAACTCCAGGTGATGCTGCTGGTTGTGGCCAGACTTGGACCATCCACTCTTCAGAAGCTTCAGTCTTCTGAAGATGGAGAAGCTGAAATTTAAGCACTGAATGGGAAAACTTCAGCAAACTCCTCCACTGGCAGCCAGCAGCAAGGTGGAAACTCCCAGGAAGTGATTTTCCTTGGAAGAATGGGCAGCATGCGGAATGCCAAGTGCTGCCAACACAAACTGACTTACCATGAATTGTGGACTGAGCTGTGGCCACACTGTCACAATCCAATGGCACTTTTTGGAATTAGAGTAAAAAATATTGGGGTTTTTGGTTTGGTTTTTATATTTCTCACCTAATTTCTAAAATGACCTTGCTTTCCTCACCCTTAATGCAGAAGCTCATACTTGCAAATGAGCTGTAAAATGCTCAGGAATTTCTCCTCCCACTACAACCTAATTTGTAGGAGTTAAACAGCCTAGCAGCTCAGCCATGGATTTAAATGTCACAGATTCCTGATGGGCCCCTAAGCTTGTTCTCCACCCCAGCACACGGCAGCAGGCCTCCCTTCTGAGCAGCCTTGCTTCTGGCCTCCATCAGAGTTTCCTCTGGTTTTACTCTAAAATATTCCAGAAAGTCTTTTTTTTCTTAAGTGGTTTTGTTGGTTTTATTTGGATGAATAAGCCCATTTTTTTCCCCCCCTATTAGCTTAAAATTACAATGTGCCAGTTCTGGTGGTGCCACTGGTCAGAGAGTGGGAAACCTGCAGGCAACTCCAGCACTGACCTGGCTGGGTCAGAGTTTTGCCAGGTGTCTCCCAGGAATTCCTGTCTCGCTCTTTACTTCTCTCTGCTTGGCAGAACATCTTCCTATTTTTAGGTCTGGGTAATTATCATCCCAGAACTCAAAGCACTCCTTTGTTCTGGCTATTTTAAGCAGAGAATTACATGTAGTGGTGCCATCATTGTCTCTCCCCACATTTGCTTTCTGGGCTGTAGGGAATGAGATTGAGGACAAGCACAGCAAAACCGCCGTGAACTTACGTGACCTAAATCAAACACAGGAGACTGGAGAAGTTCACGCTGGACTTGTGCTGATCTTCTTTTTATTTGCCAGAAATTAGACATGTCCAGATGGGCTCCATATGTACTGACTCTCTCTCCTTTTGGGAAAGCCCATGGCATATCCACACGTATCCTGCAGAGTGGTCACAGCAGCCCTGGTTTGATGTGGTTACACCCCAACAGTTTAAAATTTGTTTATTTGGAAACGGTTTTTACCACCAGGCACTCACCAACCCAGGGCTGCATCAGCATCACCAGCCCGAGACCTGGCGCAGGAGGGAACAACCTCATTCCTGTTGCTCACGTGTGGTTTGGGAAGACACTTCCTTTTAAAACCAAAAAAATGTGAAAGGATGCAGAGGGAGCACCACACAAGAACGAGGCTGGGGGAGAATCCAAGCTACCAAAAGGTTTTTGTAATTTAACCTGGAGGTTACATCACCTCTGGCAGCACGTGGTCTGTCTGCAGCGGGGCTTTAGCCTGGCATAAGGTACCACCCCACAGACCAGATTTTGGAACACAAGCCAAAAATATAGCTGGAACAAAGGACAAAGTCTGCACTTCCCTAAACAAGACCACAACTTGCTCCAGAAACCATAGAAAGTTACATAAATGAAAAAGCTGATTCATGAGAACAAAAATAAAAGCTTCTCTCATGGATTATAATGCCATTGTAGCTGCATTCATTCAATAACCCAAGGCCTATAAACTTGTTAAATCCCACACCAACAAAACCCAAGTCCAAAGATCCTTGTGCATTCAACAAGTTTTTCCTACCAGAAGAACAAACAGGAAAGCTCACATTACCTCTATGTACTTAAGTCCTGGGGATCAGGATTCCCAGTGGAGCCAAGGGTGCTTAGAGACCCAACTCCCACTCACTTTTATTTACTCTGACACAGACTGCAAGGAGAATAAAATCCCCAGGGGGATTTGACATTTAGTTCCTTTGGGCTGCTTTGGGAAGTTCAGCCGGTAAGACAGGCCTGGCTCCCCTGGTCACACAGCCCAGCAGAGCTGAGCAGGTTCCTAATTGCCACGTTGCCAAATTGCTGTTGGAGTTCAAGGAATTCGTTAAGAAAAAAATAAGAAACCTTTTCTCTCTTGTTCCAGCAAGGAGAGTTTGAGCTCAGTGTTCCAGCAGGGCTTCTCAGTGTCACTAATTTGGTGTCAGACACACAGCACAGCCAATTCTACCACACCTCTACTACAGTCAAATTCTAACAAGATACTGAAAGGCCAGAAATAGGTCAGAAGTGACTTGCTGCACCACATCCAGTGTCTGTTTAGCTACTTTCTTCCTGCAGTGGCCAAAAGCAGATTCCTTTACCCATTAGTCAAGTAGGAGGACAAGTAACATTTCCTTATTTATATCTCCCCAGCTTCTGGCAAACAGCAGCAGCAGCAGCACTGCCTAACAAAGCCCTGATGGTTTTTTAATGTGTTTTAGGTTTACTTTCTATGAAGGCACCTTAAGGATCAACGTATTATCACAGCTTAAGGCAAATTCTGCTCTTAACAAATAATGTCCAAAGGCTGGGGAAGTGTGTGGGGGTGAATCCACTCATCCTTCAACACCTGCCTGTCAAGGACTATTGTGGTGTTATCAGGATTCTAACACAGAAATCTTATCACTGGCAACACCTGAAGATTGTGTTTGAAAGTACCATTTAATAAACTTCGTATTTTGTACCAGTACACAAAAATGGTTCTCTGTCAGATGAAACCCCACCTCTTTTCCTACTGAAGCACTAAATTCAGAAGTAAATCTTCCTGTCTTTTGGCTGCAAGGAAAAGATGGTTGGGCACTGACCAGGCTCCTCAGGGAATGGGCATGGCCCCAAGGCTGCCAGAGCTCCAGAAGCCTTTGGACAATGCTCCCAGGGACAGGGGGGGATTGTTGGGGTGTCCTGTACTGGGACAGGAGCTGGACTGCATGATCCTTGTGGGTTCCTTTCAACTCAGGATGTTTCATGAAAAGAAAGATGACACCATGCATTCTCCTTTAAATCTCCTCCTTCCTGGATGCTCCCCAACAGGTTTTCAGTGGCTCATGCAGCATCTCCTGGCCTGTCCAGCTCCTGGATTGCACTGGCAGTATCCAGTTGTTTTGCCCAGGAGCCCAGCTCAGTCTCAAGAGATGCACAAACTCCCCGGAGTGTTCTGAGGGGCTGTGCAGAGCAGATGCACCCCACCTCCAGTCAGGATACGTGTCCTCACCACAGCCAGAAATGACACTTCCCTCCACTCTCTGCTGCAGATGCTTCTGTTCATTCTGTAAAATGCTTAAAGAGGGTCACTATTGCCAAGTCAAAGTCATTCACAAGCCAGGATATGCCAAAGCTCTTGCCAACAGCAGTCATGGCCTGCTCAAATACTGCTTCCCCAAACACAGACATTCTGTGCATCCAGAGATGGGCTTTCTGTTTCTTTGGGATTTTCCCTTCCTTTTTTCAGTTTTTTTAAAGTTCTGTGAAGAGTGACAGCAATGCCCAACGGGATTATTTGCCTGGATTTCAAAAGCAAACAATCCCCACACAGCCAAAACTTCCATTTGCAGGAATTGTAATGCAAGATTTTAACGTTTAAAATCTCATTCCATCAGCAGCCAAAAAATAGAGACATTTGCTCATGGGATGGCAGCAAGCCTTTTTACACTGTACTTCCACACACAGGGAACACAAGATCCCCAGCAGCTGGGCAAGGGAGAAGTTAAAACCCCAAAGTCCCAGGAAGCTCTGGCAGCACTGCAGCTGGTGCCAGCAGAGGCACCAAACCTCCCTACCTCCTTTTTGTAGACAACCCAAGAGCCTGAACACAGAAAAACCGTGAATGCAAACGAAGCTTCCAACTGCTGAGTGCTGGGAGAACTATTCCAGGTCTGGAGAGGTGTCAGACTGAGAGCTGTCCTCTTGCACAAGGAAGAAAACATTGGAAACACGGAGGATTCCTGACTCCTGCTTCACTCTGCTCACACTGTGCTCCAGGCCCCGTGGTCCCTGGAGCAGGGACAGGAGCCCTGGGAGCAGGGACAGGAGCGCCAATCTCCCCTCCCTTCACGTGACCTGAGCAAACAACCCCAGCAGGAGCTGTGTTTGATATGGGATGAACTTTGCACTGCAGGCAGCCTGAGTCTCTGGGGACTTTCTGGGCACTGCCTGGCAGCAGCTCCAGACTCCTACACCCAGACCGCTCCACCATCCAAAGCCTGCCCATCCTCACATAGGGGCATTCCACAGCTGTTCCCAAACCTCACCTTCTCCAGCGCCGTGTCCAGGCAGGGTTATCCAGGAGAGACAGTCAGGGAAGCACAGCTTCTTACTGGGACTGGATACACTCAACTGTATAAATCAGGTTATGGAACGAGACCTCCACAAACTCCAGAGGCCTGTCCCTCAGCATGGATTCACTGCTTCTTACAATCAGAGAAGCACAGAATATCCTGCACTGGGAGGCACCCAGAGGGATCATGGAGTCCAACTCCTGGCCCTGCACAGACCCCCCACCAATCCCACCCTGTGCATCCCTGGCAGCGCTGTCCAAAGGCTCCTGAAGCTCTCGCAGCCTTGGGGCCGTGCCCATTCCCTGGGGAGCCTGGTCAGTGCCCAGCACCTCTGGGGGAAGAGCCCTTCCCTGCTATCCAACCTAACCCTCCCCTGGCACAGCTCCAGCCGCTCCCTCCGGTCCTGTTCCCGGTTCCAGAGCAGAGCTCGGGCTCTGGGGGGGTCTGAGCTGGGCAATCCCCTCCAGTCACACAGCAGTGCTGTTTTGGGGGCCCCAGCCCAGCTCACAGCCCTGACATGGGGATTCTTCTGCCATCACAAGGAAAGGGAAGAAATGAGCCAAGGGAGGCAGGACTGCCTCTCCCAGCAGCAAAAAGAACTGAAGGCATGGATCAAACCATGGCCCCGGGCCATTCCTGCCACAGGCTTTTGCTTCATTCAGCAACAGGAAGGACTTGGAAATGCAAATATTCACATATCAAGATGATTTTTTTGGTTTTTTTTTTTTATGACTACTGAAGTTATCCAGAATAAATGTATCTTGCAAAATCAAGCTTCCAGACCTAAGCTTCCCCTTTATCTTCCCTTTAGGTGAGGATGTAAAGAAATACTGATGTATGGCAAACCACAGCTTTAACCACGTGCACTGGCACCATCCATGAACCATCGCAGCACCCGGAATTGGCATCATCCACAGGAAAACACCACCATGACAATACTAAATAAATTGACCCTTGGCAATCTTCTAAGTCAGTCTTGTGGCATTTGACTTTCATAAGCCTGAAAACTGCTCGTCTGGTCCAAAACCAACACAGACCGAGCTTCCTACTGCGGAATACAGGCTCCATTATCTCAGTTATCCACTAACAAAGCATAAGCAGCAGCAGAATATGAACTCTTTGAACTCTTCATTTATTACTCACAGTTGTTTTCTGCAGCAGACGTGGAGCTTGGCAGGCTGTTTCCCTGGAAGTCTCCATGTGTGCCTTGTCACAGCATCCTTAAGTCCAAGCTACCTCTCTCACAGACTCCTTGAACACTCTTCACCTCTCAGAGCTCCCCTTCCTAAGGTGTTAAGTCAGCAGGAATATTTATTTTTTCAAATCACTCCTTATTGACTTTCAGGGATCATTTCTGGCTGATTCTACAAACAGTATCAATACACCACAGCCCAGCCCCACAGACAGGCTTTATGCACTGACTATAAAGCAATTCACCACACAAAACACTGATCTCCAACAAGATAGTCAGGCTCGGTATCACAAGATGCAGAAAACTCTCTGACACATGATATATTCCTAAAAACTCAAAAGTTTTCAATGTGGCTGAGAAAAACAGGGGGAAAGGCCTAGAGGGTGCCACTGATCAGCTGACTGCTCTAGAAGCTTTAAAAACTGCTGATAATCCAGACCTGACCTCTGTTGTCAGGTTCTGAATCTGGTTTTTTTAGCCAGTCTCTTTGTGAAAGCCAGAAGAATTATTTCTCCTTTATCTTCAACTTCATGGAGACCCCAGGACAGGTCCATGCAATGCTGGCAGCAACTACACCCTGTGCAAACTGACACAAACAGCACAGGTCCCACCTCAGCTTCCCCTGAGACTTCACCCTCCACATCTGCCCAGCACTCCAGTAACATTCCCAGGGAGCAGCCTGGGATAACACACACAGGGCTGCAGGCTGCGGTGTTTATCGGAACAGCTGCTCCTGTCATTATTTTTCAGAGTCTGTGGATTTCTGCTGGTGATGAGGAGCCCTGCACAGCAGAGGGAAAACAGGTTTGGTTGTGCTTGTCTGATGGGCTGAACTCTGGTTAGGAAAGGAGTTAAAAGCACAGGCAGTTCTGCACGAGGCCCCTGTGGTTTGCAATAAAAGCAAAGTTTATTTCCTGTATGGTTTAGCACACAGAGGCTAAATTAACCAACAGGACTAAAAGTTTACAGCATTAATTGCTTTTTCACTACCTTTATACTGCTAGGCATTTATTCTTTAAATAAAAAACTACTTTAAGAAGAAATATAACATGACCTCAGGGATCCAGGTGCTTCTGATGTGTGTTACTTTTTATCTTTGAAGAATTCATATACCACAGATCTTATTTAACAAAAGAGTCTTTTTGCTGACTGCTATTGTAAAACTAAACCAAGCAATTTTTTGAAGAGAACAAAAGGTTTTTTCTCTCAACTAAAATACCTAAATCTCATAACACAAAGGAAGATTAAAAGTTATGCATTAAATATAAGTTTTCCTTCTCTTTCCAAGAAGCGTCAGGCGGTCCTGAGACAGAACAGCACCCCAAAAGCACCCTGGAGAGGAAAGATTCATCAGACTGTGTGGGCAGCAGCTTTCTGAGCAGGTAATTAATTGCCCTGGCTAACATTTCAAGTGTGAATCATTCTGGAGGCCCCAGATCCTTCTTTATGTTATTTGGACAAAATATTGTAACTCCAGAAGCTGTGTCTTTGAGAGGGAGAGATAAATTCTTCTCACAAGAATTGGCCACACTGCAGTTTGGAATACTTTGGGCAGCTGAAACAATACAGGAGTTGGCCAACCTCTGCTTGCCATAGCCAGCAGGGCCAGTGCCTGGGGGTTTGCTCTCAGGACTGCTCAGGAGATGTCCTGAAGTCACTCTTTATAGGATTTAACCAAATGGAGCATTTTCCAGCACAGTAAGGTTGCTTCCATCAACAAGCTGTTCTCATCCACTGCATCCCTGCAGCACAAAGGGAAGCACCACCTCCACCCAGAAGCACTAATCTGGATGCTGCCCGTGCCTTGGAGCCACGACCTGGAGTCACTTTGCAACTCCCTACTGTCTTCTTAAAGTTTTATAGATCCCTCTTGTCACCATGGTATCTGCTTTTTTTTTTTCCTAAGCCACAAGCTTCCTTCTGCCTGAGTGCAAGTCAGCATCTGCTTACCCCAAGCAGAAACTAAGATGAATACACACTGCATTTTATTTTTTTAAAGTTTAAATCCCCAGCTGTTTATTTGCTGTAGGATGGAGTTCTCCAGGCCTGGGCAAGCAGCCAAAGTAGTTTCATTCCCCTGCTGTTCTTCAGTCTCAGCCTAATGCTGTTGGCTGGCAGTGGGAGGAGATGGCTCTCCCAGCACCTTCCAAGCTGCCAGCTTGGGTCCCAAATCATTCCATGGAAGACGGAGCTGTCTGTCCAGCCGCTACTCAGTTTATCCAGGTGTAAATTCCTGGGAGGAACATTTCCCAAGTTAGCATTAGGAATTTACTTTGATCTTTCCACAGCATGTACAACAAACCTCAGTCCTCCGCAGGAGAAGGGAGGCTCTCATAGGGACCTCCTGCTACGTTTTAATGCGATGGAAGGGAACAGAAATTTAGAGGAAGATTCCTCAGGCACAAAAACTCCATTGACTGAGCTACCAGAACCACGGCACTTGTTTATCTGCATTACGGGGAGGAATTTCCAGTTCTTAATCAGGATTATCAGGTCACTAACAAGGAAATTTGCAAACCTGCCCCTTTACACTTCTATTCACATATACTGCATTTTGTGCCTAGGGGAAAAAAAACCCACCAAACATCTACTAGCCATAAATCAACTTCACTTGAACTTCATTTCTATCCATGTCCAGTGAGAATGTTTTGGGATATATTTTTAATTCATTCACAGAGTTATTCTGCTCCTTTCCTGCTCTGCCAGTTGTTCTGCAGCTGCTGCTCTGGCCAAATACATTTGCAACATGTGCACAGGAATGTCTTGGATAAGCAGCATTAAGTATTTCCTAAGGAATAAAATCTTGTCCTGCTGTAGTCCATGGCAAAACTCCCAGTGATATAAGCACAGCCAGAGGTTGATCCCATGAGGTGAATACAGATGTGCTGTTTAAACCTGCCTGGAAACAAGTATTCCCATAAAAACGTGGGTTTATGTGAAAACTCTGATTATTTTTCCCAGAGGCTTTCTGCTTGCCGTTGCCATCAGGCTTTTCCAGTTGACTCTGACCTATGCCTAAGGCAGGAGAGGTGCCTGATATACCTACCCTAAATATGGTGTGTGTCAGCATCTGCACAATGACGTTGGTCTTGGAATCACCAAATGCTTGTTTTGTATGTAAGAAATGCTGAGACCCCAAACCAAGAGATCCCAAACACACACATATATTCCTTTCCACCAAACGTTTTTCCTGGACAACATGGTCTTAATTTTTTTAATGCAAACTGTTAACATAATTTTGGGAGCAGAGCCAATTTCATTCAAGAAGAGAAGAAAGCTTTACTGGGCTGAATCCAACACTTGTCTACCCCAGTATCCTGTCTCCACTGGTCACAGATCCCAGGGAAGAGCACGCCAACAGACTGAGCACAGAGAGCTACACCACACCATGCTTTCTTCCCAGACTCCAATAATCCACAGTTTAGAGTCAGAGGTGTAGTAATTATGTTTAATAGCCCTTACTAGACTTTCCCCCTTAATTTGTCTCACTGCTTCCCAAGCCCATGCACTTTCTGCTGTACACCACGTCCCCTGGCAGGGAGTTCCTCCATTAAATCTCTGTTGTCAAACAAAGCATTTCATTTACTCTGAACCTGCCACCTGCCACTTTCAATTGCTCTCCCCCATTTGTTCCATTAGAAGAAGTTATTAATAATCCTTTCCTGTTTGTTGTCCCATGCCTGACATGATGTTATCACATTTCAGACTTTTTCAGCTCTTTCTTTTACAACTGCAGAATTCATTGAACCATGGAAAGGCTTGGGTTGGAAGGGACCTCAAAGCTCATCTCGTTCCAGCCCTTGTCACGGGCAGGGACACCTTTCACTATCCCAGGTTGCTCCAACTCCTGTCCAACGTGGCCTTGGACACATTCAGGGATGGGACAGCCATAACTTGTACCTCATTATCCACAAATTCTACCTTATTTGGTTGTTCCTCCCACAGTGATCACCTCACCCTATTTTCTTCCCTTTTCTCACTTTTTTTGTATCATTTAAAGACAACAGTTGAAGTCTACTAAATACACAGACTCACCACACATTTATACAGTGGGGTTTTTTCTTTCAACCTCTCCCATCCTTAAAATTCCTGACATTCTGTTTGCTTTTTATGGCCATGAATATGGTACTTTTGTAGAATTACCTAGTATGGCTCCAAGATCTCTCTGCTAAACAGTATTTTAGCAGAGTTTAAAACCTCATTCTCGCACAGGATGACGACTGCTTCTTCCCAGTTTCCCAGCCAGCACAGCAACAGCAGGCTGTTCTTGCACTGGGATTGTTTAGAGTACAGCACAGATCTCTGTGGGAATCTCCTGGTAATTTCTGCATATTGTAAAAGCTGTCTTATATTCCCAAATCTTGATTGTTACCTGCTTTCTGTAACTGACGTGCAATCAATGATATAAGCCAAAAAGAAAACAAATAATCCTTTTCTCTTATCCCACAACAGCTTAGTTTCTTTCTGAAAAAAAGGTTTTTGACCTGGCCAGCGCTTGTTCAAAACTTTCTAGAAGTCCAGGGATTCCGTATTAAGGGATCACCCTTCCTCCTATGCTCCAGGTAGCTCAGGTGTGAGGCACAGCCTTCTCCCCTGACACTGCATTGATTCTCCCCCCTGCTCTGTCTCTGTCCATGCATCCGCTGGGAAAGAGCCCAGCAAAGAATAACATCCATTTGTCCAGCACCGGAAAAAGGCTCGCAGCTCCCAGATTTCCTGAGATTCTTTTTCAAACCACAGCTGCCTCTGGCTCCCGTCTCCACTCCAACACTCCAGCAATCAAACAACAGGTAATAGTTAAAATTTTACGCTTGAGCACCTTAAGAATTTCCAGAGGCTGATTCATGCAGGGAAACAGCTCCAGTAAAACCGAACTTCAGAGAGTTAATTAAAGAAGTAAATCACCACATCCACGCCTCACAGGGGAAACTATGTCCAGGAAGAAGCTGTAAGTCAGGATGTGAAAACAACTTCAGCTGTATCCAGACAGCACGAGCCTCAGTCAGGCCAGTTGGATGCTGACCCTTCACACTTTTTTCTGGTGCTTTAAAGCTCAGTCTCACTCTCCTGCCTTCTGAATGTTAAAAATTGCCTTAACAGTGAGCTGGAAGTGTTGTCCTGGGAAGCACGTGCTTCTGGATGGAGGCTTTTTTTCTGGGACAAATAACAGTAGATAAGCATTACAGTTAAAACTCTTTCAGGCTTGATTAAGTATCTGACCAACAAAAGCACTTTAAATTTAATCATAAACTGAAAGTCTCCCCTGCATACGGCCGGGGTTAAACAAACGGCATTAACACCGAACTTTCATGTTTGAACAGAAACATTCCTGAATAGCAGAATATTGATATAAGATGTGGATCTGGTTCAGGTTTCCAGCTCTCCAGTCAGTGCCAGGAACTGAGATCGGTGGTTCCAAGGTTGGGGAGCACAAAGAACAGGCACAGCTCACCTCCCTCTGGCTACGGCAACGACACATCCTTAGCTCTTCTTTTTATCATAGAGGGGAATAATTTAAATCTGTTTTGAGCTTGAACAGCTAAATTCTGACCATGTGTGTGTAGTTCCATTTGCCTCCTCTCTCCCCAATTCCTCCTTTCCTGGAGTAAGAATAACCTTGCGGAGACTCAGTCTTGGCACCCTCTGCTCGTTAACGCACATGCCAATTCACTGACTTCTATAGGAATTTTCTGAGTGTAACTTTAATGCCCCAGGACAAGGAAAGTGCCTTGCTCAACTCTATAAATATTTATTTAAAACCCACAAGAGCTTAGCCCTGACATGACACTGTGTGGATCGTATCTCGGAACGTGCTGCGGTTCAGGGGAAAGTCAGCACAAGCTGACAGCATCCAGCTTCTCCCAAAATCTGCCTTTTCTCTCCAAGCAGAGACATAATCCTGATGCACCACCTCAGAATAAACACTGTCCTACCTGCATATACAACCTAGAGAAGTTCTCAGCAAAAAGCTTTTCCTGGCTTTAACCATGCATTACAACTTTCCATTTTTCTCCTGCTGTCAGAAAACTGGTTTTATTTAAGCACAGTAGAATGTTTTTTATTTTGATATATTAAAACTCTTGCAACAACTGCAGCCAATTTAATCTCTGGCTCCATTAAAAATTTGAATGCAATATTTTAAGAAAAATATTTGGCTTATCTAGAGTTTGGAACAATGACTTTAGAGAAAACAACCCAGGAGGCAGATGGAAGACATCCGAGCTAACAGCCGCACTCGAGCCACGTTATGGATTGTCTTCCATCCAGAGAGCTCTAATTCAGAACAATTCCCACCATTTTATTGAGAGAAATTCAGTTTGGTGAACACTGGGTATCCAATAGTCTTTCATGCATATTAGGTTTCCACGAGAGGGGTTTAAAAATCAATACCCAGCTTGATAAGTCAGTTTTCACCCATGGTGTATAAACTGCATGAGGTAAGTATCACCAAAACATATAAACATCATGAGATTGTTTTGTAACTACAGATGCAGCTTATTTTCCCCCAAATAGATGGGTTTACGTAAACTTGCATCATATTACAAGACTATTTACCCAAGATTCACGTCAGTGTTTTCTTGCCACATGAACTGCCCTGCCAGGCAGCCGAAGGAGGCTCTGAGCTGCTCCCGACCGTCTGCTGCCGCTGCTCGGGGCTTCCGCGGGGACAACCGTGACCACAGACACTGGAGCTGGGACGGCACGCTGGGAGCCCTGAACGTGGCAGCAGGACAAGGGCCACTTGTGAAACCCTCTGATAACACAGAGCCACCCTGCTGTGGCCACGTGTGCCCTCAGAGCCACCTCCTGCCACGGCCCGGCACCGCAGCAAAGCAGTTGGATTCAGTGATCTTTGAGGTCTTTTCCAACCTGAACAATCCTCAGATTCCATGAAAACTCACAGCAGCCAAGTAACACAAACACCAAGCACACAGACTCTGCTCGTTCTATCTTAGGGTGGCAATATTTGTGTTTATTGTGATAATCTGAGGAAAAAGGCCCTTGAGGGATTTAAGTGCAAAATATAATTTTTTAATACAATCTCCATCTCTCCATGTATTACTTCCATAGGATTCAACCTCAGAAGGATGAAGCGGTCTCGTCATCCCTTCCAAAGCCCTGAGCTGTTGAAGGGGGACAAGAGCTGGTGGTTACACACCTTGATCATTTCCAGCATCTCCTCTCCAGAGCTTTCTCCCCCGGAATGCTCTAGGAAGCACTGGCTGTACGTCCCCAGCAGCACCAGCAAGTTCTCCAGTGCCTTACTGGGAAAAGGGAAGAGTAATTGCGAGCAAACGTTCACTCTCCAGACCATGGCTCACTTTCCTCTTCATTTCCTGGTGTATGGGGAGGAGAAGACCTAGATCCTTTCCCAAGCAACAAGACAATACAAGAAAAATATGAACTTACACGTCCTTAACAGTGTGAATTAAAAATAAACTAAAATCTCCTTCCCTCTCTAAAACCATCCCTAAACAGTGGCAAGTCTGCGTAATGTGGGACCCTGACTCCGACTCTGGAGATCATCCCTTCTTTTTGCCGTGTCTGCAGTCGCAGTAGGAGGCAAGGAAGGAAAACCACCCACACAGCCATCAAAACAAGGGAGGGGGGGAGCTTGCAGAGATGGCAACATGGGATGTAGATCACAAAGATGAAGCGCCTGGCTCCGAGGAGCGTCTGGACACCAGACATTTGATGTGGCAGTTTCCACAGCCCACAGCACTGGCAGTGGCACAGGGCAGAGCCCAGCCCACCACATCCAGCGCTGGCACTTCAGTTCCACAACCACAGCCTCCGGTTTCAGCCATACCCCTGGACTTGCAGGGGGATGTTGGATGAACAAATACAATTCTCTCGGACAAAGTCTGTAGTCAAGACCGGTGCAGTTGTTGGCAACAAATGCACACTGGTAAGACTGAGAAGAATTTAAACAGCTGGTTCCCTTCCACATGAGATCAATAAAATGGCAATCCAGCTGCCTCCAGGAAGAAAGCGATTCTGGTGCTGCAGGACAGCTGAGCAATCTCTTACCCCAAAACCAACAAAATACCAAAATCCTGTGGAGACCATCACAGACTGGATTTGTGCCATTCAGCTTCTTCCCTTCTTGTATTCTTTTCTACCGGGAGCAGGAGTCTAACAGCTCTTAGCCCTCTCCTCCTTTCACCTCTTTAAGGATTTGAATAGGTTGCAGTGAAAGCCAGCACAGTCCCTGCTCCCACAATGCTCCCACACTCCCAAATGTGGCATTTGAGTCTGTCATTTCTGTCCATAGCCTCCAACACTGTCTCAGACTAAGGAACACTGTTCACTTTGACTGCACCTCACACAGGAAGACTCCAGGAGCTCCACACCCATATTCCCATGTTGGGTGTCCTCACCTCATCTTCACAACCACAATCCCCATGCATCCCTGCCCAGCCCACAACTCGCCAGTACAACATCCACGTTGGGAAAGATTAAAGACAAGGGGCAGCTTCCCATGCAAGACTTCCAAACACAGCAGGAAACTGGTGCTGGAACTATTATATTATAGGGCGAAATTCAAACAGGAGGCCAAGATGTCAATCATCATACTTTCCAGAAATCCCTTGAAACACACTCATAAAATGTCTTTGCTTAGACATGAGCTTCAACAGTAATTTTTCCTCACAGATACATCATACTGAATATAAACATTATGGAGAACAGTGCCTCAGGGAAACATTTTATATACTGTGATGTGGCAAATTATACCATGTAACAAAGCAGGACTTTGCCAGTAATAGACCACAAAATTTGGGCACCCTCCAAGACTCACAGCCCCAGGGCGTGAGGTGTGAAGCAACCTGAACCCTTTTCCCTTCAGTGGGGGACGCTTTCCAGACTCACAAAAGCTTCTTCAGCGTACAGAAAACGGGGCAGGAAGGAGAGATTTGATACTTATTTCTGCTTTGCTTCTACTCAGGCAAATTAGCCTTTTAAAACCCAAAATAACACAGTGCCGAGTGTCACAGCAGTACAAAGGTGACTTAACAGGAGTGAGAGCCCTTCCAGGGCTGATGTTGCCCAGTTCAGTCACTTTGCTGCAAACAGCCTTGTCTCTGTTCCATCTCTCTGTAGCAATCTCCTCTGATGTGGATTTTCCATTCCTGGAGTGGGTTATTTCAAATCCAGCACCCGGAAAGGCTCCTCTGGTCCTCCAAGCAGAGCCTGTCTCACCAACAGTTTTCAGAGCCACAAAACTGACTCATTCCCATGGAGCACATTTCCCTCCAGAGAGGTACCTCTCTGCCTTACTCTAGGTTGAAACATAGATTAAAATTCTTATAACTGGAAAGAAAACATCACCCAGTGAGGTGCTCAGCTGGTCCTGCCAACAGAAACACCCTCAGTGCATGCAGGAATCTGAGAATGTGAAAGTCTTGCTCATTACCACAAGATCCCTTGAGCTGCTCCAGCTTTAGACACAGGCATGAGTCTATGTGTGTGTGTGTGTATATATATATATATATATATACATGTCATAAAACTGGCAATTATGTGCACATTACGCTCAAATTCCCCAAAAATCAGACTACACCAACGCTACATTCAAATTCCACAGGCAGGGATGCACAAAGGAGCCTAAAAGGCAGCAGTTAGTCAGACTGGAGCCTTGTAACGTGTACAACCCACACAAGGACAAGGCAGCACTGTAGAAACCGCTAAGCTAATAATTAAAAACTTAATTTAAAACCGGGAAAACACAGTCAGGATGAGATCAGTGGTTGAGCCCCTGGAGCTCAGTATCACCACACAGACAGAAATCAATAGCTGCCATGAAGAGGGCACTGATAAAAATCTATAGCAACTGAAGCAGTCGAAACCTATTAACAGCTGCATTAGAAAGAAAGGATTACTTTTTCAATCTGCTGCTTTCCTTCCAGATAATCATTTTGTATGAACCTAGAGAAATCCCTTTGGATCCCTTTAATGAATGAACTACTCAGGATTTCCAGACCCTCCCCAGATCAGCATCAAATAATCATCTGTTTGTCACCAGCACGGTCAGCGCTGCCATCAAGTTTAACAAAAACGACCCGGGAAGGGAGGGACAGCAGGGACACCTGAGGCACATGCTCCTGTGCCATCTGCAGCCCATCACTCCGAGCTTACCAACTGGTATTTGATCTGCTGAAACCCACAGATCAATGGCTGCACTCAAGCAAAGAAGTAGAATTCAGTCAGGGCTTGTTTTTATCTTCTGTACATCACCGTCTTCCCAAAGTTTGGGGACGTGCACCTGAAGCACGGAGTCGAGCAGTGGCAGGAAAAGGTCATCACACAGCCACAGCTCAGTCTCTTTATCTCCTCGCAGTAAAAGTCACTGATCATTAACTGCAATAGCTGGCATTTTACGAGTCTCTGGCATTTTGTAGTTCTCCAGCACATCTATATCAAGTGCAACCAAATCCGCCGAATTTCAGCCTCGGAGCATCTCTCACGCGGATCAAACAGAAACCAGACGATCCTGAGCACACTGAGCTACACCTGAACCGAGGCACAAATCCCGCTATTTCTGTGTATCTGTTTATTTTCCCTTTGAGAAACACAGTTCGAGCTCTGCCTACAACACACTGGGGCCACGAAAAGCGAAATCCTGTATTCCCACAGGGCAAGAATCAGTGGCTACTGGGACAGCAGCCACACACGCCTACCACCATCAGCGAGGAATAAACTCATTAAATGATGGGCGACACATTTAGAATTGAACTTCAAGAACAAAAAACCCCAAATATCGGTGGCTCTACCTCCCCAGCACAGGGCGAAGGGTCCGGGATCACCGAGGAAATGCCGCTTTCCGTTGGCGGCAGCCGCAGTACCGCCCGCACAGCGCCGGGCGCCGTCAGGGGACGGTGGCTGCCCCGGCCTCTCCCCACGCTGCCCGGCCGCCCCCCGCGCCCCCCGCCCGGCACAAGTTTCCCCCGGGCGCCGCTTACCGCCGTGGAGCCGGAGGAGGAGGCGATGTAGACCTTGATGACCATGCTGGGAGCGGCGGGATGCGGAGCCGGGCGGGCGGTGGGTGTGTGAGGGCGGCTCGGGCGCGGGCTGGGGCTCAGGCGGGAGGGCGGGCGCGGAGAGGCGGCGGGAGCGCTCGCCCCGCCTCGCCCCGCAGCCGCCGCCGCCCGAGCCCGGAAGGGCGGAAAATGGTTTAAAAAAAAAAAAAAATTAAATAAATAAATTGTAAAAAAAATAAAAAAGAAAGAAAGAAAGAAATGGGAGAAGAGGCGCGTTCTCGACGAGCCGCGCGAGACGTGCAGGGGAGGGGACAGGGGAGCTATGGCGGCGGGGCCGCGCTGAGGGGACGCGGGGGCTCGGGCGGGGCGGCCGCCTCGGGGCGGGGAGCAGCCGGGGGAACCGGGGGCAACCGGGATGGACGGAAGGGGCAGAGAGAGACAGGGAGGGAGCCAAGCGTGTAGGGCCGCCATGGTAGCGGCTGGTTCCCCTCAGTGCCGGCTCCCCTCAGCGCCAGGTCCCCTCACGGCCGGGTCCCCTAATGGGTGGATCCCCTCATGGCCAGGTCCCCTCACGGCCGGGTCCCCTAATGGGTGGATCCCCTCATGGCCAGGTCCCCTCACGGCCGGGTCCCGGGACCGACCGACCCGTGCAGGGCTCCGCCGTTGCCGGTTCCCCCTCCACCCGCCATGGCCCGGCCCCGCTCCGGCCCCGCCCGCGGTGCGAGGGCAGCGGCAGCATCTCCGCCCCGCCGAGGCTGGAGCCAGCCCGGTGCCTCGGCCGGTCACCGGGAACGCGGGCACAAGAAGTCACGGATGGGTCGATGTTTCTGGGAAATGCTATTTACAATTACGAATTTCCTTTTAAAATTTATTCCAGCGCGGAAGGTGCTGCCCAAGTGATGTGCCAGCCCATGCCAAAGGACAGGTGGCATCCACTGGAGTTCTTTGCATTCCCGTGATTATTGTAAAGTATCTTCCACACAAATAAAGCACAAACCCACACATTTTTGATTGTTATAGTCATGGTGACACGTTATTTAGGGAAATTTATAGCTGGCACCTGTCTCCTACTTGCCTCTGGTACTCCAAATATTACCCCATCTATATTTTATTATGTATTCTGATAGCAGGTTCACAGCAAATGCAAAATATATACAGTGATAAGCACAGGAAGCTGCAATTTTACACCTACAAGATAAGATGAAAGAAATATGTTTGTTCTGCTCTTGGCAAAAACCGAGGTATTTCTGAAATGAGTTTTCCAAACAAGCCTTCCTGTTTCAAATTACTAGCAGGTTTTTTACCCAAAACCACTATCTTTTAAAAAACTCATTGAATTAAAAAGTATTAAGTCACCTATATTTCCTTTATTAATTTTCCAATAGTAAAGGAAAGAAAACTGTTTTGAGGAGGATATGCCTCAATTTCATATTACTTATGATGCTTATCTGAACCTTTGAACCTGTCATGAGTTTTATGTATGTTTGAAAAAGCAATAAACCAGAATTTATCTAGGATGATGGTACACAATAAATATTCTCTGGTTCAAGGAATTTCAAAATTTAATAAAATAAATGATGTACTTTTTAATCTCTTTAAAACAAACTGAGTTAAATCCAGGAGATTAAAATTCTTCAAGGAATGTTTCTTCAGATGTATTTGTGCAGCCCCTTCCCAGCTGCCTGAGAAACACACTGGGAATTCCTGTTGCCTCCAGTGTGTAACCTGATTCATGGCAAGGAACGCAGGAAGGAGAAACCACAGCTTATCAGAAACAAGGAAAAAATGCAGGTGGAGAATGGGAGAGGGAGGATCACTTGACCTTTGGGCTCCCCTGTCACACTCCTGGCTGGCCACCCGCCCTCTGCCAGCTCTCCTCTCCTTGGACACTTGGAATCGGCTCCTCAGAGGTGAGATTCACCTGGAGCCGGCGGCACCTCGTCTTTCTGCCTCCTAAAAACCCTGGTATCATCATTACTCTCAAAAGTGCACTCTAGGAGGCATTTTATCTTCATGAAATGAGATTTATTAAGTTAAGAGCAATACACGAATCGGGTATTGTTGACACGACTTGGTTTTCTTGACTCATAAAAGTAAATTTTCTACTTTATTGGTGGAAAAGTGTGATTTTTCTATTCCCAGGACACTTCTGTAAAATCCACAGTGTTGTTTTTGTTTTCACTATTAAACACTTGTGAAGCTGTGAAATATCCTTCTCAATGTAGACCAAAACCTCATACAAAATAAACAAATTTTAGATGCTCCCCAAACAGAGCCCAAGGGATTGGCTATCCCAGAGTCATCCAGGGATTTTGTATTAAAACATTGCCAGTAATGACAAAGATCCACTCGCTTTTTCCCTAGAACACAGGCAAGGATGGAGCCTTCTGAGTGCTGGCAAATTCAGCCGTTTTAAAAAAGAATTGTAGGAGAATCTCACAATGAAAGATCTTGCAGTAATCAACTGCAAATTCCCTCTTGTCCAAAAGGTCAGGAAGCACATGCTCCACATCTGCTTTGTAACCAGGGAGAGAAACACATCCAGAATCCACCTGTGACGCTGTGCCAGGGTCTGCTCTCGGATCGTACTTGTGGCAGAACAAATGATCCGGATCCGTGTGAAATGGAGAAGGTGTGATGGCTAAGGGACGCCAGCTCAGCGCTTTCAAGAGGAAATCCAAAATCCATCCCTCACTCCCAGTCCCAGCCTGGCACTAACTGGAGCCAGAAGGCAAACCACGACTCAGAGCGTGTCTCCTGGCTTTGCCCGTGTCCTGCTGTGTCCAATGCCATGGGAGGTGGAAACTGCTCCCTTGCTCCAAAGAGTTTGTGGAAGCAGGTGGGGGGGTCCAGGACATCTGCTTCTTCTCATCTGGAAACTGAGCAAGGCCGTGTTCCCTGGATTTATGTTTACCTGTGGAAGGCGCGCGGCTGTTGGTGGCACGAGGAGGTCTCTCACAGGGCACCGAGCAGGGACTCTGGGACTGCTCGTTACCTGTACGAGGGTACCAGAGTGACGATACAGTGCAGCACCCCCAAACCCGCTGGGCCCGGCTCAGCCCTGTCCCCCGCAGAATCAGCTCAAGCCCCC